>JAUIRK010000207.1:0-598917 GCA_030549495.1 Nectonema munidae | reverse complement strand
TAGATTTGAGTTTTTCTTTATTACGATGGATGCATTTTTGAAAACAAGTTTCAAAGGCAAAGAATTAAAAACAAATGTAAAACAAGAAATTAAATCTTTTTTACCCTGGGTAGAATTATATCGACCAAAGACAATACTTGAAGTAGCTTCTCAGAATGAAGTTATATCAGTCTTGAAAAATTCACTAGAAAACTTTGATTTTCCTAATTTGCTATTTTATGGTCCCCCTGGAACTGGAAAGACTTCAACAATTCTTGCAATATGTCATCAGTTGTTTGGTCGGGAGCTTTTTAAAACAAGAGTTCTAGAATTAAATGCCTCTGATGAACGAGGTATAAATGTCGTTAGAGAAAAGATTAAAACGTTTGCTAACTTTTCTACTAATAATAATCTTACTTCTTTTGGAAAAAGATGCCCAAATTTTAAGGTAATTATTTTAGATGAAGCTGATTCAATGACTCAAGATGCTCAATCTGCTTTGAGGAGAATAATGGAGACCCAGAGTATAAACACTAGATTTTGTTTCATTTGCAATTATATTAGTCGCATAATTAAACCAATAACTTCAAGATGCTCAAAGTTCAGGTTTAAGTCTCTGAACAGTGAAGATGCTGTTCTCTATATACAAAAGATATGTGAAAATGAAAAGATAAACTATAATCATAATGTAATTTCTCATCTTCTTAATGTTAGCTGTGGTGATATGAGGAAGGCAATAAATTATTTGCAAAATTGTGCTGGTATGAATCCTAATAATAAAAGTATACAATGTGAAGATATTGATGAGGTATCCGGAAAGATTTCTCTAAATATTATCGATCAATTTTTCCAACTTTTACTTAATCCATCAAAGTTTTCAGATATTGAATGTTTTGCCGAAACTTTTGAAAGACACGGATTTTCTTTATTAAACTTTTTAAATCAAATATCTGAAGAATTTTTAAAAGATCAAAGTGTGATAGATTTGAATGACGTTGCTTTATCACAAATTTTTATTAAAATTTCTGAAACAGAAGTAAGTGTAATTCAAGGAGGCGAACAATACCTAGATCTTTTGAGTCTTATAAGTAAAATTAAACAAACTCTTTTGCAAAATTAATAAATTATTTGTATACTCTATTTTAATTGATATAATTTATTAGAACAAATTTTTATTATGACCACAATTTAATTCTATATCTAAAAATATGTGAAATTTTTTATTATATTTTTTCTTGATATTGAAAAACATGAAAATTAATGAAGTGTTTTGATATATCCTTGTTAAAAATAAACGAAATTAAATATTTCATATTTTTAAAGAATTTATAATGGATACAAACACTACTTTTTCTTCAGTGCTTATTGCTGGCCCATAGATTTCACTATCTCAAACAGCATCAATAAATTATTATTGTATTTATCAAATTGATTATACATGCATATATTTCCTATCTTTTCAAACGAAGAACATATATATGTGAAACTTTTCAAATTTTCATCATTTTGCACAGGCCATGGTGAGGGATATGGTTTTTCACGACTTCTTTTTTTTTCTTGCGAGAAGGAAAAAGGCGCTTTTTTAGGAGTCAAACCTTATTTTACACCCCGATTGCGAAATTTCTTTCCTGCGAGGGTGTTTATTAGGGTTTGCATAAGTATCGAAAATTAGGAACCGATACCGAAAAAAACTTACAAAACAGGGAAATCCCGGTTCCTTAAGGATATAGACAGCAAAAAGATGCAATGAAATTGACGTTTTTGATTTATTATAAACAGATGTACACTTTTCTTTCTATATCATTATTATTATTAAAATGGTTATAGGAGAATAGTGTGCAGCAATAGAAAAAAAGAAAAAGAAACTCTTTTGTCGTTTGCACACTTTTCTCCGTTTACTATTAAAACGAGATGACAATGAAAAAAAGATTTTATATGAATGAAGTGCAGTAAATTTTATGTAAAGAATTGCATAGTGAAATAGATTAAGTACAACTAAGTTATTCTCGGAACCGGGAATACTTATCGGTTCCGAGACGGTTCCCAAATTTTTAGAACCGGGAGCAAACCCTAGTGCTTATCCTCAGAGCGAAGAGGAAAAGATACCCTGCTTATATATAGTAGTATTCCCTTGAGAAATCATAAGCCGGAAATAAAGATGATTGAAATTTATACGAGATCTCGGAAATAAACACTAGTCGTTACGTAATATATGTATATCCCCATGGTCAAATTAAGACTCTCAGGGTTAAAAACATTTTACAAATATTCAATTTTATATATGACTTTGTTCCGTACCCAACATTTAATGAGGGCCATCCTTATGTGAGATCCTACGCCAAGACATGCTGCTAGCTCATTGGCAGATTCAGCTGGGGAAGGGCGATGGGGTATTTTATAGATATAATTTAGGTAAAATAAAGATATAGTAACGAATAATTTAATTTAGGTAATAAACTAGAAGAGTTTGAGAATTATTGCATCCAGATAAACATTCATTCACACCAGGGGCGCACATCCGGGGGGTTTTCAGGGGGGGGGGGGGCGAAAATGACCTTTGCCCCCCAATAATTTTCTATAAGTAAGAGTTGCTGCTTGTTTATAAAACATGTATGCAGACTTTCGAATCAATCAAAAATCATGCCAAGCTGCTCTGAAATTCCTATCGAACATATTTTACAGACGATGCGTGAGAAAATTTGACTGATATAATAAATTTTTTTTTTTTTCTTAAATATTTTATAAATCCAAACAAAAATTTCAAATTTTCCTTTAATCCATTGCTTCAATATGCACACAATAAGTCAGCAATGTTTATCACAGTGTCTCCTCTTTATAGTATTTTTGAGCAAACACATGTTGATGATCCACTAGATTTTTTCATCTTCTGTCACAGTGATTCTATTTCCCTTTCTGTCTCCTCTGTTTTTCTCTTCCGCTTTCTCTGCTAAAACTCAATCATTCACTCAAGCTCTCTTCTCTTGTTAAGCTGTCCTATCTCAGTCAGCTCTTCTATCCAGTGACGTAGCTAGGCGGGGGCATGAGTGGCCGTGCCCACACTCCTATGTACCGCATGTTGCCCCCATGCATCTTATGCGATAACAGTTTTTGAAAATATCTCCAATGAAAGGGTCAAGAAAGTATAAATAATGTTGCGCAAGTTTTTTATTTTTAAATTGTACCCCTTCTATCAACATTTTTTTTGGCTACACCACTGCTTCTGTCTAATTTGCATTTAGAGTTAAATTAAAATAGTTTTCAATGGTTACGATTTTATATCAATGAATATTGTTAGACTCGCGCTAAGAATTTTTTTTCAACAAAAGTCACAATCTTTATCCCTACGTTTGCTACATTTGGTAACATTTGAAAACTTTAATATTCAAAAAAACGCAATAATTTTTTTTTCTCGAATACTTTGATTTATGTTAGTTTGGTCCTCGGACATTTCGCCCCATTATTTTCATAAGAAAGTTCGTCCCTTGGACAATTCACCTCATTATTTTCATAAGACACTTCGTCCCATGGACAATTTACCCCATTATTTTCTTAAGACATTTTGTTTAATGGACAATTCGCCCCATTATTTTCTTAAGACATTTTGTTTCATGGACAATTCGCCTCGTTATTTTCATAAGACATTTTGTCTCATGGACAATTTTAAAAAATTAAGAAATAAAATGAATAATTTGAAATAATTTAATAGAGATAAAATAAACAAGAATATCAATTTTTTTAATAATTTTACACATATAATAAGCAAAGATGGATGAAACTAATAGCCTATGAGACAATTTGTCAGGGGGCGAAATGTCTATGGGGCGAAATGTCTGTCGACCGTTAGTTTAAATAATTTTTTAATTATAAGGGTTGGCTACTTAAACGTTGGCTTTTGCTGTTTATAAAAACTTGAAAATATCAAATAAACTCTAATTCTTTATGCCTCCTATTATTTTGAAATTATTCTGAGAACAGACGGTTCCATTTTAAAATAGTGAAAAAATTTTATTAGTTTATTTTGTTTCCTTTCTCTCTTATGTTAATTACCTATTTTTAATAATAGGGTTAAACAAAAGGGGGGAAAAGGGGGGCCCATTCATGGGGGATAGGTGGTTGTAGCAAATTTTTCAATTTTGAGTAAAAAGTAAGGTGTAGCAGGTGTATTTTCATTGACAAAGCACTGATGTACCGCTTATGCCAAACTATGAACAAATTCGTATCGATGAGGAATCGAATCCAGAGGCTTCCTGGCTGAGTCCATCATCTCAACCAACCTGCCATGCCACCCATAGAGTATGCTGTAGGGGATACATCAAATTAGTTTTCAAAAACTTAAGTTATGCTCTAAAATTTTTTAGTTTTTGTTGAAGCTCTAACTTTTTCTGATAGACTTTTTTCCTTAAAAGTTATTATAAAAGGCAAATCATTGCAAAATGTTAACAGTTATTTTACTTTTTGTAGCTTGTATCAATTTAGCTTTTAAACTATTTTTGAATGATGCTGAGTAAAATGAAATAATGCGATCTTAATTTTTTGTTTACACAATTATAACTTCGTTTTATACCCTTGCCCCTGAATCATATAAACATCGCAGGGTGTCTAGTAGACTCTTTGTCTTTACACTACATTCACTCATATAAAATTATCCAACCTTCAGTTATTTGTTTTCTCTATGAATCAAATATCCTTTCATCAATTCTTGTAATGTGGCTGGTAAACTACTTCATTTTTCAAATGAAAAGCCTATTCCACCCCCTAACATTTTTGGATTTTTTTAAACTAGTGTATATTCGATGGTTGTAGGTAAAAATGCCCCCAGAAAAAAATACCTTCAAAAAAATGCCCCTAATTAAAAAGTAGGAAAAAATGCCCCCTAATTTTTGATTTTCAGGATTTTTTTAAATTATATAAATATTTTTATTTGGTACCATTTTGAAAGGCTAAATTTCTAAAATTTCTTAATTTGTAGGGTTTTTTTCTTTATAAAGTTCTTGAAAACAAAAGCAAAGGTGCAGATTTGTGGGAATGTGTTCTTAAAATCAGTTAAAATACAAATTATATTTAGAAAGTGTTCTGATACACACAAAGTCCAAAAATATTTACTGTTTTATAAAAAAAATTGTCGTATGCTGAGTTTTTTAGTTTACTTTAATTAAATTTTAAATGTTTTAGATGAAAAGTTAACTTTTTTTTTTACAAAAAACCTCTATTTGACATATCTTTTAAAAAAAATTTTTTTTAATTTTAATTAATAATTTTTTGAATTTTTTTTGTGTTGGGGCATTTTTTCCTAATTTTAAATTGGGGCATTTTTACTGGTGGCGTTTTTTCCTACTTTTTAATTGGGGGAATTTTTTCTGCGCACGATATTCGATATGCAAATTTAATTAAAATATTTTTGCTGGAAGTATAGTATTTAAATTCACCAATTTTGTAAAAAAAATATAAAGTAGTCTTATAAATTTAGGACTTTAGGTATGCGCTGAATACACTCTATTTTAAAGGATTGCTTGAATATTTGGTCTCCCGTGGTATTTCCAGACCACTAATTTTGAAAATTGCAACAAAAAAATTTCACCCCAGGAGAATCCCTCACCTAAGGTGGGTGAAAAAGCCTTCACCAATAATTTAGAATTTTTTATATCATTAAAAGACTTCTCTGGCCTGTGAGTAGACTTTCCATATTACTTTACTTGATTTGCAGTTGAGTTTTAGACACAAATTCTTTTAAATTCAATTATAAAAAATGTTTTTGAAAAAGGTTAGCTTTTCCATCCTACCGCCAGTGTTAAGACTGAATCTGCCTAAACCAACCTAACGAGTGTAGTACGGATTGTTCATTAATTCAAATCCAATATGCGTGTATCCAATACTTTTATGACGTTACTTAGTCGAGATGTTTGCAGTTCAAGGCAAATTAGCACTATTTACACAATGCCTTGCCAACTCACATTTCATTCAATACAGAAAAGCTTCATACTTCATCTGTGACGCCATTATTTTAAGGATCTCTTATCACTGCATAACATCAGCCCCCATTGACTTTGACTTGCACCCATTTCCTAATATATGATTTCATCTACGACTAGGTAATCAAATTTCTTCTGTTTTAATCTCTTTCTATACGTAAAGCCATATTTTTGTGAAAAATGTTTTTGGATTTAAAAAGTATCCATACGTTTTGCGTTTAAGTGTATAACTCTATTCAGAAGGAGATCCTGAAATTTTGGTGAATTTTGTGTTCCTCACTTTTTTCAATTTCTCATTGATTTTATTTTTGTTATGCCCGCATTTCTTTAACCTATTCTTATTGGTTCCCAAAGTTGGGTTAAATGTCCTTTTGTGGTAATTAAGCATTTTTCACACGTAATGAGTGCGATTGAAAAACATACGCCTAAACTTTCTACTTAATTCCCCCAATCTTCTCCTATCTTTGTCATCGAGCGTTATTTTCTCAATTCCCCCCTATAGTCTGCAAACTATTTTGCTAAATGTCAAAAAGAAATTCTTATAACATGAAATTTTCCTTTTAATTTGAGCAATGGTGAGTATTCAATCACGCAAAAGTCATTTGCTCACATTTTCAAGCAATTCGCGATTCTATCTTGATTTTTTTTTTCATTGAAGCTCTTTGCAAATGAAAATTGTGTTATCTTTTTTTTAATAACTTGGAATAATGAATTTAGAAAGGTGCATTTTCCAAGCTTTTTTTGTTATTCGCGTTTACATTACTCCTCCACAACTTTGAATAATTTGTTTTTTTCCTTTAATTCTAAATTCCGTCTGAAAAATGGAAACATTGAGAAAATATTATTTTTCTATGCCATAATTTTGGAATTTTTGATTGAACCTTTGACACTGCTTCGTGAAACATGAAATTAACCTCTAGCCCAGTGGTTCCCAAACGGGGGTCCATGGACCCCTAGGGATCCATGGAAGAATTTCAAGGGGTCCATGGAAATTCTACTTCAAACTACTTATGCTGAATCTCCTTTAATATACTTCTATTTTCCAAATCAATATAAATATATATATTTAGAGCTTTTTTAAATAAATATTTTCTTCCCTTTTTTAAAGTTTCATAATTTGAATGGTTATATATACTTTTTATTAGTTACAATATTTTTGAAAAATTTATATTTTAATTGGAAAAAAATTTTATTTACAATTTATGTCACGCTTTACGATTTCTCTGATTTCATATGAATAACCATAAGATTTAATCAGATGACTAGAATCATTTTTTGCATAAAAATCTTTGATTAATCTTGTTGGCTCAAACTATTCAGTTGTAGGGGTCCACAGGAAAAAAGTGACTGAAAAAGGGGGAACGGGATAAAAAAAGGTTGGGAACCACTGCTCTAGCCGAACTGTTCTCAAATCGCAGCCCATTTTGCGTAAAAAAGTCATATCCTTTAGGGTACACATAATGTCATATCCTTTAGAGCTAGCGTTTTATACTCATCTTATTTAATGAAAAGGTAGGTCTGCTCTTTTGTACACAATGCTTTACTTTTGAACATCAAACTTTTTCAGGCTCCTTTACATGAAGTGGTAAAAACTGAATTAATATAAATTTAATCTCCACCAAATTATATTTCGGTCGTCAACGATATCTCATTTCGACCTAATCGCATGATCATTTCCACATGTCTTCAATAATAGAATTTAAAAATTAGACTTCCAAAAGAAATTGGTGGAAATAAGTATCGCTATGGCGCATGATTGAATTGTAAAATGAGATATTTAAAATGTATCCATACATGAAAACGGTAAGTGAAAGTCATAATTATAATTTGGTTGTTTATAGAATTTTTTTTAAATCTTAGTGTACCATTTGCTTCTCTTTTGTTGAAATGGTATACAGTCGTTTGCGTGTTATCAACAACTTTATCATTTGTGCCAAAGTATCAAGATATCAATAAAGTTTTTCAACTGTCAAAGTGTGACGCGAGAGTTTATCCCACGTAGAAGGACAACTCTGTCCCTTATAAAAACAATCAACGATGGGTAAAAGGACTAGTAAACTTGAATCCCAGGACTCGAATGTGTAACGAGTAAAATACATCGCAAATTTTTTAGTGATATGCTCGGTCTTTGGGCAAATTTAGCAATTTTTTTTAATACTTCTAGATAACGGTATATTTATTAAATTTCTAACTTGATCCAAAAACTATTTTAAAATAGTTAAATATTTGACAGAGCACAATAAAATTTCTAAAGAAATTGATTCACAAAGAGGGAAACAATTTTACTTGATGCCTTGTTTAACTTTAAGGACACCTTAAAAGTTTTATTCCTCATTCCCCAATAATCAGAAATGGAGTTTTACGAAAAGATTTTATACACCTTCTTTTACCCAATCTTGACAAGTGTGGGCTTGACCAAATCCGTCTACATGCTCTACATCCTTTACACGAGCAAATCGAGGGGATGCATTAGCTCACTCGTAAGAATCCTCCTACACTTGGACCTTTTTGTCATTCTCCTCACTCTCATCTCTCCCACCATCTCAGGACTCTTAAGAATCGTCAACCGCACCTATGTCACTTCCTCTTACTCCTGGATCGTGCTGAGATCCTTTTTTGTCATCCCGTGCATCAATTTCCTGATCAAGTGGTATCTGCTCTGCATCACTCTCCTCTCCTTTGAACGAGTGATGGCAATCACCCTTCCCCTCACTTTCAAAGGAACTGCCTTCAGAGAGAGGATGAGGAAAGGAAGCGCATTCATCTTCTTGATCCCACTCACCTTCTCTCTCATTTCTCTTGCCTTCAAACGCATCGAGAAAGTGTCTCCACCCCAAAATGAGACATTGACCGCACTGCCCCATTTTGCGCACAGCAAGTACAAGTTCGTGAAAACGGTGACTTATCTCAAGTTCTACATCTACTACGAAAGCATGCTCACAATCGCGCCAATCGCAGCCATCTTAGCAATGAATGCCAATTCCATTCTCGCTTTGAAGCGCTATAAAAAAAACGTTCATCGCTGTTCCAAGCTGGCACACCTTGACAAAGTCTTCACAAACTTCACGCTCCAACTCTCCTGTTACTTCGTCTTCACCATGCTCCCCCTAACAGTGCTGAGCTTTACTGCCTTTGCTAACCTAAACTTCGCTAGAAGTCATTACATCCTTATTTTGACGGAATTTGCGAATCTTCTCGAATTTTCTTTTTACTCCCTCAACTACTTCATCTACAAGCACATGAATGCAAGCCTTAAGAACACCTTGAACAAGAATACGCAATGCTTCAGTTCTATCATCTCTGGCATGCTTAGCGAGAGAAACATTTTCACAAGCTTTAAGAAAAGTGAGACAAGTTCACAAAATACGTGGATATAAAACACATTTATCGCCAATAAATCTTTCCTTTTGTATATGAAAATGACTTCATTTTTGTCTCTTTACTGAGTTAGATTTTTTACCTTAAGATATTAAAATTAAAAAAAAAATCAAAAAACTTCTAAAAATCTCTAAACACTATGAATATGTAAACTCTGTATTGGGAGATAAAAACTTATCGGAAGAAATCAAAAGATATTACTTTTTTTCCGATATTTCTTCTATCTTTCAATAGTTTTTTTTTTTAATAAATATTTTGATACAGATTTCATAGGTTTGTTTTCTCTAGAGATATTTTAAAAGTTTTTTGATACTAAAAATTTCAATATCTTTCGGTATCTTACGATTTCTTTCGGTAAAATGGCTGCCCATTTTATTTCATTTTGCAATATGTCAAACTTATGAGCAGCGCGAATAAAAGCCAATAAAGAAAATATTTTTCTGCAAACACAAAAAAGCGACTAATTATTATCAATTTTAAATAGCTTTTGACTTTTTTTGAAGTTATTATGTCATTTGAGTCAAAAATCTTTTTGACGTCAATAAAAACTAAAAAAAATATTTCAAAATAAACTTCGTTTTAACAAAGCAACAATTAGAGCTTATATTTCTTCTCAAAGATAAATTATGTTACTTAAAATGTTCGCCAAAAAACTAATTACTATATGTTATATAAAACAAAGAAATGAGCCAGTAACAAGTAAAATCCAAAATTCCACATTATGTCAATTCGACGTTGTAGCGAATATATATTTTTGACATTTGACATTTCGTATTTTTCCGTGTTATGTCGTATAGGCCTTTTTCTTAATATATATAATAACTTTATATAAATCTCAACTCTTTAAATTTACAGCAAATCTTATCCATAATTGATTAGTAAATTTAAGTTAGAGAAAATTTGAATGAAAAAAATTTTATTCAAAGAGTGGGTAACACATATTCAAAGTTTGAAAGAATAATTTTGGATTACAACATCTTCCTTACAAAGGATAACGAAGATTGAGATCTAAATCAGCGTCTGCGAAGCGTAAGTCTTAATTAAGAAATTGAAAATGTGCCCCTAAATTTATCTTAAGTTATCTCTTCTAACTCAAGACTTCAATTAAAATTTTCTAAAAATGATATATTTTAGGTTTAAAAAATTTTTAGCCTCAAACTTTAATTTTATCGCCATTATTAATTCGTGCTAAGATTAGGGTATAATATCTATAAATGAATATTATTATCTTTTTAAAAATATTTTTGTTCAAAAACAGATCTTCTTTACACGTTTCATTATTTTGTGAGATTTTGTTCTGCAAAATTTAATATGAGATTAATTAATTAACAAACGCAATATACAATGACAAAGGATTTAAAAAATTGACTACTTTTTACGTCACTATGACACGTTTTGCTCGAAATAAATAAGATAGAACTATTAGCGTGAACATTTTTTCGACTGTTATATAGATGATTTTTAAAGATATGCCCAAGATTAGCAGTTTAGAAGGAATTGAAAGCTTGATTTTTCAGATTCTCAATATTTCAGTTTAATACGAATATTTTATTTTAAATTGAATCTTAAAATGGATTTGTTTGCTTTATTTTCAAATTCTTAACAAAAAATAGATACATTTATTTTAAAATCAAAAAATATCAGTCAAGAACAGAAAAAAATATTTTATCAATTCCATCAAAAAGAAAAACTAAAGATGATTACATTCAATATTTCTTTGTAGTGTTTTAAATAGTCAACTCACTCGCCATTTGTGTAGTTTGTTCCTGTCTAATGAAAGAACGGTTCCTAATAATCTTTACAGTCATTTAGCTAAAAACAGCTCGAACATCAAAACAAATTGAAAGGATATTTCGAGTGATACTGATTACTGTAAAAATTACAATAAAAAAAGATAAATTTTTTATTCTTTTCTGAAAAAGCTTAAATTGCAAGGTATGAAATTGTTCAACTTTTGACAAAGAAAACCCACACTCTGATTTTAAAAAACCGAATTTTGGCTGCTTTAGAGATCACTGTTGGAAGGGATGATACGTGATGAAGCTGTCAAGCAAACAAAAATTCCTTTATCCGCTCCTACTATTTCGCGAAAAATTTATGACATGTCAGAAGAGTCAGTTATTGAATGTTTTGTTGCAGTAAAAATTATTCTTCAAACTTTTTTGGTCTTTGCAAGTTGGCTAAACACCAGATATCAGCAACAAAACTCAAAAAATGTCTATTTACGCTTGACCAAATGTGGGAAAATAATTAATCAATCTTATTTCTGTTGTGAATTGAAAGGAAAAAGAAGATGAGAAAATATTTTTAAAATATTGGATCAAGATGTCACGTTCTTATCAGAAGAAGAAGAAGATTTATTTTGCAAAAAATATGATAATGGAAAATATTATATATATAATAAAAGGTAGTTGATAGCGATATAAAAGATATTCTTAAGATTTATAGTAAGGAAAATATAATATATATAATAATAAAAGATTATTTATAACAATATAAAATAAATAAGATTTATAGCTAGCTGTATTATTTTTTAAATTTATTTATTTTTTTTTGCGGGATATTCAAAAGATCAGAAAGCCGCTTGTATGAAATAACCTTATACGCAATTAATTGAAATAAAATATATTAGTAGCGAAAAATAAAATAAAACTTACATTTAAGACAATATATATAATATATAAACGGAAGAATAGAGAATTAATAAGCACAGGTAGAAAGTTAGAAGTGTAAATGTTTTGTAAAAATATACAAAAAAGTATCATAGATATTTCGAGTTATGAGTTTTAACTTTGAGAACACCACGTATATATTACGCAATAATAACATGGCGACTGTGCCTTTCTGTAAAAATAAATTTGCTATACCATCTATGAAATATAAAGTACCACGCTGTTGGAACTCTTTTCTTTCCAATACATCCAACATATAATATATATTCATATATATTCATCAGCTTTTTAAAAAAAACAATGAACCAAGTTCAATACAACTCTAATTGTCATATAAGATATTGCTACTTCTGTCATCTATCTTATACAAACAGATTTGTTAAACTATATGAGTGTTTGTACTGAAGGTGGTATATCTTTGCAAGATCGAAAATTGGTTTTGTAGGTTATATATTAGAAAAAATTGCAAATTGAAATGATTCTTCGTGAAGTTTTGGTATCAAAATATTTATCCAAACATATTTTGAAGATAATAATGCATACTGTTATCAAAACAGTCAATCATATAAAATCCATCTCTCTTGGATGCTCCCCTTTCAAATCATTATGTGAAACATTTGAATCTGACATTAAGTGTTTACTGCTTCATACAGCAATAAGATGGCTCTCAAAAGGTAAAATTATTTTATGCTTTTTCATTGGAAATTGAAATAAAACTTATTTTCAGAAATCTTAGGGTTTAAATTTCTTAAAATGATAATAGGCGGTGGAAGTATCTTTTGTTAATACTTATTTGCTGAAAAGTCGAACGTTTTGAATTCAAGTGTGCAAGATGTTAATGAAAATGCCATTATAAGGACACATTAAAATTTTTATTGCTAATTATGATAACATCTATCTTTAACATCGAATAAAAAAAAGAGTTTCATAGATTTAAAAATAACTTTTTTTATTTGCTTTAATTGTAAACGTGTTCTACCATGGTAGCTCTACTTCCTTCAGAGAAAAAAAAATTTACACTTTTTTTACACTTTATTCTTCAATGCTGGAGTTACCATGATTTTACATTTCCCTTTTTGACTTACATGAAATCGCTTGGTTATTTATTAGAGCTGTCAAGTTATTGCTGCCTTTTGAATCACCCTATCTTTGCGAAATAGTCTTTTCTACGCCCGTGAATATCAAATCAAAAAAAACGAAAATGATTGTAAATAGGGGATGAAAAACTACTCTTTGTTTGTTTGGCCAATTTAGAGGCCCTACTTTCAAAGAATTATTTCCCTAATTCAAATAGCGTAATTCCTTTCATCCTTTTAACAGGTGTGTGTATACATAAATGCCTTTTTAGAGGTGTAATAATAAAAACAATGCATTTAATTCAGTTTTTAACAACTCTTGTCTTTGTGCTCATGAGCTCCTTTCTCAACTTGTAGTCTTTTATTTCTTTCTTATCGTTTTATCATGGCTAATATTTCTTATCTTCCTTTCTCATGCCAAAGAGTAATTTTTTTTATCACAGATTAGCTCTCTTATTTCAGGTAGAAGGCGCATCTTAACAAATTGAACAGCTTGATCTTCATCTTAATTTTTATTGTCAAAAATTAATTCATTATTTCATTTTAATTAGTAAATTACCAATTTTTTGATCGTGGGTCCATAAATGAGATGAAGTGGTCCGGTTTTTAGTGCCCATAGCTTGGCTACGTGACTGTATATAATATATATATTATTTATCTCAAAAAAACATTTAAAATACATTATAAACACTATATAAATCTATTAATCAGAGTACTGTAGGGACGCTGAAATTTACTGTTCTCTGAGAGGAGACATTTTCCCCGTTCCACATGGGGAAGCAGTTTACCCGTTTTCTGTATTTCGCGGAAGAAACAGTTTGTGAAGTTGAAACTAATTTATATAATTAAAACAGGGAACCTACAAATTAATTTTTATAAACTCTAGTTCAGTGTTTCTGAAGTGGGGGTCAGTCGCCCTCTAATTGGTCCAAGATGACGAGTCTCAGGTCATAGTGTCAAAGTAATAAGGGTAGTAACACTCATTTGTTCGTGTATGTTGTGTGGTTTAGACTTAACCCAATCAGTGACTGGGGCGGGCATTTTAACCCCCCCCCCCCTAAAATTTCTATTGTACAAAATTTAGAAATCCTTAGCTACATCTTTTAGTATACTATATTTTCACGATAGTTGAATGACTCCCTCATGTCAAAAATTGTTAATCAATATAAAATGTACACATTTTTTTCAACAAAATTTTATAACTTAATCTTTACATTAGATTACACTCTTGAAATTTTATATTCATATATATATATATTGGAACACTATACTCTTATATACACATATTTTTTCAAATAAACATGGTAACTTTGTCGCAAATGTCAATCAAAATTTTGATTGATAATAAAATTGTTTACGAAAACATTCATTCAAAATTTGAATATAATTAACTTTTTTATACCAAATCGACCATGCAGCTTTCATTTCTCAACATTTTTTTCACTATCACGATAATGTCTGAAAGTGTCAATCAAATTTACGGTTTTCGCAAGAAAATTGTGTCCAAAAATATTATTAAAATTTTAAATCAAAAATATATTTTTATACTAAATCAACCGTGTTGACTTCATTTCCTTACTCAAGTTTCGTAATTAGGGTGTGAAAAATGCTAAAAGTGTCAATCAATTTTGCCGTTTACGCCTGAAACTGCAAGAATATTGATTGAATTTTAAACCAAGTAAATTTTTTATACAAAATCGACGATGCCAATTTCATTTCTCTACTCAGTATTAGCAACTATGATTTAGAAATAGTATTTGCAGTATATCAGTATCTTAGAAAGTGTCTCCAAAAACATTTATCCACATTTTTAATAAAATATGTTTTCTTAAAATAAAGCGAACATGCTGATTTTATTTTTCGACTCGTTTTTTTGCAATTAAACTGTGAAAATGTCAATCATATTTGTGGTTGATGACATAAATTATTTCCTAAAACATTATTTATATTCTCAATAAAATATATTTTTAGGTTCTAGGAAAATTCGTCGTAAACAAATTTGCCGTTAAACAAGTGTTTGTGATAAAAGAATTGGGGTTTTCTCACAATCATTATTTATTATTATAGTAAGGGAACTGAAGGACATTGAAATGAGAACACGTGATCTTTCGAAAAATGAAATAGTAACACGCTTAATAAAGTGCTTTTATATCGTCTATCTATATAGTAATCCTTTCAGGAGCTATATAGTTTGAAGAAACAAGTATATGTGACTTGTCTACTTGGAAGATATACCTTTTTCCAATGAATTAGGAGTTGGTGTGAAAATCTAGTATTGAGATTTTCAAAAAACATCTTCACCCTGAAGAAGAAGCTCCTTCCTCCATTGTGAATCAAAAATCTATAAATCTTTATCTTATTACTTAATATTTCAGACATCAATTGACTTTAAAAGTGATATAACATTTTTCAAACAGTTAGAGATACCATAAATATGACAGACACCAATAAGTGAAGATATAGCTATTCTCAAAAACGCATATAAATATTAATTAAATTTGACAAATATAATATTTAAAATCGTGCAAATTGCTAAGTATAGGTAATAACTTTTGTAACATCGTATGAGGTAGCAAAATATGAACAGAAAGTTTGATATTTTTTGATTTTTTAAAGAATATTTTTCGATTCTTTGATTACAGAATTTTATTTTGATTATTTGACAAATATAATATTTAAAATCGTGCAAATTGCAAAGTATAGGTAATAACTTTTGTAACATCGTATGAGGTAGCAAAATATGAACAGAAAGTTTGATATTTTTTGATTTTTTAAAGAATATTTTTCGATTCTTTGATTACAGAATTTTATTTTGATTATTTGATAAAATATATTATATTGGTTGGAGATGAATTATCGCGGTATACAGGTTGGAGATGAACCAACGTAGTATACAGGTATAATGTATATAGGTAATAACTTATGTAGCATCGTCTCCCCGAATGAGGTATATCAAATCTTACATCTAGCAGAATGTGAACAGAAAGTTGAACATTGTCTCCCTAGTTATTTGTACATGGAATAGAAACCATCGTAGTATACAGGTTGAAGATGAATCATCGTAGTATACAGGTTAGAGATGAATCATCGTAGTATACAGGTTGGAGATGAATCATTGTAGTATATAGTTTGGAGATGAATCATCGTAGAATACAGGTTGGAGAAGAATCATCGTAATATACGGGTTGGAGATATCATAACTATAAACATATATAAAAATATAGTCATAACACATTTGTCATGTAACTTTTAGTAGATAAAATTATTCATCAAATAATTTGTGTTGAACACTAAAAGAAAAAAATTACTGTGCAGATTTGTAATCAGTCATGTCATATGCAACACATTTCTCAATGTAACTTCTAGTAGATAAAATTACCCATCATTCACATAATGTGTGAAGTTAAGAATAGAAAATAAAACAAAATTATTCTGGAGATTTGTATAGAGCACAAGCTTGCAACCTTACTAGAAGTAAAGCAATGTCTACATCTCAAATCGCATGTATATTTTCGGTGAAATGTGCTTTCGACCAAATATCCATTCGGCTAACTGTCCGATCACGATAAATGATAGTAAACTAGATAAATTGTAATATAAAATGATAACAAATATGAAAATGCTTATAAGAACAATTAATTCCTTACAATCGCACACAAAAAGTTTTGCTTACTATGCTCGTTGTAAGGAAATAACTACTTTTTAAAACATTTAAGTAATTTTTCACTTTTTTCAAAAGTAAAGCTAGATTATGCCAGCATCTATAAAGCACAAAATCTTTGATGTTAAGAGATTTACCTATTCGATTAAAGAACTTGGCTACTTAGTTATAGTAAGTTAAGTAATCCTTTATTTAGTTTGTTAATGATACGTGTTATATTTGGATTCTACAAAATTTAGCACTTATACAATAGGATTGTCTGATGTTGTTGTTTTGCCCTCGTTTAACAACGAAATCCGGGTTTTTCATTCACTAATCTTCTAAAAGTACGCGATTCATACAAAACGTGGCGTTACATGAGAAGTTGATGTATATCTTTTTATAGTTTTTGCATGGGGTTGAAGAATCTTTGCCAATATCAGCAGCAGCCCTGAGTTTTAAATAACAATGGCAAGTTGTTCATCAATTGTGCTCTTCCTGCCTGGCGTCGATGATGTCATTGGAAGGAAGAATCAGTAGACAAAATGACGATGTTGGACGCGTATTTCATAAAAGCATGAGGAGATGCGATGATAAACTACGCTAAAATGAAGGAGAAAGGGAATTTGATTGAATCACACAAGTTAGAATGGCACTCTTTGCAATGCGATGATTGATCACTTTATCTGCGAGACTTCATGAAGATGTGAATCGAAGGCGCTATTTGCTATGCTTTTAGCGAAAATTGATGATGATGATGATGATGATGTTGTGGTTGATGAAGAGATGAGGTAGATGAACATTGTGAGAGCAGACTCTGAGGCGCTCATATGTGCTTAGAAATCAGTTTCGGAGATAAATGCCATTCATTTGAATTATGATACAAGTTTTGTTAGATCTCCTTCTCTATGCAGCAAATGACAAAAGGGATCTAGATAATGAAGCATGTGTTGTGTTAGAGCTATTGACAAAATATTACATTTAATTTATGGCAAAGCATCGATAAGGTGATGATGAAGATTGCATTCACTTCATAGATAGAAGATAAGGAAGGAAGTCCCTATTATATCATTATTATTATTTTTACAATTTTTAATGTTAGAATATTCGAGACAAGGATTTTTGTCAGTAATCATTGCAAAAGAGTAGATTTGCGTCTTTTACGCCAGAAAAAAACTTTTAATCGTTCTTTTTTTATATGTCATTTAAACGAAATGGAAAGAAATAGCAAAACATTTCAAGGAATTGAGGAAAATTTTTTACTTATTTTAAATAAGCTATTTCTTAGCGATAGAGCGCAAATGACTATCACAATCGAACTCACTGTAATGAACGAATTGGAACGGGTGAATCTTACGATGGCTAGAGAATAGTTGAAATAAAATTGCATAATTATGTTCCTGGTACGGTTAAAAATTTTAATTTTTGCACATTACTATTGTATTTGTGTCTATTCCATCGAGCTGATTCCGAATATACCAGTCATATAAGGTAAACATTAGTGTCTAAATAACACTTTGGTTTGAAATTTCTTTCATTTAGTTCTTAGGCATTACTAATTTCTGTGCAATTGCTATGCTTTTGACTAAAAAGGTATATATAATAAGATAAACGAAATGGATTTGTAAAAAGCTTCATGAAAGGAATAAGTAGCTTCTTCCCACGGCAAAACAAAGATATTTAAAGTCACTGTTTCAACACTTTGATTACTTTTCCACATCCCCCCGTTTATAATAAGTAAGCAAAAAAAAAGAACTTGTTAAAAAGAAAAAAATAAAAAATTGTTTATAAAATTTTACGACATTCGATACGTTTAAACGAAAATAATACAAAATAAAATTGTAATTATTTTTATTGCCAATTTATATTTATGGTTAGACGCTTGCTTTCATTTTAACAAACTGTTAGTATGGGTAGTTAGTTCTCTTTTATGAGTAACTTTCATAGTTAATTAACTTTCAATAAAAAAAATTCACAATTCTTTTTATATAAAAGTTCATTTTATAATTTGAACGAGAAGTGTAGTAGAGGATAGTAGGACAAATTTATACAGGATGTGAAGGAAACTCCTTTTGGTGGTGAAGATCATTAGAGCAAGCACACTACTTAATATTATTATTTTCATTCTATACCTCTTAATTTTTTAAGATGTTGAGTAAGTCAGGAGTGAGGGGAAGCAAGACAATTCGGCCTCTGAATATATTGATATTAATATTTTCCGGAATTGTCCGACGGCCGTATTGTTTTGTGCCCGAAGTATCCCTTAACCGTAGTGACGCACCCAGTGCTGTGCTTATCCACCCCCCCCCCCTTCTGAAATTTAGAATATTTTTTAAAATAACAAAGATTTGTGTGTATACATACTTTTCTGTATATGTTGTTATAAAGAACATTTCAAAGATGCCAACTTTGAATGATAAAAATGCAAATAAGATTAATGCATACCATATGTTTGTGCTTAACAGTGATTTAAAAGTCTCACAGAACATCTTAGGATGATGGATACTTTATAATTTTTATAAATTTTCTAAATTTTTTATTTTTACTTTGAATGTGAGGGAAACACGGCTATTTTGAAGCAAAGACTGAATGAATAAAGATAAAACTCAGATATACAAAAAGTTTTGGGTATACGAAAGTCAAGTATAACAAGTCGTTATGAAGCCTTCAATGTACAGAAAAAGCCTTGCTTATAAAACGTCCAAAATAAGTTCGAAATGTTTTGGGTATGAAAATTTTTTTTTGTAAAAAAGTTCTGGATTCTAACTTTTTTTCACAAGTGGTTTTGGATAAAAATTAGGAACAAAATTTCTTCGGCACAAAACATCCAAGGGGGTAGGAAGTTTCTTTCGCTCACAATATTCTCAGACCCTTTTGTTTTTTAAAATCACACTTTTAATACATCGTTGAAAAATTGAATTAAAAATAGAAATTAAATAAAATCCGTTGTAGGGAAATTAAATTAAAAAAAAAAGTTCTTTTAACATTTTTTTAGAAAAAATGCTTCTAGTTAAATTTTTTAATACCAAGTAAAGAAATAGAGAAAAATTTTAGGAGACATGAAAAAGTCATTGAACTTCCTACTCAAAAAGGAGCGCAACAAAAATTAAATCATATGTTAAAAATGAGATGGATGAACTGCACCACTTTAAAGTTAAAAAGAAAAGGCGAATCAATTATGCTTAACTCTTGTTCAAGGTTAAGTTTAGGGTCAGTTTAATGCGCTCTATAGTTGCGGACAGAGTGTTTGATAAATTCAAAACTAAGAGTAAAGCTATCAAAGAAAAAATTAATTTTATATTTTTAAATATTATATATAAGTTTACCTTGAATATTAATTGAAGGCCAAGTATGTCTTTTACCATTTCAACGGAGTCAGTATGGGGGCATCTTGATTCGGTCTAGCAGAAATATTATTCCCTCTAACATTAATTGGACTTCACTAAGGAACTTAAAAATTAATCTAATTATAGCATATGATTCCAGAGAAAGAAAAAGTAATAGGGAAAGGAAAGCAGTTTATCCCCTACCATAAATAACTTTTCGCTAAACTTATGAATCGAATATTTCAAAAAAAGCAATGCAGTACAATTTTTTCAAATTGTAAGTGAGTTGGTATGCAATATTGCACGACTAGAAAGAAGATAATGGGATGATGACGAAAAGTACAATGTGTTTCACGTGAGACAAAGTCGAATCAAATAAAGCTGCCATCCATCAATCAATCATTGAGAGAAATTTCTTTTTACGAATTCCGCTCGCATTAGCCTTCATATTCACTATCTTATTCATTTCACTGTCATTACCGATTTCTCGATTTCTTAAAATTAATAAACTTCCAACACTTTCGATTTTTGTACAACTTGCAAATAAATTTGGGAAAATGCCAGATGCGGATGAACACCCAACACACTGCAACCATTTATTTTTCATTGGGGACCAGAATGAGGAGGTGGAAAGATCTAGATGCGGAATTGAAAGTGACATTAGTAACTCAGAAGCACTAAGAAATGCAAATGATTCTCATGAGACTAAGTATAACGAAGAAGTAGCCATGTCATGCCTTGCCTACCAAGGTAATTTATTAATCCTATTTTTCCTTATTTATTTCAAAGCATCAAAGTTTTTGTCTACTTTTTCCAGTAAAATATTTTTCCTACAACTTTTTGAAATACTTGTAAATTTTCTTGGAAAAAGATTTTTTTTTAAAATATCCCAATGTTTCATAGTTTTAAGGCAAATATTACACAGGTTCTCATTTGGACTTAAAAATTTATTTTAAAAGCGGACGCTTCACTGAACAATATCAAATTTAAAAGTTTGTCATCCACTAAACTATCTTTATCTTAATGATTATAACATTCAAATTTTACTGAGTTTTAATCAATTAGTGTTTAACTTAAAATTAAAAGTTTGCCCATAATTCTATCCATTCAAAAATCTAGAAAAATAAAAAAAGTTTTTACACTTTTTGAATATTTCACCAGTGTACGAATCTATTTCCAAATTGTTCCAGGATTGTAAACATAGGGGGTCAGTACCCCTGGGACTTGTTTCTACTTAATTATGTTACTACTCAATCTGATTTTAAAATTAGTGCCATAAAATGAGGGAAATCCAAATGAAATTAAATATTCCTCTGGTGTTCATGTAATAATAATAATGTCCATTCATACTTTTGTAATTGAAGAAATGAAATAATTGAAAAAAGTTTCATGGGCAGTGTGACTGATAAGTATTAATTGAATCAATAATAAAAACTGTTTTTTATTGAATAAACTTTTTCATTATTTATTTATAATTTTAGGTTTTGATCATCTTATAGTTCTGTATTCAATATATAAAATATATAAAAAATTTTAATTTATTGATCACAAAATCATGTTTGTTTCTAAAAATTAAAAAAAATTTTATAAATAAATATTACTAAAGTAAACGTTCCCAAGAAAATTGGATAATTATAGTAAGAAACCAGAATTTACTGGATTTAAACTAAATTAACAATATTGGACCAAATTCTATTTTATATAAAGGAGTTTTTTTTCATTAAAAAAATTTTTTTTGAAAAATTTTTCGCTTGGTATTTCGTCTCAAGAGAAAAACAGCCCTTCCTACTTTAATCCTAATAAACTGTATATTTTATAAAATTAACTTTTGCCTCTAAAATTTGGGGGAATGCAAGGAAAATATTTATGTTGTTAAAAATGTTTTTTTATGATCAAAAAATAATTGACTAACCATTTTTTGATATTGAGTACACATTGATCAAATCCAGGCAATTTCTGTCAGATCAGAATAATTTAGTTAAATTCGGACTCCTTGAAAAGTCGAATTTCCCACTCTTACTATTAAACATATCTTAGATATTTATCAAGATTGGTTTTCCAAGATCTTAATGTGCACGGCCAAAATGGAAAATGTCCCAGTTTGCGTATAATTCCTTTTTTCACTCCCTCTGTATTTAATTTTCCTCATCCAATTTTCCTGCTCTTATATTTACTAGCTCCATCCTTATACTTTGATCACATTTTGAGATTTAGTGGATATCATAATTTTGGGGTTTTTTATAAGTTTTTTTCAAATAAATATATAAGATATGTTTACTTGTCTTAGAATATCAAAAGCTCAAAAGTGTATTTATGTGAATAATTAAAAAAAACCTCCAGAGAAGAAAACTTAAAAAACAAAAAAATTTAAAAAAAAACACAACATTTAATTTTGCATAAAAAGTAAAAATCAGGGCATTAAAAACGGTCCACGGTTTTTGGAAAGTAATTATTGTCTGCTTATCCATTCTCAATGACTTTTCACATTTAACTTAAAGTAGATGATTTTTATTTCACTGAAGAGGAAAATGACTTTGTCACCTTTTTTATTGAGACACATCGCGATTAAACACTTTTCAGAGCAAAAAGAGTACTTATATGATTTGAATTTGACGGCCAAATCTCCAAGAGAAAGAACCGTCTTTTCTTTGAGTCAGGTTGAAGAGTTGGAGAGTGCTTACCAAGAAAATTTCTACCTCACAACGATCAAAAGGTACACACTCTCACTCAAATTGAATCTTGCAGAAAAAAAAGTATGCTTTCCATTATTTTTTGAGTTATAAAAATAAGAAATCTGACCAATGTGCTTCCTTTTGTGGTATGTGCATTTTTACGCATTGAATGACATTTGATTGTATTTATTGCTTTTCATTTGAAAGCTGCCCGACCGGGTGTTAACTCTAAAGCTTCCATCTTGACAATTAAACAATTAAATCAAAAACTAGTTTTAAAACAATTAAATCAATGCATTTAAGAAAGAAAGCGGATAATTTTATATTCATTGTAGAAAAAATTATAGAAAAATTTCCACTTTTTTGTGATTTAATTTTGTCAAACTGCTATATTTATTTTTATTAATAATTTTAAAAGTCTACATTAAAAATTCTTGATTTTTAAACTCTTTCGGTTCATTTTGACACACTCGTGTTTATTTTGCTAACATAGATAATAATCCACTTCCTAACTATAAGCTTTTATTTTCAGGAACATATCTAGTAAGGGTGTTTAGAAATATTGAGCTTCAAAAAATAATTATTTTTGTTCATACACTTTTTATCTATTCCAAAACTTTCTTTCCTTGGCTTAAATTCCGTTTACCTGGATTACACTACTACATACATTGCCGTTAGACACCCATGAATTGAAATACGGGAATCTCAAAAATGGCGCTAACACTAGCGATACACTTGTGCAAAGGAGGCAGGAAAGATTTGCAATGATTTTGCGCATACCAAATTCTGTAAAAACATTTTACAACACAGTGATAGCGATTAATTGCTCTATCTTAATTTTCCCAAAATTTTTTGTGAAATGCTTATTGGCATTTGGGCTACATTTGCATTGTATCAATTTTGCAAAAATAGCCCTCAATGAAGTTTTATCGTGATTTTTATTTTTATCTTCAATACTCATTATAATTGAGCAATGAGCATGTTAAGGTATTCATCGCAAATCCTAAGTGGGTTAATGTCCACTAACCGAAGAATTTGGGAAAGGCCGTTTTCGGCTAATGAAGCTTAGAAACAGTTTCACTTTTTGGGTACAGATGCGGATTTGAGAATTTTCATTCAGTGAGACTTGTTATCTGCCTTTAAGTTTAGTTTAGCTGAAGCCATACAAGCAAAACGGTTCGTCAATGATTAGTTTGATGACCATATTTAAGTTATTAATTGAATGCAACTTTGCGTCTCTAATCTATGATAAATTGATGGTACATTTTTCAGCATAAATTGAGCTAATTAAATACTAACTCTATTCAGAACAGGAAAACATTTAAAAAAATCGGGAAGAAACTTTCATCCCCACATAGTGGCCTAGACTGAAGAAGCATAGGTGAAACTATACCGTATTTCAAATCTTATCGATAGAAACTCGAAAATGGTCTTTAACAGGATGTTCCATTTGTGATGATGATCGAATACATGATAATTTATGGTTTTCAAGTTTAAAGAGAACAGTAAAGCTTTTATTGATAAAATTCTTTTAGAATAAATTTTTGGGCCATTCTAGTCTTCTTAGGATCAAATTTACCGTTACAAGAAAGGAAAACAAGGTATGATATAATTATCATTCTTTATCTCCCTACATCCTCTCCTTCTTGCTTGCCTTTTTTGTAGCGGCAAATTTTCTTCCGGTGAAGAATTGAGTGGTCGAAAATATATTGTTAAAAAATTCATTTGAATAAAACTTTACACTTATTATCTTTTATTCAAGACATCTCAGAAACATTTTCTTTTCCTTTTCACATTTATATATTTATCTATTATATTTTTATTTATAGTTTAGTATTATATTTATAACTCAAATTGAATCCTGAAAAAGCGCTAAAACCTTGAAAAATTGATTCAATCTTTCGAAAATCTTGGTAAAATGAAGATACAATCAGATCCACTTCCAAGAATATCACCCCAAGCCCACTTTGTTGTCTGCTTCGATGAATATTTGTCTTATCTGGCATGCGTGATCTTTTCACTGTTCGCTCATAGATGCTCCCAATTTCTTTGTGAGAAAGCGGTTTGTTCTAAACAAAACAACTCCTCTTCTCTTATCGCCATTGGACTGAATAGAATGCCTTGTTCGAAGTTTTCGACCATCGCGTGTTCAAGCTTGTCGAAATAACTAATCGTGAGATTGTCGCGCCTTTTGGGGTTTCCTAGTTTGGGTTTATCGACTTTTTCTGCTCATCCATGTATTTGTCATCTCGCAGAAATAAGACTTGATTCACATGATCAATGACAAATCAATCTCTTCCAAAATCGATATCAAGTTCACCCAGAAAAAGCATAATATTTCTGTTGTACCTTTTGTTTGATCTTGATTTTACTTTGTTTCTTTGCTTTGTAAACTATGTGGACCATAATTCCATGTCTTTTGCCCTCATAGAAACTTCATGCTTAGAATGGATTGTTTACAAGTTACCAAAATCGCACTTAGAATGACTGATTTGCTTAGATTTTTGATTATGCTGCTCACAAGATGAAGTGTTATTTTTTTGTTTTTAGAGATAAATCTTTGCCTTAAAACTTAAATTTGGACATCGTTTCATTTCTATTATTTATACCTCAATTTTTTTCCTACGATTTCGTGTGTAACGCGTCCTTCTTTCAACATTTTCTTCAGAGTATTTCTTCCCAAAACAATTCTTTTTTAATCGAAACTTATATATCTGATTATTTGCATATTCTAAGCACTGCTAACTTTTTCTTTAGTAAAGTTTATTCTCATTTCCTTCTCGTTCCTGTAAAGTTTTTTTTAATCGCTAAACAAAAATTTACTGTAAATATAAAATTGTTTCCTTCAAGCTTCTTTCAACAACCAGTATATCTTTTTATAGCAAATGTTAATACAAAAATGTTTTAAAAGCTTATATGAAACAAGGGATCTTCTCTATAGAAAAATGAAAAAGAACACTCTCAATTTACTGTTGAAAAATAATATTATATCTTTCTATGAAACAAAATAAAATTTGATAAAATACAAGAAAAATATTTTTGAAGCCAATTTGAAAATCAGAACAATACTAATGGCATGTGAAAAATTATTAATTCTCTCATTTAACTCTTTTAAGTAATATCCTTATTTTATTTTATTTTTAATTTAAGTATACTACTTTGAATATTTAAAATTAATCCTTCATCTTTTAACTTAATTAAAAAAATTAATTAAGAATTTTAAGTTTTTTGTTGTATACCAATTATATATATTTTTTAATGGATTTTTATTTGCATCCCTCTTTTCATATTGAATTGAGTATAAGAAATTGTTGACATCTTAATGACTTGTTTTTTTAATTTGTGTATAACTATAAATCTTTCTTTCACAAATGCTTAAGATTTTTCATTATAGAAGAGGTGATAAAATATGGTTGAGAAATATGGAGTGATATATTCCATCTCAAGCATCTCCAAGATTTTCAAAATTTAATTTACAAACAAATGTATGTTCATTGTTCATTTTATTCATAATGGCATATTCTACGCATTACGAGTTAGTTTTGCCAAAAGTTACTCTTCATTGATGCACCTAGACATAAAATTCAAATTCTCACATTTTTGATCTACAGCTTTTTTTGATCCATTACAACATTCTTTCATCATTTAATATACTGGAATTTTGCTGTTTTTTTACGCTTTTTTGAATCTTATTTTTCAATTAAGCACACTGACCAGTCGTTTAAGCAGACTACGCCAATATTGTTCATATCGATCCATTTCAGGGGCAAGTTCAGAGTTTATACGCCCATCTTTCTTAGCACGACTTGCTGTTGACCAGACAGCTTCAATATGATATTTGGATTGCTCATCTGAACTGAGTCGATCCGTAACATGTTTCCATGCGCAGAAGCCATCATGTGTAAATTGAGATTTTACTCTACGAGTACCCAAAAGAAAAAGCAGAAGACTCGACCATTTGCTGGAGAAAAACAAAGCCAAGAACGTTTCACAACTTCTCAATTGCGATTCTATCGCTCAAACATTGCTGCTGTACATTTCCGGCTAACAAAGTTTGCAACTTTTTGTATTGTGATTTAGCATCCAAAGACTTGACATCACTGTGATGGAGATTCATAGGACCTTTGTGAGCCCAATTATTATTATTAATGAATTCTGCTGTGATATTTTCTGCCATAAGCTGATGTCATCAACTTGTATGTGGGCTTGACATTCTGGAAGTACTTGCTTTGAAGCAGTGTCTGTCTTCTTCACATGCAGGCTATCACCGTGATCCTCGTAAGCAATAGACAGCCTGAATGACGAAGCTGGTATCTCTCTTTCGGTAGCTGATGGGCGAGTGAAGAATTCAGTCAGTCGAGAGGTTTTACGATTTCTTGAACCTGTCGTTCAGTACGATCCTTTGATGCCTTTCTCTTCGCAGCACCACCTGAAAAATGTGTTTTGACCTTTGTTTTTCTTCATTTTATTTACCTACAAAAAAAAATAAAATTAAAAAAATTTAAAATAAATATTACAATAAAAGCGCAAACTTCACCCATCTATATTGTTAAAACGATCTGATATGTATAAGTTGAAGTAAGCTTTCTTTATTCAAAAGAACCTTAAAAGTCTATCCTCTCACATTTATATTCGTATTGTTTTCCTTAGTTCTTACATCTCTCACCTATATTCAATGACACGAATTTTATTTCACATTTTTTTGTTACCAATGTCTCGTTTACTTTTTGGATTAGAAAACGATGACTTTACTAACTTTATTAGTTACAGTTATTAATTTTGCCATTTTCACGGATATAATTAAATAAAATAGCACACGGAGTATTCATTATTTTCATCCAAAGTTAGAGGATGTGAATTAATAACACATGAAGATATTGAGAAGGCCTCATTTGAAGTATACAAAAAGAAATATAGATGGCGTTAAATGATAAATATTTTTAAAGAATGAGTTTTTACAATATATCTTCGAAGCTGTTTTTTAGAGGTATCCGTATGAGAAAACGTTAAAAAACTTTGAAAAAAGTATTATGAATATTGTTTGTTTTATTGAATAAGTTTTTTTTCACAACTTTTCATATAAATTTTAAAATTTATTTAGTTTTATTCTCAAATTTGATTGCTAGTTGATTCGATTTTAAAAATGGTAAAGTTGACTGAGATTTAGTAATTGCAACTTATATTCTGACAATATTTTTTTGATTTGTTAAATTTTCGCGTGGATTTTTATCCAAAGTTATATTTTACCAAATTTAGATACATTCACTCTCTATATTTAAACGTATCAACAATAAATACATAAATTAGCACTCTTTTTACTAGAATATGAAGTGGCTAATGATAAAATATTAAAATTTTCCTCAATTATAGAAATTCGTTAAAATTTAAATATAAATCATATTTACTTCTATATTATATTTTTTTAGTTCTAAATTGTCTTTTTTAAAGTTCTAATTTCTCTTTTTAAAATTGTAAATTGTCTTTTTTAAATTCTGAAATGTCTTTTTTAAATTCTAAACGCTCTTTATAAAATATAAAAGATAAAAGAAAAAAGACAAATTAGAACTTTAAAAAGACAAAATAGAATTGAAAAAAAGACAAATTAGAACTTTAAAAAAGACAATTTCCAAGTAAAAATGGCATATAAAATAATAAATGTAAATATTTTATTATTCTCAATTTTTTATCCTTCTTAAGTTTGACCACAACGACCTATGATTTCCTAACCACACAAATTATAGTAATAATATCAGTTTGCGAATTTTATCCAAATATATATTTTGGTTAATGCTATAATTGCTGAATTAAAAATAATTGGAAAAAATTGAATAAAATTATTCAAAAATGAAATAACTTAAGTATGAAAAGTTTATTGAATGTAACGTACAATATTTTTTCATTTAAGATCAAGATTTGGTTTCAAAACAGGAGGATGAAAAGCAAAAATGAAAAGAAGAAATCATAAAAGCAAGAAAATTAAACTCACAACAACATATATCAAACTTTTTCAATACTAAATTCAAAAATAGAAAACTATTCCTATATACTTTACAAATAAACTTCCTTTTTGAAGAATTGATTCATACAAAGCTAAGGTAAAGCCGAGCTTAGTGCTAGTTTTGTGTGTATAGTTTTTTGCTCTTTTTGAATTCAATCTTTACTGCTATTTACATCAAAAAATCGAACTTTTTAAAGAGTAAATTTTCAATTATTTATCAGTAACTAATCACAAATTGAACATAAATAGTGTCTTTTTTTAACTAGTTTGAATTAAGTAGATTAAAGGGAGACTAAATTGTTGTATTTCTTAAATACATGAAATATGGCAAAACGGCGGGTCAAACTTAGCAAATTAATTACTACATTAAAAATGTTGTTTCGTTAAGAGATTTACAAATAATTGCGAGCATTTTGCCAAGATTCAATAAGAAAAGAAATAATATCAAATATAAATAAAAAAAAAATAAATAAAAAAAATTGAACAACTATTTTTTTTCAAATAAAAAACTCACAACTATAAAGAACAACTAACTGAATAATTGACCATCAAATAAACCATGGGACTCAATAACAAACAAATTATCAAACTTACAAAGTAAATACTTGCCTAAAAAGGCAGAAGGGGAATTGGTCAAATGGTATTTTTCGATTCAAAAATAGACATCTACTTTTTTTCGGTGGACAATTTGTCGAATTATTTCTTTTCGATTGACAATTGATCAAATAAATTTTTCTCGATGGTCTATTGGTCAAATGGACTTTTAACTCAATAGTCAATTGGTTGAATGAATTTTTTGTCTATCGAGGATTGGTCGAATTATTTTTTCATCTGTGTTAAACTATTAGAATGGGCTTTTTGTAAACGTCTATTAGGCCCGAAGTACTTTTTTATAGATGGAGAATTGATCGAATCGACTTTTCATCCATGGAACAATTAATAGAATTAACTTTTTATCATAAACAATTGTCGAATTATTTTGATGGATGATTGGTCAAATGGATATGGATGATTGATCGAATGAATTTATTGTTGAAAATCGTTTGGTCTAATCAACTTTTTGTACACGAATATTTGGTCGAATAGATTTTGTCTATTGAAAATTTGTCAAAATTGACTTTTTGTAAATGGACAATAGGTCTAATTATGTTTTTTTTTGAAGATTATTCAATGAGTGCTCCGATATTAAATTTTCCCAAGAATGAATGCACTTAACATTTCATCCCATTTTGAGAGTTTTGCTTAGTGAAAAAGTTTTTGCTTGCAATTCTTCGTTTTCATCCTTATATCAATAAATTTCAAGGTTAGAATTGTAGAAATATTCTTTATCACTTTAGATTTATACAAAGTTGAGTGTGCAAACACTAAATCACAAGGCCAAACTTAGAAAGACAAAAAGAAAGTTGAATAAAATACATCAGAACAAAAAGGTATTCCAGACAGAAAGCGATGCAAGTGTTTCTCATATGCGGCTATGATCCATATGGAGGCGGAAACAGCACGAAACTGAGAGAAGAAGAATATCAGAATAAATAAATAAATGTAGGTATCAAACTTGCAAGAATATTTGTAAGATTAAAAGAATTAAAACATTGGCACATTGGCTTACAAAGCGCGTCCCAGAAAAGATGTAGTATGTGGTCATTCATTCATAATTATTTGTTATATCCTTCATTAAAATGGGATACAAACATCGTAGGCTATTTAATGATGTATTGAAGGCTGTTAGTTACAGCGCCTCTTCTTATTTCTCTTGCCTATATGCATGTATTATTTCCTTTTCAATCTTTCCAAGTCTTATTGGAACTTTAGAGAGAGAGAGAGAGAGAGAGGATTAACATCCGTTTGAGGCTTCAATTGGGTTGGGTATGTCACCACTTCATTGAAAAAATTAAAGCACCCTTCATAATTCTTTTTTTACGACCTTTTTATAAAATGATGTTATTGTTGGAATATATTATGCTAAATTTTTTATTAGATTCTTAAACCTTTCATAGCACTAACTTAATCATGGCACCTCAAGTCAAAGTACTCTATTTTAACTACAAAATACAACACTTTCAGATTTGATTTTGATGTATGGACTACAAAGGCACATGGAACAAATAAGTTATTGTAACCAGTTAACGATTTGAGTCGCCAATTGTCGACTTTCCCAAAATATGAATTGTCTGCGCTTATAAATGCTTCTTTATACAAATATTCCACTTTACATTATAGGCATCGTATCATCTGGTTGTTAACCTGTTCTTTATTGAAATTAATAAAATCTACATTTCATAATATATTTTTAGCCTTTTATTCTCTGTCTCATTATGGACCGATGAATCTCATTCCAAAAGTAATTTTTTGAATGAAGTGTAAAATGAAAAATTGAGCAAAAAATTGAAATAACATGAAAAAGTAAAATTTCTTGTCTTAAGATTGATCAAAGTTTTCTGAACTCTTTTAGTAATTTAAAGGACCCTGATGAGTATATAGAAGCGGTTTTGGGAAACACGGCCCTTGGAGAAAAAAAGGGGAAGATAAATATGCATCAAGTCGTATTGGAACACGAAAATCAAATAAAATAAATGACTTTATTTCAGGATAAATAAAAATATTGAAATCACAGGTTGAACATGATTAGTCCACTTGCACAGAATCATTACACGCATTCAGCGCCTACAAATGTTTGTGAAAAAATTTTAATGTTATCACAGGAGGTTAATTTCCAAAACAAGGTATTGATAAAAAAGTATACACATAAGGTACGGAAAAATAAAAACAAGATTTGAAAATTCGATTTAAAATTTGTAATGATTCTTGAGTGGTATAAGGCGTAAGTTGATCACAGTTAAAATCTTTTCACAACGCCACTGAGAGGATATAAGATAACAAGTGTAGAGTTTGAATGAAGTGCAGGTTTAGATTTTTATTGGTGGAATTTAGTGCAATGCATTCGATTGGAAAAAGTTAGCGTTTCTTTCACTACTTATTCTTCTCTTTTATTTCTTTGATGGATATGACTAAGATAATTAGTCCAATCAAAATGATTGCACTTGAAACTGAAAGACCTGTCACAATTTGAGTCATCGATAAACACTTCTTACTTGGATCTTCTAAAAAGAGAAAAGTTATCATTAGTTAGCATAAAATACGAATCTCATTGATTAATATCTCATTGGCCAAATGTTAAAATCTTTAATTGACAGCTATTATAGTTTTAAAAGAAGAATAAAATTTATATAATCTTATTCTTGTCTTAATTCTGCATTATTCGTCTCTCTCTCTCATTGTATCAAAAATTAAGAATTTTATTCGTTTGTATAAGAACATGAAATAGGATATCTGAACAGTTTTTCTACATGCTGTATTTGATTGGTATTTGAAGGAGGAAGTTTAAACACAGATATACATATATCATTTATATATATATATATATATTTGGAAACAATATTTCTGAGAGATATGCGCATTGTTTCTGAACATGATTTTCAAATAGAAAGACGGATTATATTGGAAGCAGTAATTCAAAAGATGCAATCATATGTTTTAAATCTTATGATTTGAATTGCTTTGAGTATAGATTCCCAAAATAATTTTGCTCTAATAGGAAAGGAATATTTCCATTTATTATTATTATTTTTATCAAAAAATGATGACAAAATATCAAGTAAAAAATAATATTCAAAGATATAGTCAACCCTCTTACTGCGAAGAGAACATTAAAAAAAATCGAGTAATCAAGTTATCCGGAATGTGGAAAAACAATGATTTTAGCGTCAAATCTTAGGGAGTTAATATAATACCTAATATAACTCAAATATTTTGATCAAAAAAGTAAAATGCTTAATTGTCTTTATTAAAAATAGTGTTTAACTTTTTATCTTTCTCGCATTCAAAAGTGAAAAAAAAGGAAAAATATTAGGATGAAAAGAGCTGCTAAATTAGCAAAATAATTGAATTTTTTCTAATTTTTATCTTAATGTAAATTTGAGTGAGTAATGAAAAAAATGTGACTGTCATTTTTCAAAATGGAAGATATAACCTTTAATAAAAATTTATTTTAAAAACATGCACTTCTCCAATTAAAAATCAAAAGCTGTAGAAGAGACGTACCTAGAAGAAAATTTAGCTGCATGCCAATTAATAACATTTTTTGGTATAATCATAAAGTTTTTTGATAAAATAAAGAAAAATAAACTTATATTTTATTTTTGAGAGTTGTCAACTCCACTTAGAAACCAAATTTCCTTAGAGATGAGCAAATATTCGAGTTATTGCAAATTTTAACTTCTAAAATAAAGGAGGGGCAGGAAAAAATTAATGAAAAGGCGATCTGTATTGTCCCATATGGGTCTTTTTTTTTTAAAAATATTTTGAGAGAGTGTATTAACGCGCCTCAATATATCTCTGTGTGAAGACTAAAAAATGGCAAATAACATATGTTGAAGATTTTTTGAAAATGAAACAGCCAGAAAGAGATGAACCTTTGAGGGGTATGTTAGAGAAAGTGTCTTCAGAGATCTCCTTGAGATCGCGGACTTCAAGGAGCGTAGTTTCGATGATTTGGTCGATGCTTTTGTTGCTTTGAACACTTTCATTGGCCTTGAATACGACATCTACTTCTTTCGTGAAGTTGGCCTCACTTCGACGCTTCCTCTTTTTCTTGGAATAGTATTCGTGATTGTCACTACAAAATATCTAAATATAAAAAAAATCAAATTTATGATTCCTATAAAGTTTTATTGTATTTACAAGAATTTCAGGCTTTTTTATTCGACAAAAGAAAAGTTTCGATAGTTGAAATTTTCTCTATAAATCTCTGTATTGAAGTGGTGCAGAGAGAGTTCAACACCCTCACTAAAGGATAGAGATAAGCATGTCTGCGCTCATCCTTTAGTGATGGCATTAAGATCTGACAGTTAATTTTAAATTTTACACCGGTTAAAATGTCAATACCTGTTCTCAACTGTCAACCCAATCTTATAACAGCTAATTAGAGAAGTTCGCATAATGTTTTTTTGAAATTAATATCTTCTCAATTAACGACTTTTGCAATTAAAGTTTGAAGAATACACAATATTTAAAGTTAATTACTTAATTTATAAACAAAAGTTCAAGAAAATCAAGAACAACAGATTGAATGTTAATATTAAAAAGTGAAACTCCATTTCAATGAATGGAGCAGTAGAAACTTTTCACTATTAATTTAAGTAGTGCTATTAATTGTAATGTAAGTATACATTGGAAATTGTATGAAAATAGATACGTGGTCGTTTCCTAATTGCCTGAAGAATAGAAGAAGCAGACAATTATGGCAACATTTGACATCTCTAGATCCAGAGATATTATATATTGGAAGAGAAAATAAGTTAAATGTCTTTTTAATTGTTTGCTGCAAATGCATTACTTCTATTCTTTGCAATCTTTAAAAAAAAAAGGTATCATACAGAAAATAAATGACTCAATCTTTTATTATGTGTATAGATCCTCTACTGGAGTCTAGTAGATCCAATACAAAAATTAAAATTGGAGAAGAGGAAGTTAAAACAAATCAATTATATTTAAAATAAATTATTTACTCACCTATTTTTGACATATACAAATCATTGTAAATTAATGACTACATCTAGCGTAATTAATACAGATAAAAGTATTCTAAAACTGTCTTTAGATCTAAATATTTAAATTTCTTTTACATTTTTTAAATTTCACTATATTAGTTTGCTTTCGCTGTTCCTAATTCTGCAATATTTAATCTCAAATCATTTTACTTTCTCTATGTTGCATCATCCTTATGTTGTTTTATCTTCCATGAAAATATTTTCATCCGTAGATGTTTAATATTCTCTCATTTAGCTTTAATTGTTTTATCTTTCTTTGGCTTTTCTTTTAATTAGAAGTTCACTGTTTTCTGGAATTAATAAGTTTTTACAATATTTTCTTGTTAGGGTCAGCAATACCAATGTTGGTGATATAGAAAACCTAGAATCTTTCATCTAAGATCATTTTCCTTCAGATGTTTTAACTCATTGTACCGGCATTTTCTACTAAAAATAGTAAATTTACCATGTTGTATTTTAATCATCAAGAATAGTATTAAAGTTATGCCTTGTTACAATAACCATTTAAAGTAGTAACTTTTGTCGCTTTTGTTTTCATTACACATTAAAAGTTCATTTTAAGCATACACTTCTCAAACTCACTAAAAGGATTGATTTTATCCAATCAAAATCAAAAGCTATAACAAAGAAATATCTAGAAGAAAATTTAAAGATCTCTATTACTAGTTGGATAGTAAAAGAAGTAAAAAAGTTATTTTTACTAAATATTAACCTTTATTACTATCTAGATTGGAAGAATAGTAAAATATTGATTTACTTTTTATTTAGGTAGTTAAAATTACTACCAAAAATTGGAAATAAATTGAAAATAAGTTTTTTCGAATAGTATTTCCAAAAATTTTAATTCATAATTTGATTTTTTCAACTTTTACTAAATATTAAACTCCATTTTTAAATAATTTTACACAAACTGAGAGTTAAAACTATTATGAATGAAATTTTATTAAATTATTGGATTTAGCTGGCGTTAATATTTGGTTTAACACATTCTCTTTATTATATTTTGATAATTTCATAAAAAAATAAACATAGTCGTATAACTATTTATTAATTAAAATTAAAAAAATTAATATATAAAATAAAAACCAAAAAAGAAAACTTTTTTAAACGGCGTTTTTTTATTTTTTGTTTTTTTTTATTCAAATAAAAATATCCAAAAAGTTCCTTTATTGAAGAGCTGAAGCAGTCCTGGTTTTTTATCCCAGTTTTCTTCCTCCAAAGAATTGAAATGTTTTAACAGTTAGATAGTGCTTCCCACTTTGGAAGCGTTTGCGTTAGGAATGTATCTTTCACTTAGCTGTATTTATATATTTGAAACATACACTCTTGTAAAATAATATATATCCAGGTATAGTTATGCAGGCGGGCCCACGATATCCGAAAGGATGGGTGTGAACGTCACAAACAACACTAAATTTAATTTAGAACTGAAGCTTCCATCAATAAAAGTCTTAACTTTTGTGCTCATTGTTTCTTCTTCTGTAATTCAGGATTGATCTAAAGATTCTTTGGGTAATACGACACAAAAAGCGTTGAAATAAATATTTAATTGTTCAAAGAAACTGCTTAAAATATTGTAATAGTAAAATAATCCAAGCCCCAAAAGTAGTAAAATTTAATATTTTTTGTTGAAAAAAGTACATAAAAATAGCAAGATTTACTAAATTTACTAAGTAGCATAAAAGTGCGATAAATTTACTTCAATTCCATCAATTTTACTGTAATAAGTAGTAAAATTACTCATAGTATTAGCTACTACTTTTTATATAGAAGCCGGTACCAAATCTTTTCCAGTTTACTTCTTTATTTATCTCTAAAGTATTCAATAACTTAATTATTTTCAAATTTTTTCTATCATGATGGTGGGGTGGAGATTTTATAATAATTGAAGAACTTTATAACATCCAATTGTGCTATCAATTTGTTGATTTATATGTCTTCTGCTTATGATATTTCTCCATCTTAAAAATGGAAATGAAATAAATATAAAAGAAGATAACAATCTTTGAAGCATTGAAAAAGTATGGATTGAAGGGAAACCTTTTCGCATTCGTTCAAGCAAAGTTTGATGTCGCACTGAAAGCGCATGTAGGCAGCGTTGGGGAACTTGAAGGCGTAGAACAAACTGGAGATCGTATAGTTAGAAGTTTTGATGAAGTTTTGGATGATGGATTTGTCTTCGGAGCAGCCGTTCTCATTTATCAGCTTGTACTCCCACTTTTCGTCAATGGTCCGGGCCACACAATTCCTTGCCATCAAGTCATAGTTGAGCAGGCCTGTGACAAGTAGCAACATATGTTACATCAAGAAGAAAGAAAATGCTTAACGAGAAGAGGGTGAAGAAGGGACTGGTTAGAACAGTGGTCTCAACAGGAGGACGGCGTATGGACTTCAGAGTTCCCAGAGAAAGAGGGGAGAATTTTTGGCGATATGGTAAATTTTATCTCATGAATTTGACTAAACATAAACATAGTCTCAAAAATAGACTTCTAATGATCTCTAAAGGATATATTATTCGGAGTGTTAGAAAAGTTTACATTCGATTTTTTAGCTATCATTTATTTCAAAAATTGAAACTATATAATTTTGTTGTCTCCATCAATTTTGAAGAAGAACTTTATAAGAATTTACTAAATTTTGAATTATTTGCAGACAACTTATGATGGAGTCAATAAAATTAAGAAGATTGATTTCTTTTGATTCATCTTTGTAATAATTTATATTTTTGACGTATAGTGCCACTCAGGTGTCAAGTTCAGCGTGAAGGTACCCGTTGACCATTCAATGCCGTGCTTATGAATGAGAGTAGAATTAATTTTTAGATTTTTATTTATTTTTTCATACTCATTATAAGCTCAAATTATAACGCTTTTTAACTTAAAAAATGCTTCTAGCAAAATTGCCCTGTGGACAATTCCCTCCCGGACAACTGAAGAAGAGGAAAAGAAATTGATTCTACAAATAAAGAGAAAGAGGGCATTTGACATTTAATACAATTTATTAAGCGAATATAAACACGGATATATTTATGAATATAACATATAATCATATAGATTTATATGATTATATTCTTTTTCGGGAATTCAAAGAGCATATGAGCATAATCTATTAGGTTTAATCCTATTCATGATCCTATTCATATCAAAAAGTTTCAAAAGATATTGCAAAAGTTTTTCTTTGATTCATACATGAATCTCAATCACTGTGCAACCTCCGATTGCTTTATCTGCAAAAGGGCAATTGTTTGATATATTCTATTCTCGTCATTTTAGCTTTCTCTATACTCCTTATATTATATTTCCTGTGCTCAGAAGAATATTGCATCCAGGTTGGCGTCTCTTAGCGGTTGTTTTTGGCCTTTGACATTCAACCCTCAGAAGCTATATTTGCTATTTTTAAATGTAGAGTTTTGTAATTTTCACATCATTTTATTTTATTTTTTTCTTATAATTTTTACATTTTGACTATAACACTTTTGAAAATAAAGCTGATATGATATGATATGATATGATATAGAAAAGAATTATGTCCTGAATAAAGGCCATGGAGTCGCTTTCATGTTCAACGTAGAAAGATTACACATAGCTTATAAGTTTCAAATTATATATATATATTATATATATGTATAAACACAAATCCCACATATATAAATGCGTAAGTAAACATAAATAAACTAAAATAGTAAATTTACGATGATTTTATTGTATTTTAATTACGAAGAATAGTAATATTATGCATGATTACAGTAACAAGTTAAAGTAGTTACTGTAACGACTTTTTGTTTTCACTGATCGACAAACATTTTGTAAGGAAAATAGATAACAGTTTTCATCTTCACAGCTAAGGGTATACAAATCGATGTCATTCTTTTTATGGAACTTTTTAAAAGAACTTATATTAGCAAAAATAAAGCTTGCATTTGAAAGGACATCATTCCAATATACAGAAACTTTGTTAGACTGCTTGAAATATTTATTGTGAAGAATGGTACACATTCTTTAAGATTGTTGCATAAACAGTAAAGTTCAGAAATATTGCGATGACCGGGACAACTGCCTGCGTTATATTTATTTAAAAATTTAATTACTAAAAAATGAAAAAAACATTTTAGCTATTGAAAAAAAAACTTTCAATTATTATTATGAATAAAATATATGAAAAACTTTTAAAAATAAAAAAAGAAATTAAAGTATAATTTAAAATTTTTAGCAATACAATTTAATCACAATTAATAACATCAGAAATACTAACTGTAAAATTGATAATATTTTTTCAAATGATCAGATTTACTAAATATTTTGGAGGCAGCTGTTAGCGGCAACTTTCCTACGGGCCATATTTCAAGGGGCAAAATTCGTGGGTAATTGTCTAGAGGGCAATGGTGCTGTTACGAAAAAGTATACTTAGATATTTTTTAAAATAAAACCTTTTATATAAAACAAAAAAATCGGTAGAGCAAAAATTTTTGTGTGAAAGGGTTGCCAGCATTTTTGTTCTAGCTTGGTCTCTGAATTGACTTTAAAACTTTATTATGATGTTTTATTATTATTAGCATTTTTCAATACAACGGTCTTCAGAAAGGTATAGAGAATGATCTCATACGCTTAAATTTCATATAGTTAATAAGAGATACCTTGATTTTCTAAATAAATCTGAAGGCGCAGAGGGGATCCAATGACTGCGTGTTGAATCGACTTTCCATCGGTGTTAATGACTTTCATTTTGATGTTTGGCAAATCACTTGTAGAAGAAATAACTTCATCTGTTGATGAAGAACTATATTAAAAATTATTTAGAATGAAGTAAAGAAATGCTAAGCACGATATTCTCGTTATGAAGTAAAAAAAAAAATTATTCTCCTAAAAATAAAAGTTTTGTTATTATTTTAAATAAAAAAAAGAGGAAAGTTGAAGCCTTTACCTAACCCTTTGAAAAGTTTGGAATAAAATTTCATTTTCACGTGAACGAATGCTTATATATAGTGAGGAGGTAAAACATTATTATCACAAAATTAAATGAAAGAAGAAATATCGACAAGCAATTTCTATCATATTTTGCTGAAACACATATGTTATTACTATCAGGTTTTAGAGAATCAATGGAGATCCGGGCAAACTCTGAATGATGCAATTCATAAGTAAATATACTCAATGAATAAATGTCATTGGAGATAAAATAGAAAATAATTAACTGAACAAATAAATTAAAAAAAAAATAAGGCTAATAATAATATGGTAATATTTAAAGTTTCTAATTTTTTATATTTCAATTGACATAGGTTTGATTAAATATATAGCAAGTTTTTCAATTCTATTAGTCGGGTAATGTTCAACACTTATTTGGGAGAAATTATAGTTTTAATATATTCTTCTTTTTTTAAAATTTTTGCTCATATTTTTAAGTGAGGCTTGATCTATTTTAAAGTTTTGGAAGAAAATAGCAGGACTTTTTAAGAAATGAAATGTAATTTAACTCGAAAAAATTGCAAAAATGAAAGCATAAAGACATTTACCTGACATTGATGTTTTGGGTGAGGGTGATGACCTTTTTTGGGTACTCACAGACGACTTTGTAAACGCTTGCGTCAGAAGTCAGAAGTTTGGGATGCGTTTGAATGAAAATTAACGAACTGATTTCAGTATCATCCTAAATAAATAGTTTTCGGTTAGTTAATAAGATTAGTCTGTCAGACACACGAGTCGAAAACGAGTAAAATCTTTTTATCATTCGACATTTGGTTGTTTCCTTGATCCGTTTGTTGGCAGCAAGCAAGGAAAAGGGAATTTTTTCTATAATTGAAGAGAATTCAATGAATGAGGCAAAATAGGACATTTTATTCGATCAATTTCTTCCAATTATGTTGAAATCTCTAAATCAAGCTCTGAAAAAATTCTCTGAATAACTTCATCAAATATTTCTTACAATACCAAGACAGTGAAGATTTATATTTTCTAGAATATCCTGCAGCAAATATTTTGCTGTCTTTTTTTTTTTTAGATTTTTGGTCTTTCGTCTTTACTAAATATCTACGCTGGTTCAAAGTCCTGCTGAGAAAAACTTTTATTTTCCAAAATATTATGAATTTTTTTATTATAAATAAGTTGCACAATTTTGGACGACTAAAGTTTGAAAGAGTAATAATATTTGTCAAGCTTTAAAACTACACTGAACACACCACATAAACAAACAATATGAGAGATATTACAAAATAAAAAATAGCAATAAAACACATTTTTTAATTTGCTATTTTTGATAAAGAATATCAAGTGTCGACTGTATGAAATTTCAAAAACTTTCTCTAAACACAGTCATCAATTACAAAAGATTAATCACAATCAATGCTATTTTGTGATAATTTAATATATTTTTTTATCACTACATCGAAATGTATAATAGTCAAAAGTCCTCTTTTTCTTTCTTTTTTTTTTACCCCTCCCCCCCCCCCCCCCCCCCCCCCCCCCCCCCCCCTTTTTTTTTTCCCCCCCCCCTTTTTTTTCCCCCCCCCCCCCCCCCCGCCCCCCCCCCCCCTCTTTGCTTTTTGCTTTTTTACTCCCCAAACAATTATTTAAATTTAATTCAATCCCCACAACAAAAGGGAAGGGATTTTTTTTTAAACTTGCAATTTCCAAAGCACAGAATTTAGCACATTATATTGGGTAAGATTCTAGCTAATTTCTTTTGCTTTTCTTATTTTCCAAGCCTTAATTTGTTTTATGTTGAACTATTTTTGCACCATTAGATTAAAGTTATTTTTTTTTGGTGTTGAGCGACCTTTGCCCTATGATTTTAACAACATGAATAGATTAACTAAATGATTAGCAACATAATTTAAAAACATTTGAGATCTAATGATCATATAATATTTTTCATGAAACTAGATTAACTTGTATTCTTATAAGTAAAATTATTTACGAGACACCTAATTTTAATTGGACGACCAGATTTCCTGGGCTTGTCGCCAACATCCAAGGTTGATGTATATATATATATATACAATTGTCATTGATAAAGCAGTTATTAAGAGGAGAGAAAGAAAGAAAGAGAGAAAAGTATGAAGAAGGGCTCCTTACATTGTTATATTCAAAGAAACAACTTTCGTAGTTCACGTAAAACTGAGTTCTCAAGTTGTACTGTTTGTTGTTGTAGAAGTTCTTTTTGCACCTCTTTAAATCGTAGTTGCCTTTGACGTAGACCACGCCGTTGAAGGGGTAGGAGAGGTTGACTGCTTCGAAATTGAGGTAGATGAGCATTCCATTCGGCTCGCAACTCACTTCAATCAAATATATTCATTCATTGATGATTGGATAGAAAATTGGGTGACATGCAATTGACGTTATCATTAGCATGTACGCATTACAAAGATTGGATTGAGTGACGGTGTCATGCTAAGATAGATTACTATATGCTTCAAAATTCATTGTTAATAAATGTCGATTTAAGAAACCATTTTATGAAAAATGTATAAAGTTAAAATATTAGAAAATGAGAGATTTTTCAATTATTTATTATTGGATTGTAAAGGCTTCTTGTTTAGTGGTCTTAAAGACGTCTTCCAATGGTAAGCAAACTAATCCTTTTTTTGTGAGTAGCAAATGTGATAACAAAAATCCCTTTCTTATGTTTATCTAATTGCAAACAATCCTTAAGGTATAAATTGTCTTCATTTTTCAATGGCAATGCCCAACTTTTTGTTCAATATAAAAATCATTCTACTTAAAAATAAAGCTCTTCTATAATAACTACTAAACTTCCCAATACCAAACCCAATCTTCTTTGTCTAAATGCTTCTCACCTGTAAGAAGCCTTGACAAAACCCTCTCTTAACTCCTTTTTTCGCTTCCTTCCAAGTAAAGAATTTACGTCATTAATTTAGTCTTCGTTTTTATAAATGAAAAACATTGTACATGAGAAATTAACTTTAAAAATATCAATATAGTAGTAAATTATTAAAACGTTTATTTATTTATTCCTTCTTTTTTCCGTCATCACGTAATCTTTGCTAACGCACCTTCACATATGGACCATTTGTTCATTCACTTTTTTTCAAATTCACTTTTGTTGTCCTATTGTCATTGTGACGCGCTCTCTTTATGCTCCTCCTTATTGGTCAATCATCTTAGCGGATTATTTGTGTTTTGGTAATCCAGGTATCTCGGTCTTTTTATTATATTTGCAATTTTTGGCCTCATTTGTTCCTTAACTTAACTTTTATTTTAACATAAAATTTCAAATAAAATTTTCTTTTTAAAGTTAATTATAAATTAGAAAAAGATTTCAATTATATCAGTATATTTATCGATTTAAGATAATACTATTTTATAATACTAATGGATATTATTTATTTTGAGGTTACGATAATGATGATCAAATCACATAGACAAGAGAAATTTTGTATTCCAGCATTAATTGTACGATTTTATTAACACATTTATAGAATGACAGGAAGTGTTACTCTGTTGATTCTTCAATCATCTTTCAGCTGATCGCATAAAATATGTTTTCATACTGTCTATGTTTATGTTCGTAGAGGACCTATTGGACATTTATCCGACATGAACACTTACACCTGATCATAACTACCCTCGGTGGAGTTGAGGCAGTGGTTAGAAGAAATTTCAGCGAGGTTGCCAATTTTTTTTATAACACATAAGAACAAGAAGAAGAAGAAAAAGATTTATTTTCAAACACACAAAAAAAGTTATATAGATTTGAAAATGATTTTAAAAAAAATGAGCGCTTATAAGCATATCAAAAGAGATTATCAAAAGAATACGAGTAAATTTGTTTGAAGTCAACTTGTTTGAAGGTCCATATGAAAGCCTGAAAGCCCGCTTGAGGATATAAACCATAGGAACAACAAATAATTTTCTAAAAAGGGGGCCAAGGCGTCATTGGTTACCCCTATGCTACTCCCTACGACAACCAAATCGTATAAAAGAGTTAATCTTCTAAAAAGTTAAATATTTTTTAACAATTAGAAATTAGTTTGTTAATTTAGTAGCCAGTTAATTCGTTTGTTAGTTAATAAATTGATTGGTTAATTAATTTAAGAGATTGGGACTTCATTTTTGTTCAATATACATCAAGGGTAGTAAATAATTTTGAGAGTATCTTAGAACATAGTGTTTTTAACTGGTGCTCCATGATTATATATTAGATGGTCCATAGCAATAGTGGACTTCCTTAAAATTACGCTTGGAAGTAGGATGCTAGCCCTCAGTTTTTAACACATATTTACGACAGTGTAAAATATAAAAGATTCCAGGATGTCTGTCTTTAAATCAGGAGTATTAAATAAGGCTTATATACACGCTATTCAGAAATTTAGGGTAAGGTGTTGATTGGTTCTTACTCAAATATTTCACATTTTTGTCTTTCAGCTTTTGAAAATGAAACGTAAATAGAGGAATCAACATATAGTATAAATTATTTGTTTTTTCTGTCTTCTCAAGTTCAAAATCATAAAATCAAAAAAAAAAGTTAAAATTGTGTTTGAGAGGGTAAATAAGATAAATTATAAATTGTGTAATTAAATTTCAAAAGAAAAGCTTGAGTTGGTTTATATTTCTATTTAAAAAACATATTTCTAGTCCACGTTTTGTGAATAAAGGATTATATCAAGAGTTGATAAAATTAAATTAAATTGATTTAAACTCATCTCTTACTTCCTGCTCCGAATAAAGTTATTAAGCCTATTGCTATAAAATCTCCCACTCGACCAACCCTTATTATATTACTAACAAAAATGTAATATGTTCCAAAGTATTTTTAAAATCGGGCCAGTGATCCATGCTCTAGAAAGAGTTGAGAACCAATGTCCTATACCTAGAGTGATATATTTTAGATCAAGTAGCATTTTATTTTTGGCTAAAATTTTTCTTGAGACACTCATTTTTCATTTGTTCGAGAATTGCTAATAAATTTATCTCTACATGATGGGTAGTAGATAAATAATATTTTTAACAGATTAAATTTATATTTTAATGATTTTATATCAAACTTGGAATTAATTTCACCATTTTCTATTTTTATAAAGGTGATAAAATGTTTATATATTTCTAATTTTTTTAGGTCGATAGCATTTTGTCGTTTATTCAATTTTCGCGCTTATAAAAAGAAATATTTAATTTAAAAAATATATAAATTTTACGTGTTTATAAAAATATTCAATAAATAAGTCATCTGAAAAAAAGATCTAAAACAAGATGTTAGAAGATGCTATTTCAAAAAAAGATAGAAGAGATGAAATGGATACTAAAGATATGGGATAATTTCGTTTAAAATTCTCACGTTTTATGACATCTTCATTTGAGTAATGGCTGATTGGCAAAATTTGAGACTTGGATGCATGCTTTTGTGATTGCAAGTACGATTCACCTTTCAGCTTTTCTACACGAAAAGTTTCTACGCTTGAATCTATAAAGTGAAGAAAAGGAAACGTTGGGTAGAAACGTGGAAGGGAAATGATTGGCTTACTTTCACACATGTATCCACCAATCACGTTGATGCATTTAAGACCTTGATAACAAATGTCTGCATTGATTTCGCACTCATTTATATCTAAAGACATAAGCAAAGATGTATTGCAAGCACCAGAATAGTCATCATGCTAGCTTATAATTTTTCGCATCATTAAACATAACATAATAATTAACGTAACACTTTTATTAACGAGAAAAACGCAAGAAACCTATAAAATAGCGCTTCATAAATCTTACTCTAAATATTAATCTTATAGATCTTAATTTCTTCATATATCTTAGAGTGCCGATGGAAAAAATTGAAGTGTATAAAAGTGATCAAACATTTTTTCCTTCCAAAAGACATCTAGTCTATTCTTGAAAACATTCAAGAAAGGAGATTGAACATAATAATCAGGCAAAGATTTCCAATCGTTGATCATACGCTAAGAGGAAAATCTTTTTAGATATGACTTTTAGCAATGGGGCTTTTGAAATTTGTATGTATGAAATCTTTGTGTTCTCGTAAAGTAATCAGGTAAAATTTTTGGATTTTTCTTCAAGTTCCCATTTACAATGTTCTACACTGTAATCATGTCTCTTCTTTTCAATCTGTACATCATGGAAGGCAAATTATTTATTTTTTAGTGTTTCCTTATAATCCAGCTTTTTTAATGGAAGAATATTTTTGGTAATATTCCTTTGGATTCTTTCAATGCTTACATTATCATAAATATGATAAGAAAAAGTTACAATGTTACCATACTTCAAAATGGGCCTAATGAGAGTTTTATAGAGAATTGGCGCTGTAGTGATATCAAATAAATAAAAACATTTGATAACTTTTTATAATGAAAATAATGTATATGTATATATAAACGAAAAATATTTAGAAACAATTTTATAGTTAATACTAGAGGTTGCCATATGTGCCACTCAATATAATTTTTTTTAGCTCTTACGAATTGTTTTCTTTATTAAATATAACAAGTTTTTATCGTTAGAATAGGATTTTTAGTGCATATTTATAATGTTGTTTTCAGATACAAAAACCAGGTCCACGAATTTGGATGAAAAGAAGTGAAAATTTGAAAGAAATAAAAAGTGAAAGAAGTGAAAATCCCTTTTTTTACGGTCATTTAACACGCAGTATACAATAGATATCCTAAAATGTAGACAGTTTATAGCCGGGATTTCTTGCTTGTAAATCACCATCCACGTTATAAATGATCTACAGTGTACTATTCTTGAAGAAATAAACGTAGAAGTAATAGAAATGAAATGTGATATAGTTTTTAATAGAGTTTCTTGAAGGAGATATAAAAATGTTTCTTCAATATCTTAGCGACAAATGAGGAGAATATTTCTTTTGCCGCAAAAATAATATCTATGTTTGGATGTTCAAATTCATGCCAATATTTTATCACCAATCAACATTACTAAATCCAAAAATTGCTCAAGATTTTAAGTGATTTTCATGTGAATAGAATTGGTAAGAGGCCCATTAAAATTTAAATATTAACAAACTTTATAATTTTTATTGAAACAAAAAAGTGAAGGCAACATTTTAAATGAAAAAATAAAATAAATATCATAAAGAGGTATAATAATAATAATTTAATCATAAATTTGATTGCAATAAGGAAATTCAAGATTAGGTTTAACATACCGACACAATTTAAGCCTTGATCCAATTGAAAGCCATCTTTGCAATTACAAGTGTTTGTTTGGGGATCGCAAACTTGATTTTCCTCACACTCATTTATAGCGTCATAGGCATTGTAGAGATGCGTTCCTTTACAGAATTTGACATAAACTTTTTTTTTTGCTTCTAAATTTTTGCCTAAATGTTGATAAATATAATTTTAAGTTTAGTTTTAGGGCATTTTACGCGTAGTGTTTACTTTTGCCAGAAAAAATATATATAAAATTTTTGAAACTTTTAATGATGTGTGGCAAACAAAAAATGATATTTTTTACATTGCTCTTTAAAGTTAAGCGTAAATTGTGTTATTAGTTTGTATTAATTTTCAAAACAAACTTGCATACTTCTTATACAATTGTTATTTTCATAGGTAAAGCCTTCTTCACAATTGCATTCAAAAGAACCAGCAGTGTTTTTGCATATTGACTCGCCCTTACAACGATCGTCCATCAAGCATTCATCAATGTCTATTAAAAAAATATTTTTTCAAGAATGTGCCCAAATAATTACATGAGAATGTAAATAAGATTGAAAATGTGGACATTTATTATAATTGCTACCAAAAAACAAGCATACTTTTAAAAGACTTCGACAATAATATTATTAAAAAATATGTTATTAAGAAATGAAATCTGCTTAATAAGGAAATGAGATTCGAAGAAATGATCCTATTATCAGATTTTTTAGAAAATATACAAAGGTAAGGATAATCTATATTTCTGCGTAACTTAACATCTTAGGCTTGGAGATTAGTGCTAGAGTTCGCTTTGTTACTTTTGAAATTAACTACTACTAAAATTTTAAAATTAGTAGGATTTAAATGAATTTTTATTTATAAAAAATTTAAATTTTGAAGAACAGTACAAAATGGTAGGCCCAATTCCTAGCCCACAAAGTTATGCGACGATAAGTATTATTTAATCATCATGCGTTCCTAAATACTCTAGAATCTTCTAATCTCGTGAGAAAATAACCTATAGTTACTGAGTATGTTTCTAAAACTAACTCATGAATAGGTACACAGTTACATTTGTGGAAAGTTTAGAATGACAAATGAAGGTAAGTGAATAACTGAAATGAAACAGTGGTCAAATTGACTTTTGTTGGTTTTGTAGGGAGAATGTTAATTTAAAATATAAAAGATTATAGAAACTTTTGTCTTCAAATCGTATGAAATATGAGAGTAGATGAAAACATTAAAAAAAAAAGCTAAACCTTTTGCTCATTCTTGTGTTTTGCATAAAATATCATTTCTAAAGTACGATTTTACCATACAATCATTTTAAGCTTATAGCCACTTTTAGCTTTTTTTGTTTCATAATTAGTTTGTTTTTTCATTCAATTATCTGAGGATTTTTATCAGAGTAGGAGCAAAGATAGCATAAAAGAAAAATAATTTGAACATCAATAAATGAAACAGCTGGTAAAATGATGACATTGACATTCCAGACACAACTTGGTTGTTTCTATCCAAAATTGCATTATTTATAAGCAGTTTTTGGTGCAGGAAATTTCGAATCTAAGACAATTCGTACTAGAGAGATTGCGTTTCTAGTTTTAGACGTTTGGTAGCCAACTGGTCAATTTATGTACAAAATGACTGGTAATGTTGCACTATCCGTGCATTGATGAAAAGCAATTTTAATTGGAAAGAAGTTGTCCAATGATATAATGCTTTCATATGTCAATCTTTTCTTGAATGCGATTATAGTTTGAGTATCGCACTATACGTGCATTGTAGCAAATACAGTCTATGCCTGCCTCCATAATACGAGTATATCTCGTATATACTCAAACTATAATCGCATTCAAGAAAAGATTGACATATGAAAGCATTATATCATTGAACAACTTCTTTCCAATTAAAATTGCTTTTCATCAATGCACGGATAGTGCAACATTACCAAATGACTTTAGCAAGAAATGACTTGCACTCCTTTCAATCAAGGGATAACAAATTTAGCAAATCAAGAGCCTCCAATGTTCTCTATTATATTTATGCAGAAATAAGCTCATACATCTCATTAAATGTTCCCCAAATAAAAATATTAATATTCACCATGTTCAGTATATAATAATCAAATTAAAATTGTCCATTTTTTTCTTCTCTAACCATTGTGATATCTTAAGAATTCTATAACATCCTTTATCACGTGTTTTAAACATCCTTGCTTTTAATTAATATATTTCATTTTTTGAAATTATTTTATACAATGTAATTTCCTTTTATGGGCGAAATAAATTCTCCTTCTTCTTAAACCAGACAATTTTCACTTCTGGAGCACTCAAACAGTTCTCAAAGGAGTTAAAGAAAATTTTAATTAAAAATTTGGAGATAAATTTTTTTTTTAAACTATTTTAACTTTTTTCCATGAATCGATATTCTCTATTTTAGAATAAGCCTTCGGGGCTTTTTTAGTAAATATTCAACTATAAGACATCCCTTATAAAAGTGGTTATACATTATATCTGTTGTATTTGCGGTATTCAAATATAGCTCGAATATTTAAAACTCAATTCCGGGCCTTATGTTATGACAGAGAATTGATTTGGGTGAATTTTATCGATATAAATCAGTGGCTTACAACGCAGGTAAAAAATTAACCATCTTAAAAGTTGAATAACCTATTGTTTCATCTTAACCCATTTAAGACCAAGCAAAGCAGACGATATCTAAAAAAAACGCAGACGATTTATATTTAAAGACATTAAAAAAGCAGACGAAGATGAAATTACTTATGTTCCAAAATAGGAACATTGGTCGTAAATGGGTTAAAATATGAATGAATTATGGTGTACGGGTCGCACCTCCAAGCCCGCTCGTTTGATCAGTATGCTGTGGATATTAATTGAAATTCTTGTTACCCACACAGTCTCGAAATCCTGTTCCAGAAAACCCTTTTTTGCATTCACAGTAAAAAGAGCCAGGTACGTTGTAGCAGGTTGAGTCTTTTCCACAAACATCCTCATTATTCAAGCACTCATCCATGTCTGCAATGAAGTTCACAGCATGCAAAATGGTGTATACAATTGCATCCTAATAAATATTTGGGTATATCTAATACTTGTGTTTCAAAACTTCATTTATATATCACCTATATAGATATTTTCGAAATTAATATATATTATGTATCTAAATTTTATTGATCCTCTTACCAGATGGTGTAATATTTCAGGCTTTTGGAGTTATGAAATCTACATATGGTAGAATACTGATATAAATGTGAGTTTTTATGGAATGTAAACATTTTGTTAAGCTAATTTGCCATAAATCAAATATTTTATGCAAAAAACCTTCATCAAATTAACTTTAAGTTAAAAGTAAAAAATGTTTCAGGCAAAGTAAGAAAAATTGCTATTACTTGAAATAAATCAAAACTTGACTTTTCACAAAGTGAAATAGTATTGTATAAAATCAATGTTATGGTATGAAAAAAGTTATCACTGAGCCCTAAAAATTTTCGCTAAACTTAAGAAATAGTGGAATAAATGAAGTCTAATTAAAAAAAGTTTTTTTTTTCACATGAAATTGTAAAAATACCATCGCAAACGGAGCCATTTCCAGTGAAACCGGGCAAGCATGTGCAGTAGTAACTACCAAGCGTATTTGTGCAGAAGGCTAGGTTGTGACAAGGACCGTTTTTGCATTCATTCATATCTAAATTGCAGATTAACATATGTTGAATTTTGCAAATCAACATTGAAAGACGTTTTTAAACAAGATACTACGAGGTGTTTTAATATTTGTTATTTTTTATCATATATCAGGAAGTTAATTTCTAATTTAAAGCCTGGAAAATATTGTGGCCTTTCAATTTTCTTGACAATCTCCAAAATAGTTTGCTATCTTACTTCCTAAACTCAGTCAATTCTACAGCGTTTAACATTTAGATCAAAAATTACATTGATTTTTGGGAAATTTTTATAAGCAAGGCACAAATCTAACAATGCTTAAATCAGAAAGTTATCAAAAATTGCAAAAATTTTTGATAACTTGCAAAAAAAGTGACAAATGGAAAAACAAATCACAAAAAAATGCTTCATAATAGTTAGCATGTTTGGGTGATTGATCAGATTAACTTTGTCAAATTTAAACTTATACATTCATGCTAAGTAAATTCAGGCAATTAAATTTGTCCTAAAAATATTTTTTTTTGACTTTTTCAAAAAAAAAAGTTATATGATTTCTCATTTTTACAAAAAAATTCATTTTTCTTTTAAATTGAAAAAACCAAATATTCAAATCATTTATTTTTAAAATTTTAAATCACTTTATTTTTGTCTGGCAAAAGCTATTTTTTTTATCCTTTTGAAATTTGACATTATGAAAAAAATAATTTTTTAAATATTTATCAACTTTCCACTTTATCGACCGACAAAAACTTCATAAAATTTCATCATTCTGAAGATCCAAATTCAGTTGTTTAACTTTGTATTTAGACAAAGATTAATTTATTGGCTGTTGTTGGCCCTGGTTTTAATCCAAGCCAAACGAAATCCTTTCTAATCATAATAGGTCATATCTTTATCTGAAAAGACAAACTAAATTTTAAAAGGACCATATAATAGAGTAGATATATATTAGCTAAATATAATTCATAATTCATTGATTAATGTTTATTTATAGCACTACAATTTCAAGTGAAATGCTTTCAAATTCAAGTTAAATTTTCTATATGAAATTGTATGAATGAAATGCTATATTCGAGAATCTTCTCTACTTGATGCAAGACATAAACCATGTCTCTCCGACTACAAGGTGATATCCTGACCAAATTGCATCATGTTAAATAATATATTTTATGTAAAGAAGCAGTTACCTTCTATATCACAAGATTTACCACCCCAGTCACAATCACAGAAGCATTGAGATCCTTTGAGACACGCTCCATTCATGCATGGGGGATCACAGTCATCTGAAAATTGAAATGTATAAACAAATGTGAAAATAAGAGAACACAGCTTTAATAAAACCGGTCTAAACTGTCTAAAGCATTGAGTGATGTCACTTTAACCACTCACAAGAAATGATTGACGTGTTCATTATATATATATTTTTGTTTCCATATATTGATTTTTCTTTTGTGGATGACGAAATTAAAAAAATAAACGAAATATAGCCGAAACTATAGAAAAATTCATGAACTAACATTAAAGTAAGAAATTTAATTTAACTTGAATACAAATCATTTTCTCTATAAATAGAAAACGTTTACTCCGTTACAAAAAACTTCCCGAATCCTCTCTAAAAATTGGTACCTTGAAAGATGGCGACAATTCTAACGAATCTAAAAAGTGCACTTCTTCAAAATCTCCATGGTTTACACTTTGTTACGCTTTATATTCAAACATTAGATGGCAAAGAATGGTTGATAAGTTCAGAACGTGAGTATGGGAGTGTATTTGAAAGAAAACTGTAAAGATCATTGAAGAAAAAAGATATTTCCTTGAAAATTGATTGAGTATTTGAAGCAGTTTTCTCTTTTGTTAAAGATTTAGAGCTTTTCCAAATTTTTCATCTGATTTTGATGAAGAATTTTATACATGTGTTGTTTTTCAAACAAACATCTTTCCTCATAAAATCACTACAATTCATGCTTTAAAATATTGGAAGGAAATCAAAGTCTTAATTGCAGTTTTGTTAAATCGGGATTTTTATTTATCCGGTTAAAAAACGTGATGGAAAATCACTAAGATATTTTCATAATATTAAATTTTTAAACGCAGCTTTCATGAAAATGAAACTTTGACAGTTGAATTTAGGATCCTTTCAGGAAGAAATCATGCTAAACCCTTTAGCACATTAGAAGGAGATTGAATAATTTATATACACTGTTTAATTCGATTTCCAAAATATCACATTTTGTGCTTTCCAAGTCTTTATTAGTAAATTCAATATCTTGGGAAAGTAGAACATGCTCTCTTTGTAAAAAAAAGCTTGTATTTTAAAGAGAAAATTTCATAAATTTTTTAAATTTTAAAAAGTTACTATTTATATAAAAAAAATTGAAGAAAACGCGAGTGTTCATCATATTTTCAACGCAAAGATTTTCTAAAAAGATTTGAAAAAAAAGAAACTAAAGATTTTTTTAAACTTTGTCAAAATTTAGCGAATGATGTATAAATTTTAGTCTAGTAAAAGGTTTTTTGAATAAATTAGAAAATACTATTATATATTATTTTATATTTCTCTTCAGTTTTTCTAAACTACACTGATCAATTCAAGTTAGTTGAATCTTTTTCCTTCTATACCTCGAACAATCGTGCATCTCCTATACGGTGAATAATAATTCATTGTCACATATAGCAACATATATATCAAAGCAGATTCAGTATACTTCACGCTTTTGATTTGAGCATATCAAAATTTATGGGCAGAATATACATATAATGCAATTATTTTAGTTTCTTTTAGACTTGAAGCAAATTTTTACATTCAAATTTAAATGATTCATTATAAATAAGTTTTTATTTTCTGACCCATATGTTAATAAATATTGGGATAATTTGTGAGAATAGTAGATTACCTCTGCACTCCAATTTGTCCCTTTCTTCGTCCAAGGCGTTGCTGCAATCGACTTTGCTGTCACAAAGAGAGGAAATGTTGAATAAAGTTAGCGCTTCATTTGAGTTTATGGCAGATTTGCACGCAAACATGCCAAGCTCGTGATCTATGATGAAGGCCTTGTCCACGGGGATTATGCTTGTCACAAGGGTCTTCAAAGTAAAATTAACATTAAAATCAAATTCAAAAATAATAATTTTGCAAAAAGCTTTGTCAATCCTATTCCTACTTGTTTTTAAAGAAACATAAAAAGAAGAGTCTACTTGCATACGTACGATACTGCAAAAATGTTATACGAAAGAATTGTCAAAATCAATATTGCTAGAATGAACCCATCGCTATCACTCATTCCTTATAAATAATAATAAACCTTAATACAAACACTATGCATTCATATATATTATATTTCGCATACTATTCCGGAGTAAGAATAGGACTATTGTGAGGCTGCATCTCGTAAAAGGATTACTATACATATTATTTGCTTTAACTATACTTCGTACTTCTAATACAACTCCCCACACCAACAATTTGCCTCCTTCTACAACTCCGGCTTATGAACCTCATCTCAGATTTAAAGCAATTCTCTTCTCCACCCAAGATATCTTATTACAAACTACATTAAGTATTTTAACTTGATAAAGATTCGTACAGTTGAAAATTGGTGTTTTAATTAAAGTGTATTCTTTTTTAAATCTTTTTTTGTGTATTTTTTCAAACAAATATGACCCTTCATCACTTTACTTATAAAATTAACATATGTTAAATCTATGGACCATACTTGTATAAAGTTTTTTGATAGACTGCATGACATAATAAAGTGGACCTGTTCACATGTGAGTATAATTTCAAATTTTACTATACAAGAAAGAGAAATATGCTTACTAATTTAATGTCTAGAGATTGTTTTGCTTTAATTTAAATCTTTTAAACTCTCTCTCTCTCTCTTAATTTCATATTAATATGGGTATATCTTGATTAATACGTTCTTTTTGATGTCATTCCCACCTTTTAAAGATACTCAGAATCCATAGATCTAAAGGTAAATTTCATTACTTTTTTCATAATAGGAAACATTTATACTATTTATACTCTGGTTAAAGTGCGTATTTTTTACCATATGATTCAGCTGGCATCGAAAAGCAAAATAATTATTATATTCAAGTTATATGTTTGCATGTGAGTTAGAGTTATTCAGGCATAACATATGTTTCCTCACTCGTAAGACTAAATGTGAACTATTTTCAATATTAAGTCAAAAATTTTGAAATTAAAATTATAAGAAAAGTGCATTCTTATGAATTTACCAAAGGCCCAAGTCTAATAAAAGCAGTTTTCTGCTGTTTTTATATAAGAAGGTATTAAACATTATCTGTAAGCTTTATATTATAAATTATAACTTTTAGTTTAGAAAAATTTTTTTTAGCTGATGTGAAATTATAACAACATGTTTAAAATTTAGTTATATTTTTGCTTAAAAAAATCAATTTTTGACTTTATGATTAAAAATTTTGGCTTGATATAAAAAGTTACTTTATTGTACAAAATATGATCTTTTCAAATCCCTTGATCCATTTTGTCTCTAGTAATATCGGCAATATTCCGCCTAAGATATTTTACATTTTGTATTTTTGAAACAAGTAATGTAATTTAAAAACAAAGATGAACTAATTATAATTATTAAAGATCCCTTTTAAATAATTATTAAAGATCAATCTTTATATCTACTCAAGCAACAAACTACCCATTACTACGACATGATATTTTTTAACTTCTATGCCAACAATGAAAGATATTTAAGATCCTTATTTTTTCAGACTTTACTGATTTAAAAATTTATTTTAAATAAAATGAAATAGAAAAAAAATTAAAATTTTTTATTGAAATGTTATTGTAGGATAAAAATTCGAGAACTATGGTCATCAAAAGATCTTACTCCCACAGTATATATTAAACTTTTTTCATTCAATGAAGTAGATCCCCTTCATTTATATATTGAAATAAGTTTATAACTGTTTTCTCCACATTATTTGTATTTAAAGTTTACTGGGAACTAGAAGAAAAGTAGCAATAACATTTAAATATTTAATTAGAATGTTCAACGAACAAATAAATTTTTTAAAGTGTTTGGACAAAGAAAGGATCAATATACTGACTAGTGGTAATACTTAAAATATCATGTATTTAAAAAAATGAAATAATTATCATTCTTACGCTAATTGTGACAGCCAACGTCAAATAACACATGAGATTTCGTGGATGGAGTTTTTCTAAATACATTTTGTAGAATGAAATTTTGAGAGAATAGAAAAAGGATTCTCAATTGAAAAGTGGTTGCAATAACAAGAAAGCAAAAGGGGACAATGAAGCTATCTCCACTGCATTGCTTTTCCTTGATTCGATGAAGATAGAGAAATGAAGATGGCAATCAAATTTCACTACAAACGACTACACAAGAAGTCACACTATTGGCTACTCTCGACCACACCCTCCTCTAGAGTGCATTTGATTCGATGACTCCCTTCCCTTCCAAAAAAACAATAAAACACTTTGTATCAAAGGCCTTTTCCTTTATCTAAACAACTTTGTGCCTGGCTTACCTCTTCTCCATTTAACGCCATCTAAACTCCTCAAAGCATAATGAAATGATTGTGTAGTGTTTGCAGACACTCATTCCACTTTGTTTTCACTTTGCTCGTGACGCAAACAAAACAAAGTGCATATATGTAATAAATCTGACATGTATATGCGTTGTGAGTATATAAACACAAACGATTACTTTCTACAAACACAATTGAATTCTTCAACAAAAATATCATTTTCCTTTTCCAACACAGTCATCTCTTGATTGAAAAGATTGACAACCTGCGCACCCTGTTACTGACTGTTCTACTTCTTCTTCAACACACTGAATTGCGTCACATCTATATACGCCTGAGCTTTCTTTTTCCCAAGCTACCTTCGTATGATGACTAGACGAAGACGAGGGACCACATACGACCTTTGGAAGCATCCATAGTCGCGCCTTATACGCTCTTTGATGTGTGTATCCTCATTTAGTTGATGTGTCAGACCAGCTAAAAATGTAACTCATTGAAGGGCTTATTGAAAGAGAGAGTTTCGACATGCTGTTGTCAATGGACATTTTTACTCGTCGCAAATCAAGTGTTCGTAGACAACTTGTTTGACAGGCGATGATTTTGGAGACGAATTGAAAGTAAGAGCGATTATGTTTAAGCCTGAAATCAAATTGCTTTCTCCAAACAAAAATTAATTTATATAAAAAGTACCATGCTTGCCTGTGCCATTATTACTAAAGTAAATTATTTGAAAGTCACATGACTTAGATTTCTATTTTAAACATGTCTCTCTTTTATTAGATTAGACTGACTGATAAAATGCTTCATCTTAGAAGCGATAAAAGACAGTCTCTATGAGGGATCATGAATTGTAAGATGTTCTTCATGCACAAAAAGATTCCCCATCCTTTAACTAGACCAGCGATTCTTAACCCTGCGTCGCGACCCAAATTTGGGTTGTCTGGCAATTTTTTTGGGTCGCCAAGGGCCAATGAGAAAAAGGGGAAGATAAAAAATCTTGAAATAACAAAAATAAAACTTAATTATACGAGTAGAAATCAATAAATTTACGAATCAATTCGCTATTCTCTCGTTCATGCAACTGATGTATACACTTGTAATTGCAAGTAAAAACAATGCAATGCATACCAAGTGCCTCCTACCTAGTTTCTATTATGTTATAGGGCGAGCGCAATTAACAGAAGTATTGCAACTCTGACACATTTACAGTAATAATTTGGAGATGATGTGACTAAGAAAATTCAAGAGATACCATTGTCGAATGACACAGTTCATTCTCGCTTTGTTGACATGTCAAGCGATATCAAAAGTCAATTAATTGAGACTTTGAAAAAGAGTGGTTAATTTAGTCTTCAGTTGGATGAATCGATGGACATTAGTAATGAATAATGATGCTCAACTGATGGTGTATGTAAGATATCAAGGAACAGACGATATGAAAGAAGAATTTCTCTTTGGCAAGCCGCTTCATACTACCACAACTGGTGAAGACATATTTAAAATGGTGGATTCTTTTTAAAAGATGAAGGACTATCCTGGAATTAATGTTACAGTATGTGTTGTGATGGTGCATCAGTCATGCTTGGAGCTCGTCAGGGATTTACAAGGCGAGTTAAAAATGTGAACCCAGAAGTACTTATTCTTCACTGCCTTCTTCACCGAGTTAAATGTTGTAATTTAAAGATTATACAGTTATTTTAATTGGATGTACGAAGATTTTGGCTCAGAACATGCCCATTTGCTCTACCATTCTGAGTTCGATGGTTATCTCAAGGGAAAGTTCTTCAGAGGACACTGGAAATGAGAGCAGAAGTTCAGATATTTTTGTGGATCAAAAACACCAACTTGCTTCTATAGGTTTGACAATTCAAAATGGCTTTTACGATTGGCGTACAGCACAGACATTTTTACAGAAATTAACAACTTGAATACATCAATGCAAGGCCGAAATGAGACACTGGTAGGAACAGCAGAAAAGTTGACAGCATTCAAAGAGAAGCTCAGCTTATGGAAACGAAATATTTCCGTTGGAATAACTTAATCATTTCCCAAACTTATTTTGATTTTGCAGACAATCCATGAGGCTTCCTTGAAGTCAAAGAAATTGTAGCGTAGTCTGGAAAAAATAATGTGCGCATTCCAAAAATACATTCCCGAAGATATGTCCATCAATAGCCTGTTCAGAAATCCATTTGATGTGAAAATTGAAGATCTACCTCAGGAAATTTCTGATATCTAACAATTAGAAGAGCAACTAATTGAAATAAAAAACGACAAAGCTCTTGAATATGATTTTAAAACCGAAACTTTGAGTGCTTTCTGGACAAAGATTTATAAAGAAAAAGAAGTGGTGGGTTTCCAAGCACTTAATTCCTTCTTCATTTCCCAAAAACGTATTTGTGTGACACTTGTTTTTCAGCTCTTATGGCTGTTAAAAATAAATATTTAAATCGTTTATCACCGGAGCACGACATGCAATGTTATCTGTTAACAATAAAACCCCGTTTTGAAGGTTCTAGGAATAAGGCGTCCATTGGAAAAAGGCGTCCACTTTGCTTTCAATGTTTTGAAGAGCTTTCTAGAAAACTTCAAACGCAACGTTCTCATTAATTGTAACTTATTTGTCAAATTAAAACATTGTAATATATAACACCTTTCTTTTGTAAATCAATAAAAAGCATTTTGATTTCTTAAATCAAAGTTAGATAATAACGGTTTTTATTATCCTTCTTATTATTTTTATTCATGTTCGGTCGCGAGTGTTTGTCGTATGTAAAATGGGTCGGCAAATGAAAAAGATTAAGACGCGCTGAACTAGACTAAACCTTAACTAGCTTATCGCGTGTTCTATGCCTTTTGAAAGGCGATTGTAGAAAATTGAGCAATGGGCATGAGAATTCAAATCACGTTTTATAGGGATTTAACTATATTGTGCTTCCTACCTTAAAAAGGACCCACACAAGCATATGAGTTCTCTATGTGAATGATGATTACGGAGACGTGATCAACTTGCCATATTTAAATAATATTTATTTTTTTCAAAAAGATAGATAACAATTTGTAACATAATCAATTTGGAAAAAGAACTTTTACCTTTAAGCTAAATGAAATAATAAGTAATAAATAATACTAAAATTGATTGACAGAAAAATGCTTCATTTTTCTAAAAAGCCTTCAAAAAAAGATCCCGGAGACAAAGAAGAGAGAGACTTTGGATTTAAGCTATATGATGTAAAAATAAATATGATAAATATGATGCAGCAAAAATAATGTAAACTTTCTATAATCTTGAAAAAAAGTCTAAAATCTAAAATGTAAAATAACTTTACTCATTTTCTACATTTCAAAAAGAAGAATATAACAAAAGTTTGATTTCACTGTCTAACAATGAAAAAAATGGGGAAAGTATTTTTCTTTTTTCTAAAAGTATTTTTTGCGTAGATCACGAATATGGAACTTGTTTTTTTTTCTTGAGACCCTCCACTTTTTTGTAAAAAGCAAAGCATTCTTTGTCTATCTATCTAAAATTACGTTAAAGTTTAGTTACATTAAAGCGATGCAAAAAGCAGTTGATTACCCGTGTCAAGAAACGTTAGGAGTTGTACTTTGGATGTAAAGTTGGTCACCAAGACAAAAACTGGGCACCTCACATATGCTGTGTTAAATGTACAAGTTCTCTTTCTGCCTAGGTAAAAGGCAAAGGGACTGGGCTCATGTTTGGTGTACCAATGGTCTGGAGGGAGCCTAAAGACCATTCAACATATTGCTATTTCTGATTAACGGATTAAAGGTAGGTATTAATTGCTTAATTTTTCATGTAAAGTAATTTCAATTTTATTTTTTTCCTGCAGGTTGTAAGGGAAAAGGCAAAAAATCTTTCGTATATTCAGATCTTCCGTCTGCTATTCGCCAAGTTCTACATTCAAGTGATATTCTTGTACCACAGCCGCCCTCTGAACTACCAAGCGATGAGAACAGCAACTCAGAAGATTCAGAATCTCATGGTACAACGTATACGACACAGCTTGAATCTGATAAGAAACCACCACATCTCATCACCCAACTGGAACTCAATGATTTTGTTCGTGATCTAACACTTACAAAAAAAGCTTAAAGCAACAGAGTGAACTCTTGGCTTCACGTTTACGACAATGGCACACGTTGGATTAAGATGTTTGAATTAGTGTGTTTAGAAAGCGTTCTGCAGATCTAGAGAAGTTCTTCACTTTAGAAAACAACTTGACTTACTGTAATGATATCAAAGGCCTATTCGGTGCCCTTAAGATGTCATATGAACCAAATGAGTGGAGGTTATTTATAGATAAATATAACTCAAACCAATTTGAAATCTGTAACACGCTCTGTTTAAAATTTTTCGAGTTAAAATATTAAAAAAGGGGAGAAATTTTTTTGCAATTTTTCATTTTTATTAGATAAAAATTTCTCATGAAAAATGAATAAAATATATATATATATATATATATAATACGCCTCCTTTGTAACAACTTTTACATTTTATGTAAATCGTTTCATTTTTTTGTATCAAAAACCATTTTGAACATTTTTGCCTGTGATCCTTCTCATCGTCTCCTTAATCTTTTTCATTGCGGAGAAGTTGCATCCCTCTAATGCCTTGGTTCCCAACCTTTTTTATCCCGTTCCCCCTTTTCCAGTCACTTTTTTACCTGTGGACCCCTACCAATGAATAGTTTGAGCCAACAAAATTAATCAAAGATTTTTATGCCAAAAATGATTGTATCATCTGATTAAATCGTATTCTTATTCATATGAAATCAGAGAAATCGTAAAGCCTGACATAAAATGTGAATACAATTTTTTTCCAATTAAAATATAAATTTTTCAAAAATATTGTAACTAATAAAAACGATATATAAACATACAAAATATAAAACTTTAAAAAGGGAAGAAAATATTTATTTAAAAAGCTCTAAATATATATATTTATATTGATTTGGAAAATAGAAGTATATTAAAGAAGATTCAGCATAAGTAGTGAGAAGTAGAATTTCCATGGACCCCTTGGAATTCTTCCATGGACCCCTAGGGGTCTATGGACCCCCGGTTGGGAACCACTGCTCTAATGCTTCTAACAAGTGATTCAAGAAGCTTTTCAATAAGGGATCATGCCGAACACGCAATACTATCTTTTGATACGCTTAGCTCAAAGATCAAGTTTTTTCCTTTTTCATAAACAAGTGACATAATGTGTAGCTTGTATTTTTTATACGTATTCACTCATTTTTGTTGCTTTCATCTTTCGTTATTGACATATTAATTAATAAGGAAACCAGATATTTATGACAAACTTTTTAAAAAGTTATTTCAAACTTCTCGATAAACCACAAAATAAGAAGGTATTAATTATATTTGTACAGATTAATTGTTTAAATATTCGAAGAATAGTCAAAATATATTTATGATGATAAATAAATTTAAAAAAAACATCTATTAACTTAATGATTACTTTTAAATTTTATCTTTTTTTTTTAGAAAAAAATAGGTACAAAATTGAAGTAGGATGAAGGATCTTTATATGCCACAAAGCGTTATAACATGATGTTGTTTATAACAAGGTATGCCATTGGATAGATTCTTTTGGAATGTTTTTTTGTGTACTGAAAAAGATAAGAAGTTTCGGTAAAGTGTAAATTCATTACTGAATATTAATCAATAATTTTTACTTTTTTTTTATTATATATTTTCACTATAGTTATGTAACTTAATATACTCACGTAATTTTTTTTATAATTTACTTTTTGGAAAAATTAACTATTAAAATATTTTTTCATTTTAAATTATGCAAAATTCAAACTTTTTCATTATTTTCACTTTTTCAAAAATTACGTAAATATTTTGTCTATAAATGATTTAACAAAACAATTTTTGTGATTTTTTTTAATAAATTTTAATTTATAATGTTGTTAAACTTTATTTTATATACAGAAGAATTGAAAATAAAAAAAGGTAACTTTTGCAAAAAATAAATTAAAAAATTGTAAACCAAAGTGAAATAAAAAAATAAAAATATATATAAAATTGGTTAAATCATTTGTCAATGGATTTGTCTATACTCTATAGGAATGAATTTACAATCAAAAATCTCCAGATCCGCTTCTTCTCTAAAAGTGCATGCATCATAATATATTATAAATGAAAATACTCACCAAGCTTAGATTAAGATAAAAATAATAATAAAAAATTAAAAAAAAGTAAAAAAAAATAATTTTTTTTCATATAATTTTCTTTTTAAATCTCCTTTTTCTCAACCGAGCTAAAAAATAACTCATATGTGCATTTAGCGATCGGACACAGTTAGTTAGTGCGTGATTTAGAGCCGTTTATCCAGGTATAAAACACAATTAACAATAAACAATTTTTTCCCATGTTTTATATGAGATATATTTTGCCAAGAAAAGAATTTTGCATATAAAAATAAGTTGATTTATTATGGAAATATAATATTCACCCAAAATTTTTCATGGATCAGAGTTTGTTAGTTATCAAGTTAATTAATTAATCATTTAGATTGCTATTTTATTGAAAGTAATTAAGTTTTAAATGAGATTATTAAAATGAGTTCGGCTACAAAAATCAATACTTTTCAGTTTTATTCTTTAACGTTCTAATGTCAATAAAATCTATTAAAACACATATTGATAGGCATAGTTTTATGTCAAAATAGAATATTGGGTATGCAATGCAGCACCCTTTTTCTATTGATTTATTCCTGTCATGAATATTAGATTTTATGCTTATCACTCAATCAAAGTATATAGTAAAATCTCGGTGTCTCGAAGTCGGACGTCTCGAACATTGGGTTGTGTCGTAGTTTTTCGTAGTCCCATCTCTAAAGCCATAGTTTAAATGTGAAAAGATTCGGTTAACTCAAAGTCCGATAAGTCGAATATTCGTTCCGTCCCCTACAAGTGAAATTTCTGTTAAATTTCCTTTGCCTCGAAGTTTGACTCCTTTGACTTCGAGATCAAAAGACACGATCACAAGACCATAAAGAGAACCGTGAGTTTGTGATTGACGCGATCAAAGGATGCGCTAATTGCAATTGAGTACTATGATGCGCTCAGTTCTGCTCAAGAACAAACCTTAAACACTTGTGACATGCAAGTTTCACCATTCATTATCCTTTAACCCCCACTTGACGGACATTTTTGTACTAACGCCGTTGACGACTGGATACAATTTTGTCCAATTTTCACCATTATGTTTTTTCATCAGAAAATAGTGAAGTCATTATACCACGGGTTAATTGTATGAATTACTTGAAAATAAAATTATTAATTAATTAATTAAGTTGTTTGTGGCGTTCGCACCCATCCTTTCGGATATCGTGGCCTGCCCGGAATGCTGAGTCCAAATCTACGTGGACTTTCCATCCCACTAAACGCCTACCTGTCCTTGTTACTGGATAGCTTGTTATATATATTATTTTACAAGAATTTATGTTACAATATACGAAAATAAAAGGAGAAAACATTCTATAAAAGTAATTTTTAACGGTAAAAATTTAATCAATTTAACGCCATCTATATTTTGTTAAACTTGATCTAGTACTTGTTAAAATTTTAATTAGGATGTGAACAAAAACAGACTGAATAAGACTTTAAACTTTGTAAGTGGCAGTAAAATTTTAAGATAGGTGGTATTTTTGTCCATAAGGCACTAATGCGCCACCTGCATGAGCTAGTAGTAATTTTTGACATCTAACGTGAAAGGATCGGATTTAAAAACCTGCGCTACAATCATTTACCAACGAACGGCAAAAATATTAGTAACTTTCAAACCTTCCGAACTCACATCGCTTGAATCAACGTAACTGAAAAAATATACAATACGAAGCTCGTTCACTTTGTTGTTGTTATCTTGTGAATAATCAAAATTTGGTTTTATTTACTTTTATTCCTCGTGCTCTTCTCGAAACAACTGGTAAATGCATTTATTGATTCAGGAGTGAACAAACTCTGCTGATATATTATAAATTTTTGTTTTTCGTGTTTACCTTTAACTCTTTCAACCATGGTGTCGAATAAGAAATGATCAAGACAACAACATATGAAGAAAATATGATCCTGTTTTGTTGTACTCTTATAACACACGATATCGACATTTGTTATTATATCTTTATCTGCGCTTGTGCAATGTATCGATAAACTTCGCAATTGGTAAACTGAGGAGCGCATTTTGTTCATACACAATTTCCGGATAAGTCTTTCTGGCTTTTGCTGACATTTTTCACTTTCATCCATCATGATTTTTCTTCTCATGTCTACCACCTCCTTTTCTGATATTGAGTCTTCTGAAAAAAGTTCTTCATCTTCATCGCATTCTTCTTCTTACAGTAGTTTTGATAGTGACTTCAATATTACTGATCAAGCCTTGGTTGCTCCTGATGGAACTGAATATTCTTGGGAACCGGCTTTCAGCCAGACTAGAAGACCAGAAAGAATCAACATAAGAGACCTTAGTAAAGTAAAGACCTTATGGTCCCAATAGCATCATAGCATCATAGCATCATAGCTCACATTTATTCGATGACTCTAGCAAGAATGGATTCAAATTTCAGGTATTACAAAAATATATGTATGCGTGATATTATGACACATCTAATCATTTTTTAGCTTAGTTCTCTAGTTGTGGGGCTAAATTTTTGATTAGTCAAATACGGGGTCGTTCACAATTGACGTCAACCTTTTTTGAAAAATTTCAACCCCCCCCCCCTCATGTTAACTTTTAGATATATCATCACTTAACAAAATCGACTTATGTCAACTTTGGATACCCCCCCCCCCCCCGTTTTAGTTGACGTCAATTGTGAACGACCCCTAAATAAGGTTTTGGATAGCTTTAATCAATTTTAGTTTTAGAATTTTGGGTTTAGGTTAGCGTTAGGATAATTTCATTTTTTTTTCAAAACTTTTTTTTAGTTTCAAAAAGTTCAATTGCACTGTACTACTATGAATTCCCAAGCTAACATAATAGAATATGTTCCTGCTTTTTGTTTGTTGGGGTATATTGGTAAGCAATTTATCAAAAGTTGAAAATTGTACGAATTGAAAAATGATAAATTAACATAATAAAATTGTATTTTTACTACTAGAAAATTATATTCTAGACCGTTTTTTTTACTTTTTCAGATCGATAAGTCTTAAATATTCAAATTTGCATACAATGAGCAAGCGGGATATGTTCACTCTCATACATGTTTTTCTCCGTTTTGACAAAAAAGAAGAGAGAGATCCCTTGGACAAAATAAGCGCTATAAGAAAGCTACATGACCACTTCTATAGTAAATTTTCAAGATATTGGACTACACACTTAAAGCTCACGATAGATGTGCAACTAGTTTCTTTCAGAGGATGTTGCTCGATAAAAAATTTATGACCCTAAGAAGCCCGACCACTATGGGGTGAAGTTTTATCACTTGAACAACGCTATATATTTTTAGTGTATGAAACCTGAAATTTACGTGTCTGGTTTAAAGGACCCCTCCTACTTTTTTGTTTTGAACGCGTGCAAGCGTTTGATAAAAGATAGTAGCATCCCGAAAGGTTGTGGTTTCTACACTGATCGATTTTTTACTACACATGGACTTCTCATTTGGTGTAATGGCCAAGACGTTTCTTTCTGGCGAACAGTTATGGCTAACAGAAGGTTTCTCCCTTTTATATTCCGGCCACCCTATCTCAAAAAGTTCAAATTATGGGAGCATGAGGGTAGAATAATTTACACAAAATTTGCTTCTTTGACTGCCTACATACCAAGAAAAAATTCTTCTAAAAACTTCAAAGTTGTGTATATTCTATCTTCACAACATAAAAATCCAAGAGTAAGCAATGTTCATTCTAAACCTGACAGCTTATTATCTTATAATGAATACAAAGGACGAGTGGATGTTGCTAATATTTTTCCCAATTTTTTTTTTTTTTTTAACACTCGATTTTTTTTTTTAAAAATTTATTTATTTATTTATAAAATGCTCAGAGCCAACAGGTCTTACAAGCCTAATAGAAAATGGACGCATGCAGTTTTTTCTGACTATTTGGACATTAGTGTCTTGAACACCTGGATAATTGCCAAGTTCAACTCGCCTGACAAATTTCCTTCAACCAAAAGAAAGTGGAAGAAAAGTTTTCATACAGAATGTGTCTTTTCTGACCGAAGAATCAATGAAAACAAGATCAATGTTATCCGAAGTACCCTTAGCTATCAGAAACTTACTCTCTTTTTATGGTTTTTCTTAAGACACTACTCAACTAATGACTTCTACCTCAAGATCTTTGTGTTACCTTTGTAAATTAAAAAGAAAAAAAGCTTCTAAAAAGTGCAAAATGTCTGTTTGCAATGTACATTATAGAATATTGTGCTCTGAATGCTTAGTAAAATTATATAAATTTAACTAAAATAATTTTTTTGTCTAATTTTATTTTATTTTAATTTTTTATTCTAACGGGAACGTTTACATCTTACTTTTGAAAGAAGTTTCTATGATGGATATTTTAGAAAAAGGTGTTTTAAATTGGCAATGGATAAAATTGACCGGACTCCGTGAAGCGAGGGTTAATCAATGATTACACGATTTGGTTCTAGTCCCAGTTCTAGCTTACACATCCAAGGTATCTCATAAAAGTTGGCCTTCGTCAAAAGAAACCTCACTGTACACAAGATTGAGATGAAGTACCAAGCTATCTTTGAAGTTGAAAAAGAGATGAAGAAAAAGACATAAATCACTAAAAATTTTTAAACACTTTGTCGACGAGGATAAAGTCATCAACAAAAATCAAAGAATCTTATGAGACCAGTGGTCCCAGTCGTAAATGCATGCGACGTTGTCAGTCTCTCAACCTATTTTACAAGCCAAGGCACTGAAATTGACAGACCTGCAACGCCCAGACTTTCACTGTAATGAAGTTTGGCGTAGTCGTTTCAAAGAACGTCATAACATCACATTTCGAACCATCACCGGAGAAGACAACAGTGTTATTAAGGACGAACACTTCGATGACTGTTACAAAACCACCATACCCCAACTTCTGAAGACTTACTTCGCGGATCACAACAACAACGCAGACGTGTTCGGTGTCTACTTCGAAATCTCTTACCCTGAAATGCGAACAGTGCACTGGAGGCAAATTTTATCCAAGACCGCCTTAACATACATGAGTGGTACTGATAAACTGGCACTATTCGTTATAGGCAAGGTACTCAAACCAAGAAAGATGCTTCAAGGGTGTGTCAAGTCCTTACCCCCAGACTACAAAGTAAACAAAAAGGCCTCGATGACGTCCGCCATCTTCAACTCACGCACCCAATCAAAAAAGGACAAGAGTATCATCAAGAACACCAAAACGCACTACAGACGCGTGCTCGTTGACAGACTCATCACATCTATATGGATGGCGATAGCGACTTCACAACCATGAATGTTTCTTGAAGCTCTATATCTACTGCAACGGGCCTGGTCTTGAGTCACACCCTGTACCATTGTCGACCGCTTTAAACACGCTGGTACTCGACTGACCCACCCACTGATGGTGATTCCGTATACGACATGCCATGGGCTGAACTTGCCAGATGAGCCACTGATGCGGGAGTCAACTTCTCAGTCTCATTTACTGACTACGCCTCCATCGACCAAGACATTGTAAGAACAGAACATGTAACATACGAGACTTTTGTAAAGATAATCACAAACAAACTCAATTCTAGTACTAACTGAGAAAATTTTTGCAATATCATGACAATTCTAGTGAAATGTTCTCACATCTGATTACACTTGAAAATTTTGTCGACAATCAAGACAGCAAAAGCCAAAAACAAACTATCATGCATGCTTTTTTTCACCAGAATAATGTCTGGTATATAATTATGTTTTTATAATAAAAAATATTATTATCATCTTTTATTCTTATGACATGTGTACCACACGGTGTATAGAAAAAAGGCAGCCCCTTTTTTCTCTAAGTAATCTGAGATTGCTCTATTGTCATCCATCATCAAAATGGCTTCGACTTTGAACTTCCGGTGTGTCCAAACTTTTTTGGCGAGAGATTTCACATTGCTAAATTTGACAATATATATATCAGATATATTATTATAACTAAATCTACTATTAGTTTACTTTAAATTATTTTGGCTTTTTGACTTATGAATAAAAGGCAAAGTTTTTTAGGTGCTTTTAGATAGAAAATATGATTCGGCCCTTCGAGATATTCATTTTTATTTTTAGTGATCTTTATTTTGGTAGATAATCTATCGGCTTTATGAAATAAACGCTATAGGAGTAAATAAGAGGATACTTGTATAGTGTGTTTATATAAATTGAGATGTTTGATAAGGCCAATTCTCAGCCAAAAGTTAGTACTTATTTAAAACTTTGTGACGAATAACTTCTTTACTCCATTCTGGCTTACTTTATACACAAATTTATTGGGTTTTATGTTTAACACAAAATCTATACTTTAAAAACATAAAATAGGATTCAAATGGTTTATCGAAGGAAATTAACATGGCAATAAAGACAACGACGTCAAGAATATGGTTTTTATTCATGCATCAAAGTTGTTCAAAATAAAGCATCTTTTAAATATAAAAAGAATCCTTTATTCCTGTTTCTTGAAAATTGGGTTTTCAAAACAAGTCATTATTTTGCTAAAAAAAAATAATTCAAACATTCAAGCGGTTCCTTGACTTTATTTTAATGAAATAAAGAGATCTAAAAAGAAATGTAACCTAATCCTGTTAACCCTTTTGACAAATAAGCGAAAGATATGCAAAGCCAAACTGTTTTCAAAAATACGGCGTTCAACAAAACATTTGCATCACCTCTTCATACACACACACATATTCAATTATAAAGAGCAAGAATTCACAATTCGTTTTTTTAGAGATGTCAAGTTTCCCTGCCCAAAAACGTGTCACAAATGACATTGACAATATTTCCAAATGAGGAGCGATTTCATCGCACAAGCTTTGATCTTTTTGCCGATAGCTTATTAATTTCATGGTTTTATCCATATGAGGTTTCTAAGAACTGGAAGGGATTTAAAGAGCCGCAAACTGCAAAATTAAAAGAGAATAACAGGGGGTAGAAAGAAATAAAAAAAAAAAAAGACAATAGTAAATCCTTTGAATTTGATGTAAAAGGCGACTTACACCACACCACACCAAAGCACCACGCTGTTGTTAGAGAAAAGGAATGTAATGCATTAAAAATGAGGAAACCGAGCCCTTTTTACCTGCATGCATTAACAAAGGTGAGCTGGTGTTCTCACGTGCGTAGTAGCAGCTTTTACGCCATTACAAAAAGAGGAGCAAGCAACAAGGCGTACACAACTTCTTAAACACTTGACACCACAAAAAGAAAGGGAAGGTTGCTAGCAGGTTTGCGCTCACTGCACACACATTGCAATACTCATTTTCTACATTGCTATTTTTTTTATATCAAAAAATTTTCGAGTGAATTGCTAAAACGGTTCGAGGAGGAGGTTGTCTAAATTCCTAAAGTTCGTAAGATTTGGATTTTTTAATCCCAACTATTAGTGGTCTGGCAATGCCATGCGGGAGAACAAAAACTCAAGAAAAGTATTGAAGTATAGAAAGAGTACTTGGTTTTGCCAGACTCTACTATATATTAGTGGTCTGCAGTGCCCGCGTGACCTATATAATTTTGGGGCACGTGCCCCCTCCCCCCCACTAAAATTTTTGGTTTTGCCCCATGCACTTTTTAAAGGAAAAAATTGTACACAATAATCTTATATAAATGCTGGTGTATGTGTATGTATAATATGAGATTTCTATAGGTTTTTATACAGAAGTACTTCATGCTTTTCAGCAAAGTAATATAGGATATAAAGTAATATAGGAAATAAATTTTTTGCAAATTGGTTTCTTTGCCCCATTTCAGCCCCCTTGAACTTTAGCGCGGGCACTGGTGGTCTTCCAAGACCATGCAAGACACAAAAATTCCTATTTACAAAATAGATAAAATTTAAAAATCATACTTCCAATCAAATATATTTAAAGAAATTTTGCACACCCTTTAAGAATTTGATAGTTTGATATTAAAAAGTGATATTAATGGAGCTTTAGTGACATTTGTCAAAATTATTTACAAAATCAATAAAACATAAAAATCCTACTTCCAGTCAAATGTATGTTATTAAATTTTGCACAAGAATATGGTACATTAATAATAATATATGAAAGTTCATAGAAATTGAGTCACATATGGGAAAGTGAAGAGTTCCCATATTATACCCTTTTCAAATCTAGTCTATTCATAAAATTATTGAATTTCTAATGTAATATCTATTTACAAAAATAAATATTTCGAATAACTTTTATTATCACATTTTTCTTTACAATGTTGAAAATCGTAAACATTTCATTTCTCTTTATTCTATAGTAAAGTGAAAGGTAAGCTCAAAACTTTCATTCTTTCGGAATAAGGAAAATTTCTCATAGCAGGTAAACTTTGTGTAAAAAGAATTGATCAAAATTTGGTTTTCCAATTTGAAGAACTAATTCTAACTTGGATAAGTTGAAGCTCAAGTCCCAATTTATAGATCATCATATAAACAATATAAATCGTTCTGTAACGAAGCATAACAATGGTCATATCACAGAACACTGTGTCATTCCACTGATAAAAAAACTGTTTGATGTTATTCCATTCAAACTGACTACGTGTTTTCTATTAAAAATATAAGCCAAGATAAAAGCTTGCCATTAATTCCAAAAGATTTTAACTAAAATTAATTTTAAGAAAGTTGGCATGTAAAGAATTTATTTCATTGACTGTGGGATAAATTAAAAGTATAAACAGAGAGCAGAGTAAGAACATTCTCAACAACAACTGGGTTATTTTGAAGCCTGAGAAGATTTTTCATTTACCATATCCATAACCAACATCATAGCCGCCAATAGGAGGATAACCACCATAACCTCCAAACCCACCTCCATTACCTCCATAACCCCCGTGTCCATAACCCCCGTGTCCATAACCCCCGTGTCCATAACCCCCGTGTCCATAACCCCCATGTCCATAACCCCCATGTCCATATCCGCCATGTCCATATCCGCCATGTCCATATCCGCCATGTCCATAACCCCCATGTCCATAACCACCGTGACCTTTATGACCATATCCGCCATGAACCTTATGCCCCTTGTAATACGTCACTGTCTTTTTGCCATGATAGTGTCCTCCTTTAGCCAGGATGAACGTCACGAAAGACAGAGTCAAAAATACGATAGTCTTGAAAAAATACATGACACAGCGAGATGAAGAGTTGCACCACAAAATAAGCAACTTATTGGCATCTCATTTTCTTTAAATACCAGGAAAAAATGGCTAAGAGCGCGTCATCAACTATAAGTGTTGGCCTGGAAAGGCATTTACGTACAGTTTTCTAAATTGGCGTCCTCACCTTTCAACGATTAATCGATTCTCGTGGCTAAAAAGAAATTGCTTGCACTAATCCCCTGACACGTATGCTAATTGGATGAAAAGTTTGCTCAAACCTCTGTACTTTGCAGAGCAGCCATTTGCTTCACCTCCATCCACACGAAGTTTGCACAAACAGCATCTGACTTTATTGTGGTTTGAAGGCATTTGTAAACCTTAATTTAATCGCTAGCACAGGTAAACTTTGTGAGTCGTGGCTTCCTCGGAAAAGCACAAATGAGCAACTATATGAGCAAGGAAGGCTTAATGCTCGATCGTCCCAGTTTGTTGATTCTCAAGTAAACTGTTCCAAATTAGTCGATCTTAATTTGCCAATTTCCACTATATTGAGATGAGAATAATTGTTTCAAGGCGTATATAAAAAATTTTGAGACGCTCTTTGAAAATTTCTTTATTCAAAATCCTCTCTTTTTAGAGGTTAGTTTGTTTTCATATTTTTATGACTTGAATTTGAAGGGAATCTGTGGCGATAATTGTATTTAAATGAGTTTGATATATCAGCAAATAAGTTTTCTTAAAACAATACATTACTTTATATTTACGCTTTTTCTTTGTGGAAAATATCATTCCCTTCATTATAAACGCGGTATAGTAGATTTAGAAGCCATATTAACCCTTACATGCCAAATGCCACTAAGAATACTTTTGTATGTTTTTTTAAATTGAAATTATAAATTTTATTCTATAGGTTATTTACTTTTTGCGAACACTTATTTCTGCCTACTTTTTTTAAATGCCTCCTTTAATTCAGTTTGTCTAATTTTTCAAATAATAATTATCTTCGATTTGAAATGCATTTTCAAAGGATTACTCTCACACGTTAACAGGTTTTCAGCTTTCCATTACATTATTTTCTTGGATGTTTGTTGGGACCTAACAATATAGATCACTAAAGCTGTAGTTTTTAGGCGACTTTGTTATCAATGACTACGATTCCATTTTTAAAATGGAAACATTTTACTTAAGTTGCCTCTATAAAGTTACTAAAAGCGAAGAGTTATGTAATCAATTTTGAATTTATTAGAAGTGGCTTATGCCAATAAATTGGTAAATTAAATAACATACCACAGCACAGGGGCGTAGCCAGAGGGGGAGGCAAGGGGGCAGTGCCCCCCCCCCCCCCCAAATACTTTTTCTGCCCCCCTTCCAAATACGAATTATTTTATTTCCAATATGCTTGCCCCCCTAAATTCCTTGCATGCCCCCCCAACTTCCATTTTTTGGCTACGCCACTGACAATAATCTATGACAATTGGTCTAAATACAATTTTGTCAAATGTGATAATTGTTTGAATGAAGTAGTAAATTTACTCTAATGACATGGTATTTTAACGATGAAGGATAGTAAAGTTATAGATTGTTTCACTAACACTTTTTTCTCAGTCTAGATTTTCTTTTTTTAAGTTTGTCTTTTTTGATTCCTAACTAGTCTTTTAAATTGTCTATTAGTTTTTTTTATATTTGATTAAAATTTTAAGTCTTAGGAAGAAATATGAGCATTTAAATTTTAGTAATTTTATTTTTCAAATTTAATATGATTTTATAATTTCAGATGCTAACAATTTTAAACATTCCATTTCACACTTTATCTCACAATATTTATTGATCTAATTATGATAAAAATATCATTTCCAAAAACTTTTTTTATTCAACATGAAAACAATCATGAAGTATCCATTAAATCAAAAAATTTTATGATAATTAGATGAATGAGTATTGTCTATAATAAGGAGTAAAATGGAATCTTTTGTTAGCATCTAAAATTATAAAATCATATTAAATTTGAAAAATAAAATTACTAAAATTTAAATGCTCATATTTTTTCTACAATAAAAAGACTTAAAATTTTAATCAAGTTCAAAAAAACTAAAAGACAATTTAAAACGTAATTTTTTTTAAACATTTTCCAAGTAGTTCAAAATCCATAATTATCTTATATCTATTTTGATTCATCCTTTTCATACATCTAGAATATTTTAATAAAAATCAAAAAGTAAATGATTTTACATTTAAAAAGAAAAATCATTCACTTCCTTGAACATTTGCTCATATGACTTTTATTAATACATTATGGCTCTAAGTGGAACCGTGGCTTGGCCAGAAATTTCAACAAAAGCAGCCCACAAAAGTTTCTATTTTAATATGAGCACATAACGATATATATATATCAATTTTTTCTAATTAGGGAGAACAGAAGTAATTAGGAGATAGAAGCCGTGATTGGCTTTTATTCCTTTCCTTTTCCCAGGTAAGCAAACGTAGTGTGTTTCATTCGATTAGATTCAAACATAAACATTTTAGTGAAACTAAGACAACTCTCTACCTGTATAGAGAAGATCCACTATGCAGGTAGCTAATTTATTTTAAAACAAGTTAACCTCTATGGGTTTATTAATAATATCGCAAAAAAAAATTAACTATAGAAAAACTAACAATATAAAACAAATATTTACAATTAATTCATGAATCTTTACTTTTTTTAATTTTTTTTTCTAATAAATTGATTCACTTTATTCTCTATTTTTCCTGTCAATATATTGATATATAAGATAAAATATTTTTTACAACCCCAACCTTAACTTTAATCTCAGCACTCAATGTTTTTTCCTCATCACGACCCGAGACACTGTTTCACACGCTAAAATCGCAATTGGCTAAAAGACAATTAGTCGAATGCGATACTTTCTTTGGACGCGACAAATTGGTGAATGTGATAATTCCTAGAACATATTTTTGATTTACAAGATAAGTTAGTTGCTCCTAGCCCATTCACCCATTATTACTTTCGACCAATTCTTGTTCACCGGTTAAAATCTATTCTTACTTGTAACTGGAATAAGAAGTAGAAGTAAATTTATTTACAATAGCAGAATGAATATCAAAAAGGAATATGGCAAGATATACCATTTTTCTTTTTAAATTGTCTCTTTTTCGTTCAAAATTGTCTTTTTCCAATTTTAATTTATCTTTCTAAGTTCTAATTGTTTTTTTCCAAATCTAAATAGTCTTTTTTCGATTCATTTTAAAACTTAAAAAAGACAATTAGAACGAAAAAATGATAATTGAAGTAAAAATGGCAATAATAATACATGCACAGATCATAAGCATTATAATATATAATTAACATATGGTGAAAAAGAATAAAATAATGCGCTTTGTAGAGCGGATGAAAGCCCAAGGAGCGCTTAAAAAACAGAAAAGTTTATTATTAAAATAAAAGAAAATATTTTGATTTAATTTTTTGGGTATTATTTTCGGCAATAAGCTTATTTGGAATGACCAGATTGATGCTTTTTGCAACAAATTAATCCATCTGTTTTCGAAATTCATTTGAACTATATCTTCTTGTGGATGTGAAAATAATGGGCGCACAAAAATGCTGAAAGGATATTTATTTTACAAAAGAAGATATTAAACTTAAAATATAATAAACATAGGAGTAGCTAATTTTATATGATAAAAATACATGATATTTATACATATAAGCTCTTGCTCTATTTACATGATTTTTTTGATGCTTTATTTCCTTTCAATGAAGCACATATGTTCAAATTCAATTAGGAATTGTATCGACATGTTACAAGGACAAAATCAAACTTATTTATTCCAATTCCGATGTTACTGAAAGATTTAACAAACATAAATGTAACAGAGTTGATGCATTAACATAAAATTCCTCTCAATCAATTATATTAAAAATATAATAGTAAAAACATATGATATTCCTTGTCTTATAGAAAATTGCTTTTCTTGCTCCAATCAATAGTTTTGTTAAATATATTCTTCCAATGTTATTCCTTTCATCCGCAAACTTAAAATTCATGGAATCAAATCCTCATGAACGCCTTCAAATCAAATTCCAAAAAAGTAAATCAATGGAAGAGATATACTATTTGTGATTGTTAATTTTAAAGCAATTTGTGACTGATCAATACATATACCATGCTTTAGACTTAGTTGTTATATTTTTTACAAAGCAGTGATTTGTGTATCTAGGATTTTATTTTTTTACTTTAACATTGTTTGTTTCAAATAAGGCGTATATAGTATAGATATATGAATATGCATAAGTCTATATTTAATTTTTTAATTGTATTATTTTTATTTTGATACACTTAACTAGAATCAACACATTTCATATACCAACACTAAACTATGTAAAATTGTAGGTGTGCTAAAACACTTGAAATTCTTTTCCCCTTTAGATATCAAACTTTTATTGAATAATTCTTTTTTTCAACCTTATATCAATTATTGTATACTGATATGGGGCAACCAAAATATTTCTTTACTTCTTTATAAGTCTCAAAAGAAAATTCTTATAAATATCTTTAATGTCAAAGCCTTCTCACATAAAACACAACTTTTCTATAAGTTTTCTTATAATTTAGCATTTTTCACCTACAAGCTTTTGAATCGTCGTTTGCCTTCAATATTTGACTCTTAACTGAGTTTTAGCTTTGAAAATACTAGGCATATATTACGCAATAATAACATGGCGACCGTGCCTTTCTACAAAAATAAGTTTGCTATTCAATCTATGAAATATAAAGTACCACGTTGTTGGAACTCTTTTCTTTCCAATACATCCAACATATTTATTATATCCATCAGTCTTTTCAACAAAACAATGAAACAAGTATATACATAAATCAATACAACTCGAATTGTTAGATAAGAAATTGCTGCGTCTGTCTTCGTACATAACTTGAAATATCCATGATACTTTTTTGTATATTTTTACAATACATCTACACTTCTAACATTCTACTTGTGCTTATTAATGCTCTGTTTAAATATTCTTCTGTATATATAATATATATCGTTTTTAGATGTATGTTTTGTTTATTTTACGTTTATTTCAAATAATTGCGTATAGGGTTATTTCATTCAAGCGGCTTTTTAGCCTTTTGAATATTCCGCAAAAAAAAAAAAAAATATACAGCTGGCTATAAATCTTATTTATTTTATATTGTTATAAATAATCTTTTATTATATATATATATATATTATATTTTCCTTTATTATATTTTTTTGCAAAATAAATCTTCTTCTTTTTCTTTTTCTTGCTGAATCCAGTGAAAGAGTTTTTCTCATAGTCTGTACTTGGGAATCGTATCAAGTGACATTGTGTAAACTTTAGACTTATCTTACTTTACTTTTTAAGAAGCCTACGAAATCTTATCTTACTTTCTTAATTTTTTTAATGTCGATATATTTGACTTGATAAAAGATTCTGAATGATGAATTTTCATTTTAAACTAGGCACATTCGTAACGGAAACCAAAATTTTCTAGACGCAACCCATTTTAAGAGACACCGCTTACACAAAGAAATAAAGACCAGTGGAGGCCGACATCTCACACTGCAAATTTTCAGCTTATCAGTTTATAGTTCAATCAGAACTACTTTCATTTTGTGAAAGAAGAAATATATTTCAGATGCGTAGCATGATATGAGTAAATGTTGGTTGTCTAATTTAATACGAGCAGTGTTTCTCAAACTTTCCTATTTCTTGGCACGCTTAAAGTTGTACAAGTATAAGACAACATATGAGGGTACTTTCACAGTTCATTTATTTATCAACAATCTTGATTCTTTCATGAATTAAATGTAAAATTTAAAAAAATTGTGCGACATAAACCCGAAAGTTTCTCCACACTGCAAACAGATTATGCGAATATTCTACTTAGCAATAGCAACACTTTTGCTGTAAAATGAAAGTTTAGATCAATTTTGAGTTTGGCTTTTATTGTGTTATTATGACGGTTATGTTTTTTTTAAAAGAATATGAAACTTTAAACAAGTAAAAATCTCAATTCCTCATTTATGATACAATAGTAATTTATAAGCCCCATATTTGATACTCTGAATATATATTATTCTTATAACAAATAGATATAACTTTTTTACACTTTCTGATTGTATATGCCTTGTTTATTTTTTACAATGTGTACTACTTGCAATCTTGTATTTCTTATATATGCCTTGCAAGCGTTCATTTATGACCCCTAGAAAAAGTGATTACTTCAGTTTTATTTTACGTGTATTTGAAGTTTATTCTAAATATTCAGTGTTCAATAAAATTTCTTTCCTTCTTTCTTTGACATTTGAGAACTGCTTTTGACAGTTTTGAAATTTAAAATTGATTGGCAAGCACTCATGTCAGACAAAAACTTATTTTAGATTGAGAGGTAGGATATTCCATCAAGAAAATTCGGTAATGTTGCACTATCCGTGCACAAGTCGAATATAGAGATTCAGTGGAGAAACTTTAAGAAATTAGAAATTTTTGATTAGTTGGATATTGCTGATTTTTAACAAAGTTTTGTAAATTGATTTTTTACGTAGCTTCGATGAATGAAACATCTACCAACTGGTCTCTAAAACTAACTAATAAGCAAATAAAAAAGAACTCTTAGGATCGAAGAATCATGGATAAATTGAAGGATTCAACTCAAAAAATGAAGATTCACGTGGATTTTACTGAAAAGTCAAGTCTTTTTTCTACTGGAGTTAGTCTTATGCACGAATAGTGCAACATTATACCGAAAATTCTTCTAGATAAGAAATTTATGGTTTCAAAACAAATTTTATTTACGGATACACATCGAAGCCAAGAAGAGTTCGACAAAGCAATAAATAAAATATTTCAAAAAATTCTGAAACTTATAGTAGTTTGTTTTTTTTATGGCTTTAGCCTTCTGAACTTTGATTTTGCCTTTTTTGAAACTTTGTCTAACCCTTGATGTTGATGTTTTCAATATCTCCAGCACTTCAATGGTAGATCTGAATTTGTTTCTAACATTACTTCAGTGTCAAAGGCAGCCATTTTTACAAACTTACTCTCAAAAATTTTCTTTTATCTTTTATATACTCTCCGAACCAGTCGAACATAACAATATGCAATTATTTATTTGAGGCAAAACAATTATTTTGGTATGTTTAAAAGTAAATGTCTCATCACATTCTATTTAAAACGATTCAAAGAAATAATAATTAACTAAATATGGTTTCATCCCAGATGGACGAATTTCAGATCGCTAAATTCTGAATGGGCGAGTTCAAAAGGATAAATTCCACTTTCAAACACTTCGAATGTATGATTTCTACTCAAACCAACTTTTTTCTTTTTACATTCTTCTGAAATCACCTTAGACAGATTCTATTTTTTCTTTTTAGATATTTTGTTTTTGTAGCATCAGTTTTTGTATTCACCAACTGGTATCTAAATATCACTGAGAGAATAAATTCGTATCACTCACCAATTAGATAAGTTCTTTGGATTAGTTACGACTACTATACGGAGCATTCATTATTTTCTTCAATGTTAGATCAATAACAAACACATTATGCACTCATGAAGATACAGAACGGGCTTCATTTGAAGTATACAAAATAGGAATTTGGATTGCGTTAAAAGCAAAGATTTATATTTTTGAATAATGTAATCTCTTATAGCTCTCTTATAGCTTTCACGATATAAGGTAAAGATATCGTTAAAACAAATCAATAAAAAAATTAATTTTAGGGAAAAGTATTATCGATATTGTCGATTTAATCAATAAGTGTGTTTTATCAATTTTGCCAAAAAATATTTTAAATTTATTTAGTTTAATTTTTAAAATTTGATGTCACTTGGCTCAACTCTATAACTTCAAAAATCTTATAGTTTAATATTTTAGTTTAATCTTGTTAGTTCATTCACTACTCTAGTACTCAATGGAGTCCTAGTACTCAATGGAGTCTTTGTTGCGAATTCTTTAACTTGATATATTTTTAAGTAGTAAGGGTATCCTGTTGAACTACAAATAGACCAATTTTGTAGCCAAAACGTATTGGCTTACCTTTTATATATTGTTTTGAACTATGGCGACCATAATATGGAACCATAGATTCGTCAATAGAAAGGCGCTTATGCAAAACTCCAAACTGAATTAAATTCTTATTTAAAATTTTGTATAATGGAGAAATTTTACGGAGTCTGTCAATTGAAGAATGTAAATTGTTTGAAAAATGAATTTACTTTTTTATCTCTAAATACCGATTTTTGCTCATATTTTTATGAACAAGAGCAACTCCCAAGTCGGGTGGTGTAAACCAGAATTAATGTTCTTCAGGAACACTGTGATATCCTGACAAAATCAAAATTCCCAAAAAAACTTGAATTTCATCTTCGGTCACTGAGAAACTTTGATTGTTCATATCTCTATTTGCGTAAAGGTTTGTTTGATCAACAATAAGGGAGATGATATCTTTGAAGAAGTAGTTTTTCCATAGAAGAAAAGGGCAGCTTTCACATATTTCCGAAATTTTTTCTTTGATTTCTAGATCATCTTCTGCCATTTGAGAAACAAATGTTCGATTCTTGTGCCATTCAAGGTTTTCAAGCTTGGCACGTTTTTTTTCTGGGCTTAGCTTCAACAACATCCCCATCAAATTCTATTTTAATTTCTCCAGCTGGCTCAAACTCGTCTTCTTTATCGCTGTATACTTCTTCGGTTTCGCTCACATTTTCAGCTGAACAATTAGGAGGAAGAATAATGATATTTTTCACTTTGATTTACAAGATAGTCATAAGCTTCAGGTAAAGTAGTAACCTTTTTGAAACTTTCCATTTAAAAATTTTATCTAAAAATTGATAAAGTATATTTTTGAAAATATTTTTAATACATAAATAATTTTATATATATTTATTCAGAATAGTATGTATATAAACCTGTATAGATAGGGAGAGAAAGATAAGTGTAAACCCTCCAATGTTTCTTTAAAGGAACAGCAAAAATGTTTTATCAATAAAACTTGCTCAAAGTCTTACTTTAAGCAAAATTAAAATGAAGTTAGTTATTTTAAATCTTTTTTTTTAAAAAATTTAATGTACAAGTGTAGATTGGAAAAATAAGACATTTAAAAAACTAGATTGTTTTTTTGACAAAAATAAGCAAAAAATAAATTCCTTAATTTTATATCATTTCGGAAAAATATCAAACAAAAATAAACTAATTTCTTTTTTAAAAATGTTAAATTGAACAAATATATTTTTTCTTCTAAAAATTTTCATTATAATTTAACTTAGTAATCAAATAAAAATAATGTTCCTTTAAAGGAACATTGGAAGGAAAACGGTATAACTTATTTAGCAAAAGTAGTCAAAACTATAACTAATAAATTATTCTTAACTTTTTTCAAATGTTTCTGGTAGGTTGCACAAACCTTACTAATTCATTTGTGAAAAGTAAAGTAGTAAGTGGAACTAACTTTTTTTATCAGTAAAACTAAGAAAGTAATCAATTAACTAATTAATTAATCAGCTAACTAAATAATAATAATTAACCAACTTGGTTCGTCCATCTGTAATTTGTCTAAATAGAATGATTTTTCGTCTAAGTGTATATCATATTCCTTTGAACTTGATGGACTTGGGAAACTAGAAATTGAAAATCGGCAACCTAAGAATCTTGAAGTTTGGAATGCCAACCTCAGACGCTAACAAAGTAATTTTGAATTTTTAAAGTATATTTTAAAATTAGAATTTTAATATTAATCAAAAGTGATTGATGAATTAGAGGCATTTGGCTGCTTTGTTCACAATTCAAACATGATAAAATATAATTGATTTGCAAAGAATCTTAGAAAATTGTGCAATTTCACAAAATCAATGCAATAATAAATGATTGATTCTCTTCTAAATAATCCTACGAAGAAATATGCAAAGAAGAACTTTTGAAGTTTGAAATCATTTATTGTAAGATTTTTGTATACAGAAACGTTTCTTTTCTTTTATTCAGTGATTACAAAAATATTATATACAATTTGAAAAAAGAGCGATTTTTTGTCATCATGAAGACGAACTTCTATCATTAAGAAAGGAAGTAAACGATGAAAATGGATATACCATATGTTTCGTACAAATTATTAGAAATTATGGGGCGGCATCTAGAATATAAAGAGACTAATTTTTAGCTAGGGAAGTATTAATTTATCTAGCATAATTATTTTTGACTTAAAAAACAGGAAGAACAAAGAGTTGGCATACAAACAACTGTTGAGATGTTCAATAACCTTCAATATCTTTTTTCCCATGGGGTGTTTTCATCGAGAAGGCACAATTACGCCGCTTGTATCGAACTATGAGAAAGTTCGCTTGATGCGGGATCGAATCCAACACCTTGAATTATCGAAACCTAGTACCCAACCAACCTTACTCACGCCCCTTCATATTAATAGAAAACAATTAACAGAGGGAGGAATGAAAACCAAAAATCAAATGATATTTTATTAGAAACAATGCAGAAGCAGTAAATCCAGACGTATATACAAGATAAAGAGGAAGGCAATCCTACACTATCATGACATATGACAATCTTCGCAGCAAACCAACAAGAAGTCATTTAACCCGAATCAAAATATAATTTTTTGTAAAATCTTAGATCAAAAGTGAGTCAAGATATTGCATTTTTGGGACACTTGGATTGAACTTTCAAAGTAACCTTTTCGACATAAGTCAAGATGGAGCTCCAACTTTCACTGGTCTCATAGTGAAAACAATTTTTCATGAAGCAAAGTTTTGTTTGTAGTTATACGTCATTCCCTTGAAGCAGGAGTGTCAAACTTGCGAATTAAGTGCCCGGCGCTCTTAATTTTTTATTTTATCTTTTGTCAACAAAATTTTGTTTCAAGTATTTTGAAAAAGATTTACAGACCAATTTCTAGCCAAATTCAAATGGCATGGCATATAAACGAAACATCTCAAAAATGTTACCTGGAAAAGATGTAAAATTTCAGGGCAAAAAAAGATTGATTTGTTTTAAAAAATGAAATTTGTGATTTTAATGCATTATGTTATCACTCTATCTGTTATTTTAGTCATTAAAGGTATCTGTTTCTTTATCTTTGTAAATAAAATACAAAGTGCGCAACTTGAATTATTATTTGTGGCCAGCTTGACAATATCCGTAGTTTCACTTTGACACCACTGCCCCGAAGGTTTATTCAAGAAACCCTCTAGAAAAAACCTTTCGAAAAAACGCCTCAACTAAAAGTCTGCTAAATTCTGTAAATTTCATTTCCATAAAAAATTCCAATAACATCAAAAAATTGCTTGCTTTGCTTCAAAATACGTATTTATCAAGAACTATTCCTTTTCTTGTTAGGATGAATTAGCGTATAAAATTTTTTTCACACTGATACGAATTCAATTTATCACAGTCGGTCATGATGAAAATTTTTGTAATTTCTATTTCGAATGAAACTATATTTAGGATTTTTGTTTAATAAAAAAAAAATTACACAAAAAAATGAATTAAAAAAAATTTTTATTTTTAAAAAATTTACTTATTTTAGTTGTCTGGAGCTTAGACATAGGGAGCTTATTTTTAATTAATCTCTCTTGAACCAGGGATGTCCAATTGATAAAAATAGTGGCCCATTTTCAAAAAAAATGCGATATGATCGGGCCTCTGATTTCTGAAAAAAATTCAGACCAAAATTTAAGAATAATTAGGTCTATTTGAGCTTCATAAATTGAAAACATCGTCATTGTGTAATATTTCAAAACATCTCATTTTTGATTTGATTTTAGTGTTTTGAAGTCAATTTTCAAAAAATCAGAAAGAAGGTATACCTTTTATTCAATAAAATATCACATAACAATTTTTTTTTTAATTTTCATAAACAGTTTGAGTGTATCATTGAGAGCTTCTTTAGCATCTTTTGTCTTTTGTCAAAATGTCAATTTCTGGTTGGATTTCCTTTGATGCAGCGATCCGTAAAGAAGATTTCAAGTTATCGTCGGTCAGCTCCCGAACATACAGACAATTTTCTTGACTAAATGAATCAACTCGGGAAATTCACGTTCATCAAGACTTGAGTAGAAATCGGGAACACCTGAAGTTTCAAACGTTTTCCTCAGCATCGTGTTACATTTCAGATCAATTATTTCCATTTGAATATCTTTTTTCAATTGATTGACGTCGAAATTGAAGGGATTTACAAATAAATCGAAATCTGACTTCAATATTTCGAGCTCTTTGAATCTTTTATCGAATTCATTAAAAAGAACATCAATGTGAACAACACATTCTGATACCGCCACTTCATTTATCTCAGGTAGAGATTTTAAAAAAGAAAAATGCTCAAAGTTTTTAATTTTCAAATTTTTTTCCCTAATTTTCAACTTTATCTGCTAGGCTGTTACATTATAATTCATTTCAACAATCATGCACGATTCTCCCTGGAGTTTCAAATTTAAAATGTTCAGATGTTTGGTGATATCTACCAAAAAAGCTAAACTTGTCAGGAAGAAAGTATCATCAAGCTCAGGCACCATCTTTTTCGAATTTAAAATTTTTTTATTTCTTCTTTGAGATCGAAAAAACGCTCCAAAATTACCCCCTCCTGTTTAGCCACCTTACCCCACAATAATAAGGAATTTCGCTATATTCGCATTCTACATCATTCAAAAAACTTTTGAATTGTCGCTGTTTGAGACTACTTGATCTCAAAGAGTTCACAGTTTTGACAACAGTATTAAGTACATTTTTTATCCTCATGCTTTTGGCGCAAAGTGCCTCCTGGTGAATTAAGCAGTGAATTGGAACTATTGGCTCAGCTCTCATTTCTTTTTCTTTCGCCTTGATTAGACCAACAAGCCCTGACTTCTCTGAACACATCGCCGGTGCACCGTCAGTAGAAACGGATTTGAGTTTATTCCAATTTAGATCGAAATCACGAAAACCATTTTCCAAACTTTCGAAAATATCTACACCTCTCGTGGTGTCTTTGAGAAGCATGTTAAGTAACTCTTCCTGAACCTTCAGATAACAATCAACACCTCTGATAAAAATTGCACAAAGAGTTATCATAGATACCAGTGCTTTCATCTAATGCCAATGAAAAACAGCTGAACTTTCTAACCAAAGATTTCATCCTCTCTTCTAAGTTCGATGACATTTCTGTTATCCTTCTCACAACTGGGTTGCGTGAAGGACTTATTTCATAAAATAATTTTGTTTTGTCTGGACACAGAACTTCTGATACTTTCACGAGACATGATTTAATAAATTCTCCTTCTGGGAAAGGTTGTCAATTTTGTGCAATCATTTCACTATAGCCTTCACCAAATCTTCTGACGTTTTAGTTACATTCATAATCATTTTTTTGTTTTAAGTGGGACGCTTTCAGTTGAGCCAACTTTTCTGTTCTTGAAACATCATTTTAAAACTATCAAAACTGCTATGCAAAGAATTATGATGTCTTTTAATGTTGTATTCCTGGAAAAAGCTATTGTTTGTCCACAAATGAGAGAAAGAATTTTAAAACAATTTTTTTCTTCGATTTTTACTCCAAAATAATTTAATTCCCGCTACTCCTGAAAAATTCTCTTTTCCTCCTCTATTGTTCTTTTTTTCGAAATTGACAAATGAACTGAAAATTTGATTTTGAAAAAAATTCTCCTTTAACACTTTGAAAAATTAACTTATAAACAACGAGTGACACAAAAATTCATGATAGCTCATTGAAAATCTAAAAAATGAAGTGAATATAGCGTAATAAAAATCAAAGGGTAAAAATATAAAATAAATGTCAATATATGATTGATTTTTAATATTCAAAAAGAGATAGAAATTCGTCAAAAAAATGATCAAATTCAAAGATCATTTTAAAAAATGTTAATAATAATAATAATATATTGATCTAACTTTTAAATTTTTATAATGTAATTGTTGACAAAAATTAATATTTATATTATTTAAAAAAATCTCATTTTTCTTCCCTGGGCGCAGAAAATACTCCCTTGCTAGGCCGTTTAGGGTCACTATAAAAAAAACGATTAGTTCTGAAATATTATCGAATTCACGCCGTAGTCATGATTCAGATAAACGAACTCTTTAACGACTGGCAAAAAAACGGTAAATATACCTCGTTTGACCAACGTTAAAAAAGTCCTAAAACTTGAATATTAAAATGCAGACGTATAGATAATAGTAACAAACCATTTTTATCAAAATTAGCGGAAAAAATTTCAATTTCACGAAAATAGACGATCATATATGAAGCGCTTATCAAGACTGGGAATGAGGAGTTATATCACATTTTCATTAAATATGCAATAAAAACATTTACTTTTTTAAAACTTATACGGAAATAAATTTCATACTTTTAATATTTTTGCTACTAAAATTTTTTTGAGTGGAACTTAAATCGCAATTGTAAAAGAAAATATTGTACTTGGACCTAACTTCTGTCTTTCTTTTTGCTCGTATTTGTGCAGCATCATTTTTAAACATTCACAGCTCCAACTCTAGTTCTGATTTCTGGTTTATTCTGAATAATGTCTCCGTAACCCTTATATAGGTTAGAATGTGCATGCTAATTGAACATGTATTTATGGAAAACAAAAATTCAAATCATTTTATAAAAAAGATGATCACTTTGCAAAATAAAGCATGAAAGCGTTAGAATAAAAGTTTACAATTTAAAATAATAAATTTCATTGTGTGTGAAAATCAATAAAAAGTTTAACATGAACACTTTACATTATATGCATATTCTTGATGTCATTGAATGGCAATGTTGACATCTCAATATTTTTAAATTTTCAAATGGAGAGACAAAATGACCAATTTTATCAAATTTGATAGCTTGATTAGGCTTAGATACAGCTGTGGTTTTATAAATTTGCCAAGACCGAATCACACTCATGTAAATAAGGTCATTGAACACTACCATTTTTAACCCCTAATCAAAAAGCTATACTGTTAAATATTTTTGTTCATACGATTCACCCATCTGATTTCTTTGTTATAAATGCAAAGCATTTTGGTTGGTCTAAACTTTTTTTCTCACTTGAGTTGAACACCTGGTAGTTTGTCATCAAGTAAATGTGAAATTGCTTTCGATATGGCTTAAACTGATCTATTGTCAAACCATTGACAAATATGTATACCTTCATTATCTTAAATTTTATAAAAACTTCTTCCTTTTGACTTCAATTCTTTGACCGTAAACAAGGGAAATTTATTTCTTCTATTACTTTTATTGTTCCTGTTAGTTTGACATTCATTTGTTTCATTTTTTAAACAATATCAAGTTGTTACAAACTAAATAATTATTGTTTCGTGAAAACTTCATCAATTTTTCGGTGAAATTTAGCAAGTTTTCTCCTCTCAAACCAAAAGATTTACTTTTTTTAAGTTTCATCCATACGTTTTGGATATCCATCAAAGTCGATACAAAAGCTTAGTGAAATACAATTGGCATTGTTGGATATAAGCAAAACGAATTGGTTTTTCTTTATATGAGCTATTTGTTTGATCGCTACCAAAGTAAGGAAACATCTTTATCCGTACCATGATATTCACTACATCGAAGATAATATTATAAACATAAATAAATAGATAAAAACAATATGGGAGTATTTATCCATAAGATGTCATTCAATTCTATAAATACTAAAAGACGAACTTGAATTGCATATTTATGTCTTGAATTTATAACTATATATGCAAAAAATCTAAATTACTATATTTTTGACTATTTTAGAAGTGAGCAAAAACTTTTTTCTACTTTGAATTATGACTTTGCGAAAAAAATTTAGTAAGTGGGAACTATATATATTTTCATGTATTATATAGATTTAAAAAATATATATATCGTTTATAAAGTAATAATAATTGAATGAATGGAAATTAATCAATTTTCTCACTGTATATGGAATATGGCGATGAGAGGTATATAATATAAAAAAATTTCACGGACCCCCCATCTAATCTTCACGGACCCCGGGTTAGGAACCAGTGTAATCTAAGCAAATGATTTGTTAATTTATAAATTAACTGATTAACAGTTGGATTAAGTATATATATAGTGTTTTTTAATTAGGCTATATAGTGACGATAGACTAGGAATTGCTTACCATTCACTTTGTTTTATATGCTATTAATCATTTAATTAAGGATTATGTTATTTAGCTTTTAGTTAATAACTCAAATTTTATTTTCTTAAAAAAAAGTTTCATTTTCACCATATTTCAATAAGAAATACATTTGTGATAAGTGTTATGGTTAGGATTAGGGACCCTTATGTTAATTAATTGATTTGCAATAATTAAATTTTATATTAAAAAGGAAACTTTCAAATTTTAATGAAAATTTCAACTTTTTTATGGCCTTTTTTAGTTTGGACCATATCATGGATCAACTGAACACCCTAATTTTAATTTTGTTGGATCAAATAAAATTCAAATTGAAAAAAATTGATGCAATTGAATTTTTACAAATGCAAATTTCGAATACACCAATTTTTGTAATCTTAAAATTTGTGATAAATTTGTGAATTCAAAATCTTATTCAAGTGAATGAAGATTCAGTCTCAATCACTAGAAGTAATGAATTATAGGATGTTCCTCTCTGAGTGTACAATTAGTTAGTCACTAATATAATTAACTTTCAACCAAGTTAGTTTGTTTGCAATTCACTTGAGAGTGAATATTCGTTTAATAGTGCGTTCAAAAGAAGTCTTGTCGCGCACCAAGTAAAAAACAAAATGCAAGGTGGAGTACTTAAATTGACAAGAGTTTTAGTAATTGTCTAAGTTGTTCATCATTTAACTACTAATTTAGCTTTACTGATTAATGTTGTGAAACGCCCTTAAGGAATGGTTTGTGCATAGAACTAGCAATCATGGCTGCTTCAAGCAAGGACAAAGGCAGTGTAAGAGTGTTAGCGCAGCAGATATAAGAGATACAAGTTCACATCTTTTCTTTTTAGTTCTAAATAAAGCTTTGAAGACACTCAAGCACAGATGCTTGAAGTTCACGAAGTAAGAAAGCGCGTTCAATCATCATCAAGTTCACATTTAAGGATACCCACTCTTACACTCCTAATACTAATCCTTTCATTGAACTCACTGCGGATTGATTGCGTTCCGGTCTATGGCACAACTGGTGTCGGTTCTTTCGGAATTCCAGGATTTGGTGGAATTTCTGGCAATGTTGTCTCCTACTACTCGGGTCTACATGGGATTGGAAAGTATGGTCTAGTTGGAAAAAGAGTCTTACAAGTTCCAACATTTAACGGATATGGTGGCGGAGGTGGAATTGGTGTCGGAGGTGGAATTGGTGTCGGAGGTGGAATTGGTGTCGGAGGTGGAATTGGTGGTGGTTTAGGGGGATATGGTGGTGGTTATGGGGGCTATGGTGGTGGTTATGGGGGATATGGTGGTGGTTATGGGGGATATGGTGGTGGGTATGGGGGCTATGGTGGTGGGTATAGAGGATGACGATTTTCATTGCAAAAATTTTATTTTACCTGTAGAAAATGTTATTAATAATAAATACTTTTTTTTAAATATTGATATGATGAGGGTGAAAAAATTACAAAAAAACCCATTAAAATGAGATTCAAATAATTATAATTATTTAATAAGAATAATTTTACCAAGGTGAAATCACTTGACTTCATTTGGTTGATTTCTGAAGATTCTTGTGGAAAATTCACTAGGCTGCAAGATGCGGCAAATTATGGATGATAAAAAAACGTATGCTCCATAGATCGGTAATTTACGTTTTCGCTCAACGTAATTTGAAAAAAGTAAAAATGAAACTCAAATTTTGATTAAAAACTTACTGGTCCTAGTAATTAAGATTTTCTGTGCTTCAATTTTTGCAGATCTGTGAATTGTTACTTTCTTTTTCATAGATTGTCTCTACAGGAAAAATGTAGGTTTATTTATAACTAGACGAGACACACTCTAAATTTATAACTTCAAACCAGTGAAATGAATCAGCTTATGACAACCGTTTTTTAGAACTAAACGAAAAATTTGTAGCGCAGAAGTAAAGGTTGGGCTAAACCATCATTATCATAAGTTGTCCGTTGTGCAGTGTGTTTGGTCCTAATGTTGATTGACGCTGGAAGTGGATAATCACGAAAAATGTGGTGATGATGATTTCACAGACAATTCTTGTGATGAAAGGTATTTCTTAGTTAATATGATGGGGATTATCTTGGTATGGTTTGCAAAAGTCTTATGAAGAGCTTCATTACACTTATTTTAGTTTCATAAACATTTGTATGTAGCGGGAGGTAGGACGAGGTGTGCTTGTTGTGTGAAATCTCTTTCCTCCATGAAATATTGAATAAACACATCAAGAAAATGCACGACACAGACATTATTTGTGTTAAATAAACATTGCATATAAATGAGACAAAAATAACATTGATGTAGTCATGCAATATTTGTTATATATCAAACAACTCCAGTCATAAACTTCTAATTAATAGATTCAACTTTTGCTCACCACTATTATTTTGACATTCCCCTTTCTATGAAGCATAGCTCAAGCACCTAATATTTTCAAACAGTGATGAACCTACATTCCCACCTGGAACATTTATCTTGGAAAGAGGTAAGATCGATATGCTCATTGATTTTCAGGTACGAGTTATGTTATGATACCATATTAGGTCGACAATCTAAGGGCGTAAAAAGGTGTTCGCACATTTAGGTTTTATTTGATTTCCAAAAAAATTAACGCAAAATTGAATTGTTTCTGTGAGATTCACTAATTAAAACTGATCTTTTTTTATATGAAGGATTTGAGCTTAAGATCCTGTGGAAAAAAAGGTCTCATTAGAATGTCAACTAAATATATTCAGAGTTTCGAAAAAATTCTACTTCCTTTTAGAAAAAAAAAATAAGACATTCTCGTAAAATTACTTGTTCATCCACCTTTAACTTTTAATTCTTTGTTGCAGGAATCACTACCTCAAAGTTAATGTTTATAGGCATGAAAAAAAATGTCTAGACAAATTATGCGCAAAAATACACGAACAGGGTGAAAGTCCAATAAAGTTTAAAGGCGCTAAAGTCAAAGAACCGCATAAAACACTTTTTAAGCATCAATCGCTTCTTCTCAATTCTATTTTGGCCGTTCATTTTCTTACTTTGACAAATTTTGAAGAATTTTTTGTTTCATTATAAATTTTAGTGTTTTTTTATGATGTGTGAAGTGCTCATCTTAAATTTGACGTTATTTTTTGTTAAATTTATAAAAAAAAAACTCAAAAACATAGTTTCATATTATTCCTTACATATCACTAAAATATTTTTTTCTAAAATGAACCCTTAATGAATGAACAACAATCAATACAATTGCATGATTTTTTTAAAGTTTACCTAATTTTCAACAAGCACACCAAGCATGAGAAAACTTCTGCCTATGTTAGTGTTTTATTCTTGGTTAAAAAGTAGAACAAAGAATGTTGTCTGGAGAATTTAAGTTCGAATCCGATTTTTTCATTTCAAAATTTAGCTAACAAAGTAAATCTGTTTTAAAAACAGACTTTTTGAGCTTAAATACAAATTTAAAAAGGACGAACTTAAATTGGAAATGGACGAACTTAAAATGGAAAAGGACGAACTTAAAGTAAAAATGGTATATATGCGGCTGCGATCCATTTGATGTGAGGAGGGAGGAAGAGAAGGTTTTTTGTTTGCAACAAGAGAATCTTATTTCACATATTTGGGACGCCAGTCTATAAAGGGAAAATCTTAACTTTATTCTTTTATCTATAGCAAAAATATTAAGTTTATCTGGCTTCCTTTTAGTTTAGGGTAGTAACCAAGAGGAATAGATGGATATGTTGCTGTGAAGCAAAACAGTCTTGACACATTTTATAAAAAGAATCCATGAATTGACACCATTGATCGAGGAGATGCTTTAAGATCGTTTATCTTTGCGCATTTGTAACGTAAAAATCTTTTCTGTCACGCGCAGTACTTTTAACCTGTTTACATTTGTTGGGAATAAATTTCATTTTTTCACTTTGAATATTTTAGTAAGTTTTATACAATTCACTAAGTCCTCAAGCTCTTTTTAATCTTGAAAATGATGTTTTTTGCTAAGCTAACCTTCTTTTTTTCTGTTCTCCAGTCATCATTGTGATCCGAAATATCAATATCAAATGAAGACCCGATTAATATTGATTTTGTCTTTACTTATCCTTGTAAAGTTTTCGTCAAGAACCACAGATTACCTGAGGAAGGCACATCTTATCCTGGCCTCTGATTTACACACTAAAATATCCTTTATATCGATTTAATGTTTTGTATCACTTAAAAAGTTGTATTTTGCTTGCTTTGAGACAATTAATTCCACACAAAAAGAGTTAGTTTATTACTTATGGTGTGTTTTAGCAAATTTCAATATAAATACTGGAACAAATCAAAAAATATTATAATCGTGAAAGATGGAAACGTAGGTGAACGTCCCAACAAATTGAATGTTTGCTCAAAAATTGGTTCAATCAAAAATGTTAAAATATGGATGTTACAAAAAAAAACAAATACTATACCATCGCATTCAGTGGCTTGATTTACACAAGAAAGTGACAAAATAGATTGAAACATTTTTTGTTACATGGTGTTATCATCCTTTGATACTCCCAGGGATATATACATACGTTGCACAACGCAAATTTATTAAATCTTCACTAGCTTCTTCAATGTTAGGCAATCGATCTGGTTTTGTTGCTCTTCTAAGAAAAGAGGTACCTGGTGTCACTGGCGGATCCAGAGAGGGGGCCACCTGGGTCTAGGCCCCCTATGAAGAATGGCTTCAGAACATCCCCTTACTGAATTTTGTCTTTCCTAAAGCATCAAGACTTGTATGGTAGTATTTTACTAGTATTTTTTAAGTCCCCCCCCTCCCCTCTATGGTCAATTTCTGAAATCGCCACTGCCTGGTGTTACTTCATCAGAGGGCAATCTCTAAATCATCGTTTATTTCAAGCTTTTTGGGAAAGCATTCGCTCAAACCATATTACACTCCTGTATCACACAGAAATTAGAGTTTTTGAATTAAGATTATAAAATCCATCGATTTTTGAAGAAATTAGAAGCTTTGTACGAACTTCGTGAAGAAAGTAAAACTTTTTTGAAAGAGCAAAATAATCATCAATTCTTACTTTGTGGAGTTTGTGCAAATGTCAGCTGATGATTCCGATATTTTTAACTATTTAAATGACTTTTCAATCCAAGGAAGTAAAACAAACATCATTATTGCATACGAAAAGCTAATTTCATTCCAATCTAAAATTTCACTTTGGATACTAATAATATCTAAAAGTTAAACCTAAGAAAGTTTACGTCACTGATGGAAAACTTCAACATGAAATTGTTAAAGCAGCAAAGGCTTAAACTTAAACCAAACGCCTTTGATGGTTATTATGCTTCCGCTAAATTAAGCCCAAATTGTTCCTGGATAAGAAACGCGTTCTTATTTCAAATTGATAATATTCCTGATGATGATGACTTGAAAGAAGAGATCAATGATTTACAACACGATGAACCTGCTAAACTTAATTTTGATCTTTGAAAAAATTTTTAGGCATCTCAACTGATTTCATTTCCAATCAGGGGCCTAGCAAGGATTTTTCAAAGTGGTACGCTAGAAGTAAGCATGTGGAACTACCTGTGGGGGAACGCCCGTAAAATAGAATAAAATTATCACTAATAGTATACATTTAATTGAATAAGCAATTTTCTAAGATCACTACTAATCACAGTTCATGAGGAGACTAATAAAAAAACTCCATTCTTCTTGGCTTTTAGCATTAGCCAATTATATCATTTCGCTTTGCACACAGAGACTGGATATGTGTAGAATGGCTCTTTAGTTGCATCAAAATGATGCTGATAATGGGTGTATATGTTGTCTATGTGAAACCTACGTTAAATCTAATAGTGAGTTTGGCATCAAGTACTGAGCTTGGAATCCTGGAAGTGAAGCCACTAAGTTGTTATGCATTTCTAGGATCAGATGATCAAAAAATTGGAAGAACATTGCACGTTTCCAGTATTCATTGACTGTTTCTGCCCCTATCTTATCTTCAATGGGCTTGGCGTCCAACTCTTCGTGACTTCTTTGGCGTGGCATCATATTTTGCATGAATATTCTGTACAGATCATTCTAAATCTCTTCATCATTTCTCACTCTTTCAAAGATTGATAATAATCAAGCTCTTGCTTCTTGGGATGCTTCGACAAGATTCAGGCTTGGTTTTAGTAGAAAGACCGTCAGACGATGAGTGTATGTATACTCAAGTACAACTAGGGTAAGAAAGAAATTCCGTTTTGTTTTTGCAGAAACTAAACAATGAGCTTTATTATTTCTGTTTTCTCCAAGTTCCTCAAAAGTGTCAACGGTCACATCAAAAGCTATTAACAGGACATTCAGACTATCAGCTTGGGCGGCCTACCGTGGGTCACTGAGTGGCTTTAATTTTGTACGATCACCAATCTGTTCTCTCACCTTCTCATTCTGGTGAAACTGTTTTTGAAAATGAAGACTGCGTTTAGCTGAATACTCGAAGACTATGGCAATCTCCAGACTATGAAAAAAAAAGAAAAAGAAAAAAGACTATGGCAGTGTCCAAAACATTTCAAACAATATTCACATTAGAAGAAATGACATGCCACAAAATGAACATATGTAGTCTGCAATGAATCTATCTTGTTAGAGGATAGCATATTCAACTCATTCAAAGTTTCAATGAATTTATTTTTCAAGGCTTTAGCAGTTGCACCACCATCAGCTTGAGAAACCCTTTCCGCCGGGTATATTTATTGTTCTTAGTTTTATGGATGAAACGAACACATGTAGATATTTGTTCCTTCATTCCAACGTCAGTTGACTCATCAGCAATAAATGTGAAACAATCTACACCATGCAATCTTGGATGATTGACTCGAGTACTTGTTGGGCCATCAAGTCCAAAAGTTCATTCTGAATCTCCAGTGATGTGTATTTAGCATTTCCCTTTGCAGAGGAGTGATCACTCAACACATTGTGTCTCTTAGCTCTGTGGTTGACTAATGCAAAAAGTTCCTTGCTGTTACAGCCAGAACACGAGGAATTGGCCTTATGTAGCTCAGAAGTACTTGCTCATCATTTATATATTATATACAAGGGGTGGGACACCGTCGGCACTTACTGGTGTATGATGCCCCTGAAATGCGGAACTAGTTCCTTTTTAGCTCTTTTAGTTCCTTTTCCAACAACATATCTTTGTGAGACAGGGTTTCCTCTCTCCTTCAGATTAAAAATAAGTTGGGAAATCGTTTAGAAGCGTAACATGATACGCGTCTTGCACTTGGCCAAAACAAGCGTCGAATCGCAAAAATAATTGCAACTAAACAAGAAAAAATGTCTTATTAATTTTATACTTTAAATAAAGTTTCATTTACTTCCTTGCTTCTTTTATATACAAATATTTTTCCTCACTCTTATGTGAGTGTGTGGGATGAATTCTTTTGCATAATGGGTTCTGCAAGCTAAAAAGTTTAAGAAGTACTCATCTTTATTTTAGCAAGAAGGACTTGAAAGAAGGATCATGTCTACTTTCACTCATCCATTTCATTTCCTTCATCTCCACATTATCGACATTTTTTGCAATCATCATCAGCATCATCATCAGCATCATGATCATCATCAATCCAACACGATCAAGCAACAAGGTCATTTTTTGAGTGAGAGAGATTGGAAGTATCCAATCAATTTTTACTGCACTCATCCCTGCAAAAGAGTTGCTACCTTTTTATGTAAAAGTGCATGTATTTTTAATGCATTTACACCCTTGCAAGGGGAGAGGAAGAATAAAATCGAATTTCCAATAAATAATCTCCATAATTAAATGTTCTTTCGTATTCCTTTCAAAAGCACTATAGGAAATACGAATAAATCACTCTGCTACGCTCTCTAGTCTACAGTGCATGCATGCACTACTAGAGTTTCCTTCCTTTGCGATCCTAAGAACGCGAAATCATTTTTTCAGAATTTCATGTTTTTTTTATATTTCAAATCATTTATCATTATTATGAAATCAGTGACGCAGCCAGGAATTTGACAGGGGGAGGAGGTAAACAATTTCTAAGGGTCCGAAAATTTTTCTATATCACACAAATAAACGAAATCAGATAAATTTTAGGTGAATAAAAAAGCTTTATATAGATTGCAAGGAGGAGTAGAATCGTTTAAAAGATACAAAAGAAAGCATTCGCATGCTCAAAAGGAATTTGATTGAGGGAAAATTCATCTGTTTTTTCAGTTCATTCAGAACAATTCCATTTGTAATTATGCTCTAAGGCAGGGGTCAGGAACCTATGGCTCGCGAGCCAGAGATGGCTCTTTTGATGACTGCATCTGGCTCTCCTAAGATAAATTTGTTGGCCTTCAGAATAAAGGGAGGTATTGCGATAAAGCATATCCTTCTTGCCAATTCTACACTCCATTAATTCCGAAATCATTACGAATCACGACGACATAAATAAGGCTGATGATTATGATGCAGACTTTGCTTATTAATAAATAACTTCGATAAAATAATCTTGTTTAAAATAAATTCAGAGTCTTATTATACTATAAAATTGTTGGTCTTCTTTTTCCATTTAGTTGTAATCGGTATTTAAAAATATATATGGCTCTCAGAAGATTAGATTTTAAAATATGTGTTTTTTGGGCTCTTTTTGTCAAAAAGTTTTCCGGCCCCTGCTCTAAGGTATCTAAAGCATTTAAACTCTAAAGTCACATAAGGAGATTTATTTAATGATAGAAATTTGTAGAATGATATCCAACACCCGAAAAGAACAAAAATGTTTTATCAACAGAATCCAAATTTTGAAAAAGAGCAAGGGCCAAGTACAATACAGGGAAAAAACCTTGAAAAAACACACAAATGCTGAACTTTTGCAAATGAAAAGACATGTACACAATTACCATTTTTCATATTACGTGGAATATAACCCTAACCCTATCCTAACCCCAACCCTTTTATAGAATCAAAATTAAATAAGAGATATAGGAAATTTAGTTGGGGATTATAGAAAGCTCTTGAACGCAATTTGATAGGAATGAGTGGCGATTCTGCTAATATCGTATTTTACAGGAACCAAATAAGTGCTAAAAATCTTGTATTCCTGTATTTATAAAAATCATTTTGAAGTAAGCACTGTTACAATTCATGAAAAAAGATATTCCAAGAATCAGTATACAGCATTTTTACTTTTAAATTGTCTTTTTTAGTTTGAAATTGTCTTTTTTCAATTCTAATTTGTATTTTAGAAAGAGCGTTTAAAATTTTAAAAAGTCATTTTTGAACTTAAAAAAGACAAATGGGAACTTAAAAAGGAGAAATTAGGATTAAAAAAAGACAATTTAGAACTAAAAAAAGATAATTTAGAGGTAAAAATGATATATATATAAGATCTATTAATATATATATAAGATTTTATTTGTACATATGTTTCTTTTCGCCTTACACTATCCCAGAGGTTAGATCCCAGAGAAAAGTATGGAATACCTTCCATAATGATGGCTATTCAGCTTTTTATGCTTTAAAGTTCGAGCTTTGAAGAAGTGATTTCTGGCGTTACAAATGCGCTTGAAGGCTTTTTAAACATTAATTTTAATTAACAAAAAAAATCTTTTTTTTCTTTTATTTTTTTCCTATTGCAAACATAATATTAAATAAAATAAAGATTAATGAAAAAATTTTTCCATTCAAAATTTTCTAAATTCATTTTTATTGTTCATATATTATTGAATCCAGCATTGCTATTTAAGTTTATAACAAAAAAGAACGTAGATTGTCCCTTTCAACTCCTGAAGGTAAAAATATTTATGTAAAAAACTTTTTTATTTCACTTTAAATATTAAAATAATTCTAGGACCTTTTTTCTAATAAAAAAATATAAATATTAGAAGCAAGTATTATTTTCTGCCTTTCCTCAACGTATTGTTGTAAATCAACATTTTCTCAAAAGGCAGATGAACAATTAGAAGATCAGTTGAGACTGAGAAACTCTACGGTAGAAGCTGAAATCAAAATGTTCTCTGAAAGAAAACAAAAGGAAAAAAGTCAAATTCAATTTTAAAATAATTTTTGTCCAATTTAATTTATGCTTCCCTTATAGTCATAATGACCACATATTGTAAAAAGTTTACCCACCTCTGAACTAACCGATCTATGAAGATATTCAGAAATCTTTATACTCTTTCAAAATTCAATGAGATCGAAAGATCACTAAACTAGATTATAACAAAAATCTAAGCAACCAAGTACAGAGTGGGTTCAATGTTGCAGAATCCATAATTGGCAAATGCTCTTTGTGTATTGATTAACTTTTTACCAACAATGATAACATTTGAAGGACATCAAAGATTAAAATATACATGTTCGCTTGAATTTTGTATATACATTACTGCAGCAGTTGTTAAACTATTTGTTTACGGTTGAATCTTGTATATAAATCGTTCTGTTCTAATGAGTCAATAGAATTCTTCGCATCACTTTTTAGAAATCTAATCAGGCGTTTTCATTGCTAATGTCACTCAAATAGTATCTCCTTTATCATTGGTGGAAAGTTATCCAATAAACTGAAGGCAGAGGCCATACCCGGATCCTGAAACATTTTCTAGTTTTGCCTACTTTTTACACGATGGCATAAGGGGAATTCGAACTCAAAATATGGGTGTTCTGGAAAACTTTATGAACTCATATGCACAACCTTTGAGACAGAAAGGCTCTTGTCTTCAGGATAAGGTGTTTTGTTCTGAGCAAAAAAGTACAAAATATCCTCTATTTGTGTGTGTGTGTGCGCGCATTATTTACATGAATAGTCGTTGTTGAAGGAAACGACAAATCATGATTTCACGGCTAAATTACAGATTATTCTAATCTAACACACAACACACACGCACTAACACACGAAGAACTTTTTAATTTTAGCAGAACGCATAAATTTATTACAGATTCTATTGATTTTAACAAAACGTCAGAGTAAGTATACACTCACTCACAGAGAATGGATATATTTTTGTATTAGATACCACACACACCACGCACACACACACACACTAATTCTACTCCTCTACTTACTGCATAGTAAAAGTTATTAAATAAATAATGATGATATAGCGAATATAGTACACAGTACACAGTACACACACACACACCAGCACACACGCATTCACTACTGTTCATTGATTTTGCTCTGCATGCCTCCCCTCTGCCAACGATGAAATGCTCGGTGTGAGCACTGTGTCCCAGCAGCAGCGCAGACTCTTCCTCTCTCAGCTCTCGGATGTTCCAAAAACTGGCTTCCCCTTCGCCAAACTCGTCTTCTTGCAGGATCCAGTGAATCCGAGTCTCAAATCGCCTCTGTGATGGAGTAAGCACAATTTTGAGTTTGAAATATCAATCAAAGGTATGCTACATTCAGTGAAGGGATACCGGTAGAAACTCTTTTATTCCTTGCCAGGCCAAGGCGTAATTGAGACAACTTCAGCTAAAAATTGGCCCTAATCTCCAACTCTGTATATATTTAATAAAGAATTCGGAAGAAAGCAAGTGTTCTTTCATCTTTTACTATAAAACATATATAGACATAAGTCATTTGGCCAAATAGACATTTACCCGATGGACACTTGGCTGAACAAAATTTTAGCTCGAATAGATAAGTTAATCATCACATAATTGGTGTATAGAAGTTAAGAATAGAAAAAGTAAACAAAACTTACGCTACCGATTTGTATAGAGAGCATTGTATGCACATTTTTGGTGAAATGATGTCCGTTCGCCCAAATGGTCAAGTGTCATGTCATGGTAAAACATTAGGAACTATGGTTTAACGAAACAATTGTGAAGATGTGTTAGAAAAGAGAGAGGTAAACTGTTCTTATGCCGTATTGGAGAAATTCCTGAATGTGTAAAATATTCGAAGAATTTAATAAAAATGAAAAAATGTTGTTTTAAGCTTCATGTCAGTTTTTCCAGTCAATCATATCCTGGTTTTGAACAGCGCTTTGCATAATCAAAACTTATTCAAGAAATATTCAAAATCATGTTTCGATTATAACTTTTTTTTATCTATCTAGTGTCTATAGTAGTATGTAGTATAATATACGTACTCCCTAAGAAAAAAATCTTTGATATTTTGCAAAATAAATTTCAGATTTGTATTCTACACAATAAATTACATTGGTATATTATAAAAAAATTGAAAAAAAATCTTTGAATCTTTTGGATAAAGCATAACTGTTTCAATTACATATATGAATTAAAAAAAAAGAGAATTTAATTCTAAACTTAAAGATACCAAGAAAATAAAGAAATTTAAATTGTATAAATCTCTTTTTCAGTTAAAACAGGTTACATATTTAAATTCAAATAAATATTATTATCATTTGGCATCTTTCGTTTAAAAATCTGACCTGGTATTTAAAAAAATGGCAACTTTCAAGTTTACAATGTAGGACACCTTTAGTATTTAGGAATGCCACGATAATGCACTAAATAATGCAGTAGGATAAAAGAAAACGATATTATTGATACTTGCCGAACCATTCATAATAATTTGGAAAAAAAGTTGTAAAAATTGGAGGCAATCAAGTTCACACTTTGAATATCTTGAATAGTTTGAAATTCTTTGCAATGTTTTCTTTTTTTTAAAAACGTATGTTAGTTATTTTTCTTTAAATATTGTGTTATGATACTTCTAGTAGAACTAAGTGCTTTAGTTTTCCTAGATGCACAAAAAAAGAAAATGAAGACCTCCCTCTTTTAAGATATTTGAAAAATAGAAAAATATCTATCAAGATATTATTTTTTGTAAAACTAATCAAAACGGTTATAAGTAATTATTGTTATTGAACATGTTTGCCTTATTTCACAATCAAACCAACAAGTACACAATCAGGAAGAAGGTACTTGAATCTTCAGTTTTAAATCAAACTAAAATAAATTAAAAGTAATTGTTACTCTCTTGAACTGAATTTAAAAGGTACATTTATCATTTTTCAGATAAAATTCGCTTATAAAAATTAAAATAGGCCATATGGCATAGCTCATCAACTTTCGACATTATAACAACACTCTGAGGTTTGACTGTGCATTCATTTTTTTAATAATAATAGTCTGTTTAGTATATAGGTATCCATTAGGAAAATGGGAATCTTTGATAAATGTTTTATGAAAAGTTGTAAATGTGAGATAGTAAAGAAATGCACTTCAAAAATACAATAACTTTTATAGGACCAAATTTCATCAAGCTTGCTTTTGAAGATGATAACTGTATTGCTGTTATTAAACACATTCATCATGAAGTTAAAGCATCTAACAAGCTATCTACTTATAAAACATATAACTAACTAAACTAAGTACAAAAGGTTCACTTTACAAGGATATTTAGTTTTGCCAGTTTCCACTGGACAAACATCTTTTTGGTTTTCAACTTTTTTTCATTTTGCAACTCTATATCTTGAACATCTTAATGATAGATTTTTTTCGTTAAAATTAAGATCAATTTCTGAAAAAGGTTCATTTTACAATTATGTGACGAAAAACAGATCATTTGAAGGCTGCACAATTTTATAATAACAAAAAGTAAACGCACTGATGAATCAAATCATTGCGTAAATAGTAGTAGATGATAGATTGCATTGAGATGATGTGCTATAATAAAAATCTTTAAAATAAGTTAGTGTTGTTTTTCCTTCTAGGTTCTTTGTGATAAGACATTTGCTATCAAAAAAATACACCTTCTGCGTCTCTTACATGATATTCATTCTTAGTCTTGGTATATCTCTCATCCTTATCATTGTTAGAGCAAACTTTTCTGTCTCAAGTTTTATTTACAGCACAACTATCTTCTTCATTCTTTGAAATATTCTTCAATTTCTTAAAACTTTTTCCATTTATCCCTTCACTTTTTCGCACTTGTATATTTGGATGGAGTTTTATTGAACAAAAAGGAGTTTTTTCAGCAAATGTTTACACGTAAGTAATTTCTTCTTAGCTATTTTGTTACACATCTGGCGTTGTGGAGAATATTCGTCATTGAAAATGAAATAAATTAGTGGGGGTGTGTGTTTTGAAAAAACCCTCTATACTAGTAAAAGATAGAAAGAAATTAAAAATGAAATGACGAATTGCGATGAGTAAAGTTATCAACATTAAAATCTATTATTAAAATTTTTTAATCATCTTATAAAATAAAAGTTATGTATAGATAATAAAAAAATTATTATTTGAATTCTGGAATACGAAAATCGGGAGACGAGAAAAATCTCTAAAAATTTTCAACTTTTTTCACGATGCAAATGCTAAGAACTTCCTACATCCTATATCTTAACGGTGCAAAACAATTGGTCGAAACACAACTTGTCCAATGTGACAATTGGAGGAATGCAACACTTGGTCGAATGGGACTACTAGTTAAATTTGTGTTAGGATAGTAGTTGTATTTATTTCAAAATAATATTTTTCAAATAAAATTAATCAATATTTAGAAAAATGTTTCAAATCAAATTAAGTAATATTTAAATGCCAGTTGATTTTTAAACCATATTTTAAAATTATTCCACTTTAAAGATACACTTCATCGATTTCAAATCAAGCGATCAATAAGTCAAAAATAGGTGATCAGTTGACTTTCATCACCATCTATACCATCGTTGGGAAAATGAGAATTTGATACAAATGTTCGACTGTGAAATGCTAAATGTGAGATACAAAGAAATGAACATCAAGTATATACGGCAATATTTGTATCTTTAATTATAGGAAAGAAAAAAGTACTTTATAAAGCCAAATTTCATCAAGCTTGCTTTGAAGATGATAACACTATTATTATTTAAGCATTCACCAGGGAGAGTATTTCATTCATTAAAAAGCTCTTTGGGTGAAGTAAGTTTTAGTAATGTCAGTTTTTTTTTCTGGATTTGCAATAAATGCTGAATTAGCAAAATTTAATTTCACATTTTGACCCTTTTTACCTCCAATTTTATGAATTTTAGATAAATCATAAAGGTTTGAATGGAACCACGGCCCCTCGATATTTTCAGATGATCCCAAATTTTTTAGGTTTTTTTTCATATAAACAAAAAATGTGCTAAAGGTTTCCCCTGCTCTTCCCTTTAATTTTTAAATCTAAATCCATGACGGTGTTGCTTTTACTAAGTCTATACAATAAAGTTATTTGAGAAATATAAGTTGGAATCAATACTGTCAATCATTCGAGGTAGGGTTCAGCTACGTCTTTTTATTGGTTGGTTTCAATTGTACTCTTTGGTTTATCTCTATCAATTACGTTTAAGTTTCACAAGTTGAATACGTCAATTTGTTGAGATTATTTCGCAAAAAATTCTAAGTCTTAAGGATATGTTATGTTGTGGTTTTGGAATTGTGATTTAAAAGAGTGCCAGATTTTTTCCAGAACAGGTAGTATTCCACATTAACACAACTTTGATTAATCCTCATTTGCTGCATCCAAACCATACTTTGCAAGGACCCAAATCCTTTGCAAGGACATCAGCCCAAATTTCAATAAGAGTGAGCAAACTCTAACAAAACAAAATTATAACAATTTTAAAATTTATTTCGATAATTTTCGATTTCTTCAAAAACGTGTATTTTAATTTTTAAAACATTTAGAAAAAAGAATCATTTTTTCCTCTTGAAAACGCATAAATAAATAAAGCAAAATCACATTATAGATATTGTCTAAAACATTTTACACACTTCATATATTCTTGGCTAGATTTGTAATTCTAGATTAGCTAAAAATAATTACAAAATAAAAATTAATTACAATTTATTAATTACAAAATTCCTATTTTGTTTAGCTAGGAAAATAACGAAATGCAAAAATCGAATTCTGAAAAAGTCTAAAAATTTATAATGTGGCAAAAGAGGAAAGTCAGAAAATTATATATGCAAAGTCTCGTCAAAATGTCTCAAAATTAGTATTATTATAATAAGTGTTGCACGCAAATCTAATCAAAATCTCTTGTTCGCATCCAAACCAGGACAGATAGCTTGTATTGCGTAAAATCAAATCCACACGCTTGTCTTCCCTCTTCTGCAACGCCATCTTTCATTAGCCCCTTTTTCTTTATGAGTGGTGCGAAGAGGTGTTCAAAGTCTTGTGATTAGCGTTTCAATAAGAGCTCATAATCACATCATTGTACTGTGTATTTTGCTTTTCCCGGCTTTCTGTTTGAGAGTTTTGCCAAGCATCCCTCTTAATTACATTATTACTTCGAGATTAGAATTCTGGTGCGCATATCTTCACTCCTTCTCCCTTGTACTTGAATACGGCACACAAATATTGGAAATTTTATTCAATTACGCCTTCATCAGATTTTAATGTGATTACAAGCTTGGCTTTGTGTGTTCCTAAATGCAAATACGAGTTAATTTATTCCAGTGAAATAATCAGGGAAAGGATGAATGCCAACTTCTTCTAAGATTCAAATTCTAAGGCTTAGCAGATTTAATTAGCGACCAGCTTATATATTATTGCTTTCTTCTATCTCATTACACATATAGCTGATTACTTCAATCAAATCACTTATAAGCTTTTTCACATCATCATCATTTTGATCATCATGAAGTCACATCATCATCATCCGATTCCTTCCTTATGATGAAGGACTTGACCGCTTTTTATTGTAAATCACAAGGAATCAAAGTTGTTAAACTAAATTTTCCCAAAAAGACCTATCCTTATATACTACATATATGTGTAAGTAAGACTATTGCTTCTCCTTCCATTTCTGTTGTTTAAAATTTACGTTCATTTTGTATCAATTTTTGTAAATCAATAGTAATTTTTATAAAAACAAGTTAAAAATATTACAAAAATAAAAATAGTCTATGCATAAAAATATTATACAGTAGCTTGCATCCTGTTATTTGTCTAAACCTTATTTTAAACAACCGACGTCTCTGCATTACCTATAAAGTTGTATTTGAAAAATCTTTATAAAGAGTTTTTTACTACTCTACTTTAAATTTCCTATTATTAAAATATCGTCAAAAAACTGATAATTAGGATTCAAGGGAGAAATATTTTTACTTAAAATGCCTACTTTTTACTCTAAGTTCGTCCTATTTTACCTTACATTTGTCCTTTCTTAATTTAAGTTTTTTAATTAATTTGATTTGATTATTTTCCACTTTGATTTTTTAAATATTAGGATTGCATAATAAATATGTACCCATATGGTATTGATTTTTTACGTTTTGAAGTCTTAGGTTCGCCACTTCTTTATATTATTTATTTACAATATAATAGAAAAATGAACACTTTGTTTTTTGAGAACTTTTCACATAAAACCTCAATTTTGAGTTTGAGCAAATGTTAAATTATTTTCATTTTTATGAAGAAAAAATAACAAATATGTTAAAAAGTTTATAAAAGGAAAACTACGCACATAAATTTCAAATATTTGAAATTAAAACATAAATATTCTGAAATATAGCTCTTTAAAATTAGAAAGTTAAAATCTATCAAAAAAAATTAACTTTTCTTATTTTTTTATAGTTTAAATCTATATTAAAAAAACAACCCTAAAATTGGAAAAAATTGAAAGTAAAAAAGGACGAACTTATTTCAAGTAAGAAAGGTATATGAAGGGCCAAAAATGCACCCTCTTCTTGCTTTAACAATCAAAAAGTTTACAAGAGCTAAAATGTGTACTAATTTGTCAAAAAGTTTCCAAGAGCTAAAATGTGTACTAATTTGTCTGAACTTCTTTCATATTCATCGTGAAATAGTCAAAATTTTATTTTGACATGCAGTGAATCTTCCATGCTTCACATATTACAAGCCATGACTTGTTTCAAATTTTTTCGCAAAAAATTGAACAAAGCAGAAAGATTCCTTTTATTTGTGCAAGAAGGTAAATTATTGAGTCTTAGCAACATATTAAAAAAGGAATATAAACTGTAGGAAGTGTGTAAAGTTTATTATTGTGATTAAAATCAAAAAATCTAAATAAATTGAATCAAAAGCTGTTGTGGATGACACTGTGGGTCGTCATCTTCAATTGACATGCCCTTTATTAAGGTTTGTTTAATTTTCTAAAAAAAAATAGACATCGCTTTTATTAGGAGATGATTTCAATTTTTTTATTTAATTGGTCTGGCTTATATTAAAACGATGGCTTCTAACATGTCAAACACGTTAAATATCAAACTTATTTTGGCCAAATCATGATTCCTATTTTTCTTTCATGTTTAAAATTTTATAGTTATTAAAATAAAAAAGTTTTAATTTCTCATTTTTCCATATTAAGGAAAAAAATATTGCCATATTAAATTTACATTAAATTTGAATCAAAAATCGTAAATTTCCTGCGTTCTGAGTAAAAAGTTGTATGTTTTTAAACTCCTAATATTTACTATCGAAATGCTAAAAAATATATAAATTTCTAATTTAAATTTGAATTTTACCCTACAAGATTGTACCTTCTTACACATCTCAAGTGAAAATTTAAGATTTTTTTTAAAGTTGCATATATATACTTGTTGTATACATTGTATACGTGTCATTTTATGAGATAATATTCTGGAAGTCTTATTGAAAAGTAAGGCTTCAAAGAGGTGGCAAATAATATAGGTGTGTTAATACATGTATAATTTATATTTATATTTAATATTCTTTTTTAACTATATTATCTCTTCCTTTTTCATTTGATAAAGTAACCATTAATGCATCCTCTCTAGTTATTTTAACAATCCTGTTGTTAAGGGTGATTTAATTTTTTGTATGGTATTGAATTTACTTAAAAATTCTATCCATTGAGAAATGATTCTTTAAAAATTATTTTCTTTTTTCATTTTGCCCTTTTAAAAACAACGCTTTTGGAATGTATTATGCCACGTATGTCCTAAATTTTATTATATTTAGTGCTTTCATCAAGCTTTGCTTGTCTTTAAACACTTGAATCTTGATGGATATGTCAGTTTGATTGGTGTGCCTTCCATATGGTACTCTAAAGAGGTTGTACTTTTAGTAGTTTTTTTCTTAAATTTCAAAAATGTAATCACATATAATTAATAAGCTTATTTCTTTTTCAGAAACTTCTTCTCTTCCCTTTGAAAATGTATCATGTAGCAATAGGATCCTGAATTCTGAAGGTGTTTAGATTATTTGAAAAAATGTTAATAATTCTTCTAGCACCATTTGAATTCAGAATTTTATGCACTATACTTTGACTTAAAAAAGGTAAACACATTTTTATTTATGTTCATTCGCTTTCATTCTTATGAAGATAAAATCTTCAATTATTATTATTAATAGAGATTATTATGATAAAATAAAATAATCATTCGGAATAAAGTAAGAAGAGCGATTTTTATTGGTCAAGATATTATGTCTTCTAGCGGCTGAGTGGCCTTTGATGCTGACCTTCAAAAGTTCCTTCTTTTTAATTTTTTTCTCTTTGGCTCTTCAAGGATTACACTCATGAAAGTTTCTTCCAAATTTCACTTTTCAATCAATTTTAAGTATTCTTACTTTTGTAAATAAATTTATTATAATTTATTATTATAGCTCAGAAAATCTTGCACAGGTTTACAGTATTAAAATAAGATTAGTTCAAAATCTTTTATTCATTAAAAGGCGAAATAAGTAAGGATTAATGTTTAAAAAAATACATTAAAGTTACCTAACTCTGAGAAAACCTAATAAACCACCAATTTTAACATTTTTGGGGAAGACAATAAAGTAGAAACTTGAAAAGTTAGAGTGTGACAGAAATCAATTTATTATATATTGTAAGCTTGGCAAAGCTCTGGAGTAGCTTAAAAGTTTTGCCAAGAAGATCCTATGTAATTTACGATTTTTCATTGGTAAAATTTATAGACTTTTTTTAATTGGAAACAGTCAAAGTTTTGAATATATGTTATATACATGTGAGGTATAAAATTGTGTTAAATTCGAAGTAAAAATAAAAAAAAAACTAATGAAAAAAAATTGGGAAAATGAAAGGTATTCAAAGATTCTATCTTTCCAAAAATTATCTAAACGTTTTTTAAGTGTTGTCACACTAAAAGCATTTACAACAAAGTCTGGCAATGATTTCCAATCATTAATCCTTCCCTGGGATCAAAACTTTTTCAGGTTATTCATGCTTTTTACAATGTAATTTCTCAAATTTAAGGAAATGGAATCTTTGTGTTCTTTCAGAAATTGTAAGCAATCTTTGAGACTTGAGATGCATATTTTTATTAAGAGTGATAAAAACAGAGATCTATCCCTTCTTTTAAATCGATAAAACATAGAAGCGGTAAATCAACTTTGTTAAACCCATTCTCCATTACTTATTCTCTTTGTAAAAACTCTTTCTACTCTTTCCATATTAACAAAGTCTTGCACATCACTAGGAAAAGAAATAATGTCACCATGCTCTAAATTTGGTGTGATGAGTGCTTTATAAAGAATACTTTCAACATAAATGATTTTTTCAGTTAAATATTTCGAGTATTCCCTAGATTATTATTATTTGTTTTCAACCGTATGATAGTTAAACAGTTAAATTAAAATTAAAAATTATAATTTGAACAATACTTAATTTAGTAGTGGTGTTTGTCGACTATGGCTTTTACGTTCAAAAGAATTAGCTTTTACGACAAAAAAAATACTTTTTAATGATAATAATTTGTCAATAGTAAAAATCAAAAGTAAAAATTTTAAGTAGTAAATCTTTATCTACATTCGATACTACTACGACTCCATTTCGTTAAAAAGCGTTAATAAGACCAATCTTAGAATATGAAAATGTAATTTCTTATACTTATTATGATGCTTTCAAAATTGAGAAAGTCCAAAGGTCTATCACTGAAGACATTCATGGTTTGAAAGACCTAAGCTACAAGGAAAGGCTCATGAAACTAAATCTACCTTTTTTACTCTATTGTTTCAAAAGGAGAGACATGATTACCGTTTATAATATCCTTCATGGAAAGTTGCTCATCAACTTTAGAATTTTACCTGATTTTTCAAAAAGAAACCAAAGATTCCACTCTCAAAAATTTCAGAAATCGTTTTGTAAGAAGTCCTAATTGATTCTAGTGGTAAGGAAAGTCTATTAGAAAAAAAGTTAGTAATTTTATTGATGATATGTCTATATTGCCTAACGTAACCAAAAGTGATCATTTTTGTATATCTTTCATTGTCCTTAAATGAATTTGACGTATTACTAAACATCCTAAATACAAGTGTTATTCTGCTGATTATGTCAGTATTAATAAGAAACCTAAAAACATAAACTCGAGAAGCTTCGAAAATGAGATGATTAATTTGAGGCGTTTCAAAGGAGGTGAAAAAGGAGGTCTTGCAAATTTTGGAAAGGTCTTCAAATATCCTTGATCATATACTCAATAAAATAAACCAATATAATGACATGTTCCATTATCTTCTGGCAGAAAAACTTTCAAAGATTTTATGATCAAAGACTCAATCACAATTTATAAAAAGAAAAAGAAATTGTTTACAACTTACAAAAAATCGGCGATAAAAGCTTCAATGAAAATAGAAAAGCTAGCAATGATCTTCGTAAATTGACTAAACAATTCAGAATAAATTAAGAAATCAATATTTTGAGGGATTTAAAAAAAAATCTAAATTCGCGTAAACAAGAAAAAAAAGTCAAGTTTTGTTTTAAACCATTCTGAATGATGGAAATGAAATGATTGATAAAATCTTTGTTCCAGAAACTTTCAATCAGTACTTTTCATCCATTTATCACAACGAAAGCCAACTTTTGACAAAAACACTTGAAGCTAGAATATTTATGAACCCACTGCATAAAATTTGTATTTCAATTTCTGAAGTTTACAATAAAGTCATTAGTTTAGGTACATCAAAATCTACAGGACTTGATAACATCCCACCTGTTTTCTTCAAATAACTAATTAACATTATTGCAGAACCATTAACCAAACACGAAGATTTATAACAAGTCTTTAGACGAATGAAAACTTCCAAAGTCATGGAAAATCAGTTGTATCAACCAGTCTTTAAAATGGTAACAAAAATACCTCTCAAATTATAAACCTATATAGCAAAAAACTGTAGAATCAATAATAATCAAAGATAAAGTTTTCACTCATATAAATGAAAATAGGTTGATATCAAAGCACCAACATGGATTTCTCCCAAAAAAATCCACGATTACACATTTAATCGATATTTCAAATGAACTATCATTGGAAATGAATGGAAGCAAAGCAGTAAATATTCTTTATCTTGATTTCCAGGAAGCATTTGAAATGTAAGTCCCACACGAAAGACTAATTTTAAAACCTCACTCATTTGGTATTACTGATAATCTTCTAAATTGATTGAAGGATTATATAGAATAGAAAATCTTTAGTCCGGCTAAATGGAAATCTATAATTAGAAGTGGTATTCCACAAGGATCCGTGCTTGACCATATCTTCTTCACCATCTTCATAAATGACATAGTCAATAAACTCAAGTTAGGTGTAAAAAATTTTGCAGATGATAAAAAAATATTCAAATGTTCTGGCGAAGATTCAATTATCCTACAACCTGATTTCACTTAACATATGAATGGAGTATAGAACGGAATTTACACCTCAATCTCGAAAGTGTTATCTTCATTCAAATTGGTAAAAATGAAGACGTTTCCTTTTATAACAGCATTTTTTGGAGTTAGTTTCTTGGGTTTATGAATTCATTATTTTAACAATTAATAGTTATCAATATTGTAACTAGCAAGTTGTCACACAAATGTTCTTGCATTTTTATGTTCATGGTTTATGAATTCATTATTTTAACAATTAATAGTTATCAATATTGTAACTAGCTAGTTGCCAAACAAATGGATTTAGGATCATTGATTGACTCAGCTTTCTCTCAAAGATAACGTGTCTTATGCTCCTAAAAGCCTATTCCTTACTTCATATCTTTGAAAACACTTTTATCTTATATGATAGAGAAGTTGTCTTGAATTTTTATAAATCTTTAGTTCGACCCGTTCTTGAATATGGAAACGTATTTTTGGCCAATTTGTCTATAACTAATGAAAAAATAGAGAAAGCGCAGAAGTCCGAAGAAGATAGAGTGTTCACCAAGAATTTGAAAGGATTAGGTATAATAAAATAAGATTAGCTTCATAATAGTGTCTGCAGAAATAAATCAGAGAACAGGTTAAAACTTTAAATCTGAACATAAGTATAGGAATATACTGCTGACCTTTCGTTGCTATGTTTTAGCGTAAGGCTTTTTTCCTATTAGTCCTAACTTGCAGTGGATAAGGAAGCAGCTGTAAAAATTTTTAGCGAATTTATCAGACGAGAATAAAAATCCGCTTTAAATGTAAAACTTATGCGAAAGAGCCTTTGAAATGAATGCCGAAAAAAAGCTCTTAAAGTACTTTTCATAAGAAACAAGCACATTTTGAAAATTCATTACATTCATCGCCTAATTAACCTGGATTTTGAATTATTTTCCCCTTTTTATCTCATTTAAATATTTTTTTCTCTTAATTTCAATAATTCATATATTTTAGTTTTATATAAAATTGGAGATCAAAACTAGACCAGTAAAATTATGAGTGAAATAAAGTTGAATTTTGCCCACTATAATAATAATCTGCGAAAAATCGCTATCCCGAAAAAAGATCATTACCGGGCACTCCAATCTATAGTGCTCGTGAACTGCACTACTTTCCCTGTAAAAAGAATATTAATTATGATGTTTGTATACTCAATTAGATCAGTAGTATGCACGTGAAGTCTTTTAGAAACCATATTAAATAATGTTTTAAATTCAATATTTTCATCTTGTATTTAAAATTAACTCTATTTCTTTAGGAAATCCTCCATATTCAAGACATTTATTTAAAAATTAAGCTGAAAATTGGTTACTTATCGATTTGGCAGCCTGAAGAAATCAATATTTAATTAGGATGCGTAATAAGGTCATTTACTTCAAGTGAAGAATAACAAATTTATTGAAATTTTGTAAAAAAAAAAACTTGAAATTTGAGTTAAATTATAGAACATTTTTATATGCAAGCACGCCATTTCTAACCTCAATTGAGAAGCAAACATTAACAGGTTTAGAATTCAAGAATGATCCTATTTCTTAATATTGCGGTGGACGTATTTAAAAAAAAAAGCAAGTGTGCTACGGGGTTAAATTTTTGCTAAACTGTCTAAAACTCATCTTATTTCTGAGTGGACCATGTTAGAGAGTTGACTGTTATAAGCGGATTTACTTTATATCTTTAATATGGCATTGTATACTTTCCTTTTCCTGACATATGTGGGGTATCAAAGGGCAAAGTTAGAGGCATAAACGCCATTTTTGAGATTTATAAGCCTCAGGCGCATTTAACCAAAAATTGGTTGAAACATTAGATAAAAATTTGGGGAAAGAATTTTTAAAAAGTGAATTAACGCCAAATGTTGCTGACATTTATTGAAGATAAAATAGAATTTGTAACACTTAACTTCATCCAATTCTTTGCATCCTCTCAGATGAATACATTTTCTGAGAAACTTGGAAATCAATCAACTTGATCATTCAAATCAGCACACTTTCTTTAAATTGATTTGTAACTCAGATATCGGGAATTAAGAACTGGTCCGAAGCCAAAATGTGAAACTCTCCAGTAATTCTTGATGCATCTTCTTGAATTTTGGATAAAATCTCAATAAACGCGTATCTTGGCTTCTCTTTTTGCAGTCTATTTCTCTTCCCTGAAACATTTAATTAAACAGTTTGAAAGTACCTTCAAGTATGATCTATATTACTGTTTCAGTATATATATTCACTTATCATGCAAACTTTTAATTAACATATTTTCAACGAAAATTATTGGAGTCGCTTCTAACCGTATTTTAAGGTGTGTCCGGGACCCTCTAGTATAAAGAACCCCTTGTTTTGAGGCCTTAGCACTTGAAAAATGTTTTAGAAAGGGATTCCACTTATAAGAATAATAAATGTTTAATCAAAGAAGCTTGTAAGTTTTAATGGTAGAAAGCTACATTTAAATAGCAGCATAAACAAACGTGTCTCCTTTGACTTTTGATAAAGCTGATGACCTCTAATCCAGAAATCGCTAATTTTGGACCTTCGTTAAACCGAAACATTCATTATTCCAGAAAACTTTGTCATAAAAAATCAAATATTTTCAAACTCAATAAAAAATTAGTTTTCAAGTCGAACCTAAAAATAAAACTACTTAAAAGTTGAAAACATTTTACTTGAACTTGAAAACACTTGCCTTAAATGTGAAAACATTTCATTTGAACTTGTAATGCTATGAATTCAAGTGCGTAAAAGTAATTATAGTTCATATGAACTATAATTTTAGTGTACGAACGGTAAATTTTAGCCATACTAAAAAAAGTGCTTGCTTTACTTTCTTAAGATAAAAAAATTTTTGTCAATGTATTATTTTTTTTGTATTGAAAATGTGATAAAAAAGTTTAAGTCATTTTTAGAAATTTTCTCAAGCTCCATAATATGACACATTCCAATTGTATATTGGTGGTTAACCACATTTTAGCAGTCAAAAAGTGACACACATATAATGGATCACTACTAACAAAAGAGTGACAAATCAACTAATTGACAAACTGAAAAATGTTCTAACTAGAAGCTCACTAACTGTTTCAAAAACTGCCTAACTTACCTTTGATTTGTCAAACCTTTGATGAATATGCATGAAGTGACAAATTTTCTCATTCTTTGAGTTGTCCCTTCTTTGACTATATTATTTATTTCCTATATTATTCTTTATAACTTTTCTTAGTTCATATATTTTAGTTTCATATATATTCTTTAGAATTCTTTTCTTTTCTTCTAAATTTTTTTAACCCTAACAATTTGAAAGCATGGATAAAATAAAGCTAAAAATGATGTTTTTTCCTAGAGTATCAAACATAAACATCATTTGTAGAAAATCCAAAAAATCCAACTAGAAGCATCTTTTATTACATATTTTACTTAATTTTATCAAAATTTTAAGTTATCTCCTTCCTCTACTTCTACTTGCATAATATTTTGGGAATCCCCAATGCATTTGTATTTGATTTATTAAAATAGCTATTTGATCCACCCCTATAAGAAAGCATATATTTTTAGACATTTTTTAAATGATGAATGATTGGAATCTAGCGGACCGTGTTTAGCATTGACCACGATTAGAATTTAGACTGAAAAATCTCCTTCAATAAATTAAATTTTTGTGAACACTTTTATCTTGTCTTTATTGGTCAATTCATTTCGCGGATATGTTATATTTATTTAATCTTCAAAAATGGTGTCTTGCTTAAAGACGCAATATTATGCGTAAGAATAACGCCTTTCTCTTCGGTTTATAAACCATGACATGTTATTCAGATAAATCTTAACCTGATAAAAATATCAATTCCAATCAGACATAAAAATATTATCTAGGCTGAAATCCAAAGTAGATTATTTAAGTGAAAGCTATTGATTCCGCTTTCAATTGCCCAACTAAGTTGAAACGAGGCCTCAAACTGCATCTTAAGTCAACCCACTCCCTTTGTCTTTGTCAAGACATTTCAATTAAAAGTCATTTCTTATACCACAAATATTTATTTGTCCAATAATTTTAACTAAAAATGAACTTTGTGATGATGATTTAAAAGGAAAAATATAAAAATGTTTCATGATTGTTTAAAAATCTTATAGAAAGTATAGAAAGAAAATTCTCTATGAAATCCGGCGTAGAATTTTTTAACAAGTAAATCAAATTTGCTATTCAGCGATATTAATCCAAGTTTTATTATCTTTAGCCTATATCACTATACAGTATACAATATACATGCATCCAATGAAACAACAGGGACACTTTGATTGACATTTGTTAAAAATTTAGAAGCCCAAGAGCGCTTAATTGACGAATAGTAGAAATATGGGAAATAAATTACCTTTATGCAGCTTCTATAATGCCTCACTACAGCCATGTCTATTGGCGCGTTTTTTGCTGGAAATGATTCGTTGATCCACTTACTCACGTGGTGAATTCCTTGTTCAAAGATGAGGACTGGTCTCACCATGCACTTTGTTCGCACTTTAGTCACACCTACGAACTTTTCTGAGTGTTCGAAAGGATATTCATTCATTTCTTTGTGAATTCGTGATATCTTTGCTTTATCTTAAATATAATTTAAACAATTTTCATTTATTAGAAAAGAAAGAAAAATACTTTTTATAAAGTTTTGATTTAAAACGCGAACTTAATCAAAAGTTTTTTGATTAATATATCATTGGTTTAAGAAGAAAGAAAATCTCAGTGTTAAAACACAAAGAAAGTTGCGTATCTTTGCTTACAAATCTTAATAATTTATAAACATAATTGTGCCAAAAATCCAACAAATCATAAAGCCTTAACTAACACTACAAATTAAAATGTTAGATTAGCAAGAATTTAATAAAGCCGATAAAGATTTAAAGAGTGAATGATTGTGTTAGCATTTCTACCATGAAACTTCTTAAAACTGGACACTTAGGAAATCGAATTCTTCTATAAACGCTAACACATTTTTCCTCCCAACTCTTTGCCGTTCATAAGATTTGGAGAAATAGTTTAACATGAAAAGCCAAGGCAAATTTTTGGCCAAACGGTTGATTGGTTTTTCTAAACAGAAAATTACAAAACAACCAGAGACGCCGGATAAAGTTTATATATTACATCAGTTATCACAAAAATGCTATAGATTACATAATATGCATCCCTCATCAGAAACCTTTTTTCAATCTACATCTCAAACGAGGGCGACAATACAAACGAGGACATATGGTTTTATGCTTAAAAATTTTTTTACATCTAATTCAGGCTTTAAGTTTTTATATTTAAAATAAGAAAATTTTGGAGTAGAAAATTTTATCAAGAGATCTTTTTAAATACATTATAATATATTATATATGGCTAAAATAAACCACCGTATTTTCTAATTCTTGGTTCATTTAAATTTTTTATCTTTAAATTTTACGCTTCAAAGAAATCACTTACATGGGGACATGGTCAGGTCATGAAAAAAATCCATGGATGGAAAGAAGAGAGATAGGTAGTAGATATATTGGAGTAAAAGGAGGAATAATAGAAAACAAAAAATTTGGAAAAAGATTGATATTGTTCACAAACATATTTCAAAGAATATTTTTTGCTTACATGATCTCAATGCAAAGAAAATTTGGTGAAAATATATGACATCGATGAAGATCAATCATCTTGAAGTCTAAGAAGCTGTCTAATACATAGTATATGTTATACACGGCACATTTGAAGTTTTTGGAGCAAAATTTTTACCAATAATTATCTATCCCTCGTTGATGAATAAAAAGTAAAAGAAAAACGTAAAAATAAATTAAGTTGTGTGCTAAATTTCATCGAGATAAACGAAATTCTTTTGGAATAAATTTAACGGTGTGCACCCTTCGTTACGGATAACGAGTTGTATAGTTGAAAATAAAGTCTATAAATAAAATTTTACTACGCTTTTTTTATTATTAATTATTTGTAAAATGAGTTTGTAAAATTTTTTGGGATAGAAGTTCTTCATGACATCATATAATATCCCCTTTTTAAGTGAGAATTTCTTTCATAGACTTTAGAATTTGTGTTCTAATTATTATTATTATTATTAGAATATTTTGTAATATTTTGGAGTAGTAATACAGATTCTTAGAAATGATCTTGTTTTTCTTTTTACACATTTTATTTTGTTACTTTATTGGAAAGAACTTGATGTTTGTGAAAAAAATCCGAATTTTGATGTAATTGTTTATTACATAAGTGTCTGAGCCAATCTGCACCATCAGAAAGGTTTTTTTTATTACACTTTATAATTTGTTATTTTTTTTATGCATTTTTTTCTTAAATAAATCTTTCTTTCGATCTTTGTGAAAAAAATTTCTAGAATCTTTTCTAGTGATAATAATATTTGATTGACAAATTACCTGAATATTTAATTGGTTCATTTACATCTAGTAGACCTTATGGGTATTTCGTAGTTATAACTCGCGCTAACTATTTATTTGATAGGCAGGGGCAAACCACTGAACGAATTCTTCTCCCGCTTCCAGGCTTAGCTATGCAGATATGATTTAACAAAACTCTCCTTTGCGAGGTAGATATTTTGTAATTACTCCGTTACATAACCAACAATTTGGGTTCGAATATCGGCGGAACTATAAAATACGAAATTTATTTCATATCAATAAATATTTCTAGATATGTATAATTTTTTGTTTTCCTCAAAATATCGCAATTGACTGAATAAGACATAAAAGGTAAAGCATACTAGGCAAGGTATAGAAAGAACTGGGAAAGCGATATCCTGAAACGTTTTTGCCCCAATCATATTTGATCATGGAGTGCCAGTTATCGTGATTGGTTGGAATGATAAACTCATCAATGTCATTGAATGCTATGTATTTAAATGCATACATATTTTGATAGAGGCAGTGTAAGATGGATGAAGTCTGGCCATGATACCTGTAAAGAGATAAAAATCATAAAATGTTTTATAGACTGATTTTTCAATGCATATGAAATTCTGATAAGTGAAAATCAGTTACAGTTCAGAGGCATGAATATCAATATAAAAATTAAGGGCGGATCAACGAAATATTACACAGTTTTATTAAAAAAGAAGGCAGGTGTTTAGTTATTAAAATTCTATTCCTTGAAGCATTAAGATAATAAGAATCTGCTTCAAGTCTTATAAAAATGTCCTTAAAAAGATAAGCGCACGATGAGTTATCCAAAACTTGGGTTTGAACCCTTTAAGGAGGAGAATTTTCAGCTATAGTTGTTTTAAATATTTGAGTGTATCGTATGTATGATATGTGTGTCTGTATGCGTGTATGCATTTTGTGTCAGACGTGTATTAATACAAATAAATAGGAAAGTTTGTGTCAAGAATGTCAAAAAATGTATATGTAAATGTATGCCCGATTTTTTACACATCAGGCCCAATTAGAAATTAGTTTAAGACTTGTCAATCAACTATTATGCAAATTAAGGAATAAATTTGAATTTTCAAAATCAGAGGTAAAGTTGCATTTTCAGGACTAACCGTTGACTTTCTTTTTCAATATAACTTATACACCTAAAACAGAAGCTTTTTTTTTCTGACATCTCTGTCAAGCTGCTTATCAAGAAGTAAACGAATTAAAGAAAGCGTGGAAAAGAATAAACGAAATATCATTGTTGATTGACATTGAAGTGGGTGTATATTTAAAGCAAAGTCATCACCATATTTCATTTGAGTTCAAGTCCAAGTTCCAGCGATAGACAGTAGCAAGGTTTTGGCTAGCCAAGTACTGCAAGAACTTGGTAGAAAGGTAGTTTTGCGCATCCACTCGCGCTCCCCCAGTCCTCAAGAAATCCAGGTCTTCCAAGTAAAAGACGAAGTGCTGAGCCCCTAGCACTTTCGTCAGAGTGACGAAGGATACAAGCTTCTCCAACGCTACGCTCGTGTGCAACGGCGGAACGCAAATTCCAAACTCGCGAGCACCCTCCTTCTCCTTCTCCAAGTCGTGCACTTTCTTTGAAATGGAGTTTACTTTGTCTTTGCCAGCGTAGATGCGAACTTTGTCAATGACATCTCTCACATCTCCTCGTCGAAGAATGTTTGCTTGGCATGACATGATGTACGTGTACCAGAGCATTCCATGATTCTCACATGTTTTATAAATGGAAGCGCGAACAGAATGCTCCTCTTCAGAAAGATTTTTACGCGTGCAACAAAAAATGGAATTGGATTCGATGAACTTTGGCTTCGACAAAATTATCACTCGTATCAAAGGTGAGACAGGATTTCTACGGTCGAGGAAAGCGGAGAGGACATAGATGGATGTGTTTGCCAATTTCACAAAGGTTAAATCCTTTATTTTATCTCCTGTGAACACACTCTCTTCTCCTCTGTCTCTTCCAAATCTTTCTAAATGTGTTAAATTTCAAGTATACCAGTTGTTAGCACAATAATATCTATGGCATGCTTACCACACTATAAGATCGCACTGAAACACTTTACTGCAGGACGATTCAACACATAGAATTTAAAAGATCAAATAACAAGATAAGTAATAATTAATATTCAGTTAGTTAGTTAACTATTTTGTTTCTTTAACTATTGCTAACTTATAAGTGTATAATCGTTATTTCAGTTTGTAATCAATCAGTACCTCAAAACTTTAATCCGCCACATTTTCCTCGGTGAAATGTCACCAAACCAAATCAGATGGATCCTTGGATTGTTGGGAAATTCAATAGATCCAAATTTTATAAATATATCTGTGTCTTGTGCACAGCAGCTAAATTAGCTCTACCCAGAGATCAAATTGTCTTCGCCAAGACATTAAAATCAAACTAAATTTTTTGAAACTGCAGAAAATCAAAAGCAAAATTGTTGAATAAAATTTAATACATTTTTTTTGAATGTTTTCATTCTTTTGATCAATGTAACTTCATGATTGATACGTGAACATTTTTTATAAATGCATTCATTTTGGTGGTGGTCCAAAATTCATCATTCAAAATTTCGAATAAAGAGTGTTTACTTATTCAATTAACTTTTTTTTATAAATGCCATATAAATTTTTTATTTGACTTTTTTAAGAAAGTAAAGAAACGCTTTGCATTTTCAACTATGCATTAGAAAAAGTGGCTGCACAGTGCACATAGCTTGCTGTGAAAGATAGTCGCTACTAAAAAGCAATTTTCATCGATCTCTTGCTACGAATAATAAAGTAACAATGAAATTCCGATAATAACTTTAGTAGTGAATATATTGAAAATAATAAATTTCCTAAATATAATACTAACAATAAATATCACACAGGTACTGCAAGATTTAAAAAAAAAAATTTTTTATAAAAAAAATCCATAAAAGTAGTGAAATCGTTATCTTTAAAACGCTGTTTTTTAATTATAATCATTTTAAACAAAAGTCTAGAGTGTTCTCTTTGTTTATAACATCTCTCCTTTTATAAATATTTTTTTTTCTCTCGAATTTCGTTCCATTTTTAGTTATCTACGCAACTCTGAATACCTTTGTACGTTTTACTTCTATTTTTTTCCTATAAATGATTTTTTTGAACAGTTCTATTTATAATATTTCCATCATTCATCAAACAAAGAAATTATCATAAAGAAGCATTCTTTTATCATGATAAAAGAAATTATTATGTAATTTCTCTGAATCAATAAACAAATTTCTAACTTCAAAAACTTCCCTTTGATGAATTTGTCTATTTTAAAAATTTTCTAACTTTTCAGAAATAGCTTATTTGTGAACAGTTTGTTCAAGATATTTTTGTTAGGTCTACTTCCTACTGAGCATACTACAAATCAATACGAACTATATTTGAAATCTTCTTATTTGTATTGATTATTTCAAATTGTACACATATGATAATGTTTGTCTTTCTATTTTCCTTAATACTTCATCTTGAGATCAACCATAGACATAAGTGATCTGTTTTATTATTTTTTCTCAGTTTTTTCATTCAATAAATTCAAAAATCTTAGTTTTAAAATTGATCTTTAAGATGAATTGACTAAAATTTTAAAAATATAATTAAACAACTATAGCCATGCCTATATTCCAAAACCACTTAGGTGAAGCAATGATTTTGGTCTTTATGAAGAGGTGTTTGCTTAACCAAGATCGAATAACCTTAATCAGGATTAACCCGGTCTACCAATACATCAGAAAAAATTCGCACTCTTGAAAAAATTAGGTCAAAATGAAAGACTGGAAAATCTATCTTGAATACTTTTTGTGGGATGTAACAATAATAATAATTTTAAAGATAAGGCTTTTATTCAAATCTATTTTGTCAATTATTATCCATAGCAGCGTATTCTTAATCCATTGATGGGTTTCAAGAGGTCCGTGAGGGTCAGCTTAAAAACTCCATTTTTTTAATTTAAAATTATAAATATACTTTCATATACATTTTTTTGGATAAAAATTTTTTTATAAATATTCAAAAACATTTTATAATGGATCATTTTAATAAAAACTTTAAGTATTTTTTGCAAGTACAAATATTAATTGCGTCCAGGATTTTTTCATGACTTTTATGTGAAAATTTCCTTGCAGGGGAAAGGGGTCAATGAATGAATAAAGGTTAAGAACCCCTGATCTAAAACATTGCATTATTAATATACAATTATTAAATTCTCTTTTCCATGCTCTGTTCCTTGTTTTCTACTCTTAGGTTTTAAGGGTTGTGTTTGATCAGACTAGTCGAAAATTAATACTGACAAAAATTGATGTGAATAAGACTTTTACTTTTCATTCTCTTGCTTACATCTTTCAAGTTTTAATCAAGCCTTCTCAGTTACATTTCTTTTTCGAGATTTAGTTTTAACAAAAACTTCATTTATAATGGAAAGTCTAAAAGTGTTAGTTCAATCCTTGCGCACTTGCATATATACAACATCAAAGAAACTCTATACCCAATATCTTCACTTTTTTCCAGAAAAAGGACTTCTCTTGCGTAAGCATCTTTGGATTTGGGCTGGAAAAGTGGTTGATCGAGAGATAGACCAGGACGATTGTGCTTGCAAACAGAACCAGCTTGGTGTGGGTCTTGAGCTTCATACTCGCTATTTCTCCACACCTCTTGAATTTGCGTTGCGTTCTATCCCCTCCTAAACACGAATGGGAAATGCCAGTTGGGATGATTGCAAATTGAGATGTTATCGGGGGAGTGTTTCAATTGTGATCATAGTCTAATTTTCTCACTATTTTATATTTTTTTCCCTTGTTCTTGTGGCATTCAAGGAGAGATAGATATTTTGTCGCAAAATTATCAGTTTTATATAATTGTTGACAGAAATGCGAGATTTCGTAGACAAATTAAAAAAAGATTTTATCCAGAACGAAAGCATATTTATTCGAAATAAAAATTTTAATAAAAAAATATCTCAAATTTTTATATTTTTATAGTGTTGGTAGAAAGACGTGATTTCGCCAACGCAACAAAATAACATCGACAATCAAAACACATTTGCCAGGAACAAAAGAGAATTCCTAATATACATTAATTAAATATTGAAAATTTTAACTTTTATATTCTTTTCGGTACAAACACATTGTTACGAAGTGAGGCAAAACGCAAAAGTAAGACTTTATTTAAAAGACAAATTAGGATTGCCAAAAGACAAATTTAAATTGAAAGGGGGAAAATGGACCTAAAAAGGATATATAAATATCATGATTGAGGATTAGGGCTGTCACACCAAGCTTAAAAAATATGAAGGAGCAATGAAGTAAGAAGATAGTATGAGACGTCCTTATTTAAAAGAAAATTTAGACTCTAAGAATATAAGAATAAGCTTTGATTAATCCTAATCCTTGACAGTTGGAGCAATTTTAGGATGTATTCTGAATATTTGATTAAATTGAGTGTCAATTGACATTAATATAAATACTCCTTCATGATCCGAACAGGGAAAAAAATTTTCTTTTCTTAAAAATGATAAATATTAGGAAGACCAAGAATTACATGATTCAGCAGCTTTCATGAGACAACTTTAACTTTTCTTCAAGAAAACTAACAAACCTGGCAAAAAATAGAAAAGAATGGAACGCTTGGCAGCATAAAACTACAGGACTCAACCTGAAACCTTCAGACGAGAAATGATGATGATCATGATGATGATATTACTAAATATTTTAAAAGTAGGAATTATACTTATTTATCAAGGCATTACAACTAATGTATAAAATGTATTACCGTTTACTAAAATAAATTCCCGTTTTTAAAATTACGTTATTTAAAATCTTATAATTTTTTGTTTCATTACGTTGTTTTATGAGACTAATGATATATATATATATATATACTCTATAACATATGTTTTGTCGTAGAGACCTACATGGTTACTGAGCGCGTGAGTTAATAAGGGTATCAAATAGTTGTTTGGATAATTTATTTGAATGAAATTAAAATTTCCTATTAAGTGTATGCCATTATTTTTGTAAGAATTTACTTTGATTATAAGATATCCTAGCAAAAAATATGTCAACACTAACTATTTTTGACTATGTCTGTTATTTTAATGTGGAAACCTGCTTATATGTAAAATATGAAATTTCGGCACCTGATCAAATCGGCCAAACTACCAAATAGCCATAGTTTTTTTGGCCAAAACGTGAGCAGTCAAGGGGTCATAAAGGTCACAGGTCTCTAAAAAAATAAAACGAATAAAATCTAATAAAGGATTTTGCTCCTGCAAAGATATTAGCGTGCTTTTTTTTTCTTCTTCATTGATGCAAATAAAAATATCAAAGTATACACATAAATATACAAAAATAAATACGTAACATGGAGATAAATTTGTGAGAGTGAACGTATTCAAGTTTAAAATTATATTTAATAATATACTATTATTAAAATATAGTATTTAATAATAATTATCACGTTTTTTTTGTTTTAAAAAATAATTAATAATGTTTCAACTTTTTCCTCTTTAACCCCAGTAAAATCTAACTTGGGCCACTTTGACTTCAGGATCATCAAACCTGTTGTCGTTTTTATTCCTGGGGTAAGCCATTTGGTTGAGAAAGCGCATGGCCGTTTTTACAAGCAACCGTAATTTCTGCTTTTCGTTAACTTAAAAAGTACTCACATAATTGATATTAATGAAGAGCAATATATGAGTACTTGATTTCAGAAAACTCAAAAATCTATCTTCCCTCACCCCCAGCTTCCCCAAAAATAAGAAAGGATTTTGCTGTTTTATTGAGCATAGGAATGTCGAATTTTAAAGAAAGTTGTCCTGGAAAAAGTAGGGCTTGTATATTTTTAGCTCGGTCCTAGAATTTTTGATGTATTTTTCGTGTGTCTGTCATTAATAAACATTATGAAAATTTTATGTCCACGTAAACTTACATCCCCCTCTTTTCTGCTAACATATGTGACATTTGCAACACGTAGAATAGTTCCTCTTTATACACCATTTAGCTGAGTTATTTTTCGCTTTTTTCCTCATTTTTCGTATATTTAGTACTTATGCATCCTTGCTCATGTTCACTTGAAACTTTTGAATTTTCCTTTCCAAGTTTCCCTGGTGGACCGACATCCCGCTAAATCGCGTCACTATACAAGTCGCTCGAAAGCAAGCGTAGTTGAAACTCGCGAAATTACTCTTTTATTTAAACGAATGTAAACTTGTAAATTTTGCATCAAAATATATTTATTTGAAATGAAGTCATTTATTTCAATAATATTAACTAAACATTGTGTTAACTCAACTTGTCTTAACTCAAGCAATTTAAAACGGGCAAGTACACTACTAGCGCTGACTTATAAAGCGTATTTGTGCCATATGCGTATTGAACTATGATAAATAAAGTAGAATTACTGTAATTCGAACCAGAGAGCATTGAGAAGCCAATCCAGTTTCTAGACATCCCTTCTAACGCCTCACTTTCAACTCAACAAAGTCAAATGTTGAATTCTTCTTTCCATTAAAAAAAGTCGTTTATTCATATTTTGTAAGTCAATATTGTTACTTTAAACGTAAAATGAAACAATTTTAATTGAATCAAGTTTATGCCCAGGGTGGATTGTGAAGTCTAACTCGATCTTTGAAGCCCACTCTGAATAGTGTGCCTCAGCTTCACTCTTGATAGTGTAAGCAGATTTGTACGAGGGTCTCTGCTGAATGAATCTTCCTCGTGAAAAATAAAAAAAGTGAAAATTGACAGTTTGGTACAATTGTGTGTGTTTTGTATATGTGTGTATGTAATTTAAAGTTTGGTTATTCTATAACATATGATTTGTGATGGGATTTAAAGGTGCTGCGTGCTATGTAAGATATAAAAAATGTGTTTAAATTAAAAATGTTTTAAATACAACTTATTTTTTAATGAAAACGAAATCAAAAGGTATTCAACAGTTGTAGCAGAAAGATGAATGCCCCTCTTTATTATATCATTTAGTCTTTACCTTTTCCATTTTTTGGCTGACACCTCAATGAACTTGATGAACTAAACTACCAAATCCAGATACCCTGTCAGTACACTGAAGTATAAAAAATGTAAATATCATTTTGAATTATGGCTGAAATATTAATAAACTGGATTTTCCATTCTTACTCTAAAAATTTTTCCATTAGAGCGAAGAATACACAGTTAAAAAAATACGTTAAAAAACAAGTAAAAGAAAAAGTTCAATGACCTGAAAGAATGAAAATTTTGAACTTTCTTTCACTTCACTGCAGATTCTGCAAGAATTTCTTTGTTACAAGTTTAAATCTGAAAGTTTTCAAAACAACCGTCGTCAAACTTATTTAACACAAATAGCCTTTGATGATTGGAATTCCTTGCAGGGTGGGGTTGTTAATTCTCTTACGGCCAACGATTTTAAAAACAAACTTGATACATTTTGGAAGTCTAGAATATTATATTTTATTATTTAATTGTATCAAGAGGCTAATTTTACAGGCATCGATCTCTATTTTGCTTAAGTAAATATATTGTTATTTTATGTTATATTATTCTTGGAACTTTGATCCTTCAAAATTCTTCATTTATAGAATGGAATCCAAAATGTATGCAATAAAGTTTTGTATTTTTTTTTTCCGTAATTTACATTATAAATGCAATGTGTGTTCCATCTCATAGCCATAAAACAGCCACGCACCCCTTCTATACCTTAACCGAGTGCTCATTTTAGAACTAAGTCTTATTCCAAGCGTTTTGCTCACATTCAATCAAAGTTCCTTGCCCCTTCCCACCCACTAGCGAAATCTCTGTCACGCGCCTGCCATGAAAACCTCTTCACCACGAACAAAAATATAATTTTAAAGCAGTCACCATTTTACGGAGATTTAGTTAAAAACAGAACAGCACATTATATTCACGTTTCAGAGATTGCGAGAATGAATGAATGAAGAAGAATAGGGAATGAGAGTTGCGCAAACTCAATAACTCGATAGCAAGAGAAGTGGCATGGAGGAAGGACAGTGAGCGCGAGTAGAGAGAGAGAGAGAAAGAGAGAAAATGAGAGATAAGGAGGAAGATGGCTTAATTCCCATACTCGCCATGTTTCTCCGTTTTCTGGCAAAAAATTTTGAATTTTAATTCGCCAGACTAAATCGATATTGATCATAGTCAACAAAAAAGAGCTATTCTTCAACTTTTATGGATGATGTTATATATATATATATATATGTGTATTAGAAGTTGAATATATACTTGTTGCCATTTTTATCTTGGAAAAAAAATATTGAATCAAATACAGAGTATAAATAATTGAGAAAAGAGAACATCATTACATCACAGGATAAAAACGTAATTTGATCGAAAAAACTGATAATATTGTAAAAAATTGCGCGATACAACATTTCCCAATAATAGGATATTTCTAAGCATGCGACGATGAATTTCGCTAATAATGATTTTCAATACCTTTCATCATCAAAGAAAGTGAAGAAAATTAGACGGTTAAATGTTTGACTCAGTAGAAATAAGACCTTGTTAATCGGCTTTAAAATAATCATTCGCAGAGATATTATCATGTTAGCCCCCTTACGCCATCCATCACCCCCTCCTCTGTCCCTCTCCCAAGTGAAATTACTCTATCTAACTACATGATAGAAAACCTTCTGACTTAAATTTGATGTGTTGATTAGAAAGTATGACACAAAAAAAACTTAATTTTCAAAGTATTGTGTATTGAAACTAATAAATTTCAGAGTTGATAATATTCTTTTTGATAACAAACTCATGAAATAAGAATCTTGTCTTTATATATTTTTTTGATGCTTTTTGAATAAATGCCAATAAAAAATAAGATACATTTATCTAAATTGATTTATTTTACTCCTCTCTCTTTGTACTTTCTTTGGAGTTTTGAGATTGAAAAGGCAGATTTAAGATTCAAGAGGATGCAAATATGAAGGGAGTGTGTAATTGAGTGAGACGAGTCGTGGATAGGCAAGAGAGTTCCATTGAGTAAATCAATGGAAAGCTAAAAAGCTTGTTATCCGTGGTATAGATTACATGGTGACAAAAAATTGAAAAAAAACAATAGGTTAGAAAGGAAAAAAAGATAATATATATTATATTATATATAAATGAAGAAAAATGGAAGAAAAAAAGTATATTGATGAAAAATTGATTGAAAAATTAAAATAAGGTCAAATGAAAGAGAAAGTTTGTTATAATACAAGTAAGACTTTCCACTGTCACAGGTTTGATCCTCCTTATTTAGTAAATTGGCATATAATCTGTTTTTTTTAAGTTTTCAAAGGAAGATTGTTGATAGAATAGGAGGAAAGGTATCTATTCCAAAGCTGAATAATCCTGTAGCTAAGAGTTTTTTTATAACTATTAAGTCTATGATAAATAGTCTTTAACTTGTTGAGATATCTTAAGTCATAGCTTTTCTAAGTCACTATTGAAATGAAGCCACTCGTGTAAAATGTTAGGCAAAAAACCTAGAATAATTTTGTATGCAAAATATAGACAACTGTAAAGTATATATTTCTTTAATTCCTTTGAGTAAATTGTATTTATCAAAGGATGCTGCTTAAAACCTAAGCTGAACACACTTCTGAGCACTGACGGATCCAGAGGGGGCCCTTGGGCCTAGCCCCCCCCCCTATGAGGAATGGCTTCAGAAATTCCCCTTACTGATTTTGCTATTTCCTAAAGCATCAAAACTTGTATGGTAGTATTTTACTAGTATTTTTTAAAGTTGGATCCGCCACTGCTTCTGAGTGCCTTCTTTTGCATGCAATCCAATCTTTTAACATCAGAGTAGCCCCAGTTTACAACACTATAAAAGCAAAGTCGTAAGGATAAAGATTTGTAAATCAAGAGGTTAATATTGGTAGATAGTTCATTTTTATGTCAATTAATAATGCCAGAAGCACAATTCAATTTAGATGAGATATACTTGATGTGGTATTCCCATGTTACATTATTGTTAATTTCTACTCCTAAAAGATTAAAAGTTGATTCACGTTCAATAGAAGTTTCATAGCATAAAAGACGAGACTTTTTGTTCGTAAATATCATATATTTGGTTTTATGAAAATTTACTTTCCATTTAAATCACACCAATGACAAACTGGATTTAAAACTTGTCCAATTTTATCTGAAGATTTTGTAAGAAATGAAATAAGTACTATTATTGTTACATCATCAGCAAATAGTTAGTATTTGGGGGATAGATTGGACTTGTACAAATCGTTGATGTAGAGAGAGAATAGAAGTACTCTCCTTGGGGTACCCCTTTTTAAATATTAGTTACATTTGATCTAAAACCATCAATTTCAACTATCTGAAACCGATTAGTCAAGTATGAATCCAAAAAATTCAAAAATAAAATTAATTTTATACATCAATAAAAGATTAATTTACTAATATGATAATGATCAATAATGCATTTTACTGAGGAGAGAGATTTAAAACTACTCTTTTTTACATGTAAGGGGTCAGAAGGATCTTGATAATTTTATCGAGATGTTCTTGCTTTTGTAGCATATTTTTTGGCGTTTCAGAATTCCCACATCCTGATACAAATAATTTATTGGCCCAAAGAATTTCTTTGAGTCCTGTCTATATTCAGTTTATTACGAATTTTTAACAAGTAACAAAAATTTTAATTTCCAATGCAATTTTCCAATATGGAAACGGATATTTTAAATTGAAAGAAAATTTGACTAAAAGAATTTTAGACTCATAATAAATTCAAAATTATGCATTACATATTTTAAACCGGAAAAATATGCTTCTTTATTGACTTGATACTTAGGTTAAGGCTTTTAGATGATAAAGTGTCAAAAGAATTGAAACGCATTATACTTTGGCTGATTGGATAAGAGAAGAACCTATTACAAAAGATGAGAAAATTTTTTATAAAAAGACTCCGATGATATTTTTATTTGCTCAGCATTTTGATAACGTTTTGGCTTTGCTTTAAAATTTTAAAAAGTTTTATAAGACTTTTTTTGAAAATTCAAACAAATACTCATCTTATAATTAATTATAATTTACATGAAATGATGAGACTAATTCAAGCCTGTGAAAAACCATTTCTTATTTAATTCAATTCCAAATTATGTTATGAACGTAAGGAAAATAAGTTTAACATTTTTGTAATAAATCATATTTATAACAATCTGTCACTCAGCAGTTCCAATGCAAAATCATTCGTTAAGGATTAAGCCATATAAAATAATATGAAAACTTGAACTTCAGAAGCATGAAATAATAATTTATTAATTAAAAATAAAAAATTATTATTATTAATTTAAAAATAAAATCCCATTTTCGCGCCAAAACGATTTTTTTTCTCTAAGACGCATAATTTATGCAGTTTACACAAATTAGCAACTTGCAGTGTGCGTAGAATCAATATTAAGTAAAAAATTTCAGGTAAAAAAAACAATTATTGATTCATGTGAATGAAATTCGGCAAAACTTACTTTCGAGATAAAGAATCCTTCATACATAATATCTAAAGGGAATTTAAAGTTCAAGTTTAAAAAGGATGAAAAATGACATAAAATGGAAGAAAAACTTCAAATGAAACGCATATTTATTTATAAAACAATGATATATGCGTATATCCCCATGTGTATATCGTCGTAGCATTTCCATACTCGAAACACAAAGCTTGTCTTTATTTTGATAAGTTTATTTATCCTATCTAATTTGAGGCATTAAAGAGTTTTAGGTTGAAAGCTATCCACATGTTTTAAAAAAACACAAACAGTCTTTTGTAATCTTTTCACAAACTCACATTGCACAATATTTCTAGTGATTTATTATGCAATAGTAAAATCAGTGCATTCTCAAATCTTAATCATGATGTAGGTCAATGTGATTGGTGCAATTCCATGAATGACATCTTGGACACAATTTCTTTATCTTATTCTGGAATGAACCCGTTATTAGTTATTATTGAAATTTAAGAGCAAAGTTAAAAAATATTTTGTAAATTTATTTAATAATAATATTCGCTATTTGTGCTTCAGTAATGTTCATCTGTCAATCATATTAATACGCCAATATGATTGGTGAAAAATATATAAAATCCAGATACAAGCAGTTTGAATGAGTATTCATAATTACCCAAATGCAAAATTATGAGACGAGAATATGGAAACAAGAAACTTTGCTCTACGGAGGTTCAGAAGTGAGTGAAAGCTAAATCCTAAAATTTGGTGAAGACTTGGATGCAAAGTCACGCTAAAAACTTGCTGATATTTTAGGTGCGAGTATTTTGCTGGATTTGTTTGTCACATTCAACTCAGAAATTCCTTTTTTTCCTTGGGAAAGATATTTTGAGAGCTAAAAAGTCATCATCGTCTTCTCATACCAACTTTGAAATTCTAATTTTTTTAAATCTAATTATTTCTTGAAGGAAATGAATTTTAAAAAGAAAAAAATCATAAAAATATTACATAAAACAAATGGTTCTAAGACATTCCAATCAAGGGTCAAATCAAACAACCGATATCTCATCCAATTGGCATTTCAACCATAAGAGATTCCAACCATAAGAATATTTCAACAATAAATTTTTTGACTAGATGAAAATATGTTCTTAAAAATATCTCTTAGTTATTTGGAATTGCCTCTATAAAGTATAATTTTCCATTATACGTTTTTTGAAATCCAGTTTTCTAGCCACCAATTTAATCCACAGAACTCTTAAATCTTTCTATTTATTAAAAAGGTTTAAATTTGCCGATATACGAAACAATTTCAATAACTTAATAAAAATTCGCGATTTTTTAAACCAAAAAAATCTAATAATATTCATGAATGAAATACTAAATACACTTTTCTTTATTAGGTTTAAATTTTTTATTCATGAAGCATTCTTTCGTTGAAATGTCCTTTATTTGAAACATTCCGGCATCAATAATAATATATTCCTGGTTCAAATAATTTTTCCATGTTTTTTTCTTATCTACATATGAAAATCAAAGAATTCAAGACTTCGAAATTTTTGAAGTTAAGTCAGTTTATATAACTCAAATATAATTGACTTTCTTACTATAATAACATCGGATCCAATAACTTCCATATGAAATACCAATTTTTTAGATGAACACTTTAATGTTTACCGATAACTTACGTTAAACTCCAAAGAAAGTAACAAGTTTCCAGTTAACAAAAACTAACTAGCAAATAATCTAACTAATTATTTCTATTAAAAAAACAAAAAAATAGTTACATATTTATAAAGTAGCCGCAAAGTTTTAAGGGGAGCCTTCCTTTGTGTTGTAGGTCCAAGCGCGCAATTTTTATTTATTTGTGTAATGCAGCCATATTTTATTTTGTATAGCAAGGATTATCTAATTTTGCATTTTTGCTTTTTGAAATACAATTTTTTTATTCTAACTTAATTTTCTCTGAGAGAATTTCTTCCAACCCCTTCCAGTGAGAAAGAAAATTTGTAGTGTGCTATCGTGACTTCACTCTCGAGTCACATGTACAAAGCGTAACTAATGAGACTTTATGCGAAACATCTGGTGAGCAAAGTCAATATTCGTTTACAATTGAATTTATTGTTTGTCTCTTCCGCGGTCTGAGAAAGTTTGAGAGGCACTGATAGAAAGAGGATAAGAAGCATTAAAAATGAAATCCTTCCTTACTATCTTGTAGTTCAGCTCATCGCCCACCTGGCAATACCAAAATTCAAATTTAAGCCACAAATTTCCAGTTGCCAACATAATATAAATTCAGCGCTTATGTCGTAGTGTTCAAAAATAGCCTCCTCTACGTTAATTTTTAGGTTAGTTAGTAGTGTTTTAACCGGTTATCGAGCACAGTCGACTTTACAAAAACGTGAATCGTCTGCGTTTATTAATGCTTTTTAATACAAATCTTCTGCTTTTACTAGATATCGTCTGATTAATTATTCTGGTCGATAACGGGTTAATAATCATGTTTCTTCGTATAACTTTAAATAGAATTTAATGGGAATAAGTCAGTAAAGCTGGAAGGAAGGAAGAATTTCTTCGATGCCAAAATATTTAAAATGTCTTCATTTGGAGTAAAACTAGCACAATTTAAATAGAGAATAAAACAATAATAATCTTTATTACATATATGTTCACAAATTTAGAAAAGAAGAGAAGGGCTTATGTAGAAAGTGAGCGCTTTAAATGAAAAAGTGATGTTCCGTCTTGCATGTAACAAATGGAAAAGATAAAGAAGAGTGCAGTTAGGGGGTGTCGCCAATATGAGACGTGGTATACGTGTATGTGCAGAAGTTAATCAGTTGTCGGATTTATGAGATCACTTATGGTGTTGTTGGAAGGCGGGTTGCTGTAGTAGCTGCGATTAACGGAAGATGGCCTTTGTTGGGATTGTTGAGGAGGGGTAACGTGATGATTAGGATCAGATACTGAATTCCATGGAGATGTACACATGGCAGAGGGCGGCAAGCCTCCGACACACCTGTTATTGGATAAGGAGGAAGAATTGGCATCTTGGTGATTGAGGGGAGTTGCATTGATTCCGTCGAAACGAACATTTTCAATGCGAGCAATTAATCGCTCGTCCTTCTCCCCAAACTCTTCGCCCATCAGCGTTGGCTCTTGCACAATCATCACATCCTGTCAAAAGTTGGAAACGTAGAATTAGTAATAATCGGGCGAACAAATGTCAATCAAATAAGCTGTAAGTTAAATGGACACAGAGCTTAGATGGAGGCGGAAGGAGGTGTGAGGCTTCATGTGTCAAATGTCGAGAAGTGATTGAGGCTAACAACAAAAGCCAATAAACTCAATTTTATCTACCTTAAAAAACGCTCCAGCCATAACTGATTTAAAAATAGTGGCTTGATATAAAGGATATCAATTTGCTTGTTTTTTTGATTTTTGATCAATAAAGTAAAAAATTTACATTACATGTCACAATTTGTTTTAAAAAACTAAATTATTTTGACATTATTGAATTTATTTTGTTAGATTGGTGTTGCACTGATACAAGTGTTAGCGTTAAGCAGAACATACTTGTGAGACTAAGGAGAACATGGAAGGAGCAGGGGAGGCCTTTTTCTTGGAGGGAGCAACATCGGAGCGGTTCGAAGAAGTATTAGAAGGAGGACACGTGGACAAGTGGTGGTGGGGCGCTGTCGCGTTGGAGTTGTTAGTGGTAGAGTGGCTCGTATTTCCTCCTCCACCATGAGACTCGTTTTTCCTTTTGCGGCGCGTTTTCGTGGTGGATGAAGAGCGGGTGCTGGGGGTGCTCGGCACGCCATTGGACGGCACTCCAGAGTGAGGGTTGAGATTGGGCGAATCAGAAGCCACCATGAGTCTTTGCCACTTTTGGAAAAGGGTTGTTTTCAAGCAATCTCGAGGAGACAAGCCATACGCCTTGCTCTGAGACATCAACTCCTGCATCGGCTCCAATATAACGCACAACTTGAGATAGTTGATGGTGGTGGACGTGAAGCCGGCCTTCGTGGCATTTTTGGCGAGAGATTCGAACGGAGGACTTCCTACGCTGCTGCCAACGAAGATTCCTCTAGGAATTAACTCGCAGGGAGTGCGGGGAACGAAATGCCACGTTTTGATTCGCATCATGTCGTCCAATACGAAGTCGATGATGAGATGGCCTTCGGTTATGACGAGGGTATAAAGGGGATTTCCGATCGCAGTGTTCATGCAAGCACAGTCAGCGTCTAGAGTTACACAACCCGAACTATTGAGGACTTCTTTGAAAGACTTTAGTGTGAATGACAACTCAACTGCACCTAAAAGAGTTGCAAAATCCTTTTAATGTTTCAAAACACATAAACAAATAAATTAAGGGTTAGTATGTTTGAACGAAACTCTGATACATACAGAACATGCTATGTTGGCATATCCAATCAAACTATTCACTAAGTTAACGAGGATAAACAAAATAAGTATAGTCAAAGTTTCTTGGAAAATTTTTTTTGATAATATTTCGCTTTGTACAAAATACCTCGAATATGCGGTATAAAAATAATTTTGTCATACACTTTGAGTATGTTCAATCTGCTAAGATTCGATAGTGGTGGGACGATACCAAAATTTTACACAATTGCGATTCATTCGATTCTTAGGAAATTTGTTTTCAATTTTGAACCAGAGTTAGTTATCGCATTCGGTGTATTCAATGGAGCTTAGAAACATGTGTTATATTTTAACCCATTAAGTCCCAATGTTCCCATTTGGGAACATAAGTAATTTCATCTTCGTCTGCTTTTTTCAATGACTTGGGATACAAATCGTCTGCATTTTTTAAATATCGTCTGATTTCTATGGTTCTTAATGGGTTAAAGAGATTTTTAAATTTTATTAGAAATAAATAATTTTCTTTAGTTTAGTGATTCACACAGATAACCCCGCTCAATTTGCAATGTTTTCATTACCTGAGTTTTAACATCTTCTTAAGCCTATATAACAGGGATGGAGAAACCCCCACTCGCCGGCCAATTTGCACGTTCGAACGTTTTTTATAAAGGTTCGAAGGAACGTTTTAGTAGGATTAATCACTACTTTAGATGTTATATACAAGATGTACACATGTTCAAGTCAAGAGTTGGTATTTGTGGTCCGGCCGCGGACCTTGTTTTTTGAAATTTTTCACCCACTACACCCAAAAATTTTCCAACTCTAATATATAATATATTTTAGATTGTTCTCTCTGTTAAACATAAGTATATATTTTATAGAGGCATAAATAGCACTAAATATTTGAAACAAAAGTGCAATACTTTATTTCTAAACAGTGTATAATTTAAGGAGGCGCAAAAATGCTGAGAAAAACGGCAGATGGCCTAGTGGTGTGAACGTAGGGTCTCAATCCAGATGGTCTGGGTTCGAATCCCGATCGTGTGTATCCCTAGCATCTGTCCAGTTTCAAGCAAAATTTTCACCATAAAATTTAGAATTAAAAATATAGATGCAATACGTAACATTAGGAAAAATTTTAAAGAAAGGTAAGGGGTTCAAGATTTTAAGGACTCATCAACCATGTTTATTCAACCTTTCAGAGCCCGTATACATTTCGAGCAAGAGGAATAAAAGTACCGGGAAGAGAGATAAATTTTTCTCATAGGATTCAGATGCGAATACTTGAAAAAAGAAGGATTCTTACGATTCCCGATTCAGATTAATCGTACCATCATTAATTCAAATGTTTACGTAAAACACCGACAAAGAATAAAAAGAGGACTCTATTTGACGCCGTTGATATGGAGAGGGAAGCGTTGCTTTAAGAAAAGAATAAACTTTATTTATGACAAGAAAACACCATAACTTGTATGTATTTTTAGATGAGTCCAATTTTAATTAAAAATTTTTCTCGCAAAATAGTTGTATATAACTGCAATTCCTTTCATCCTATTCTTACACCCCTCAATCCAATTTCTTTTTTGCAAAGTAAAGAATAAATGCTGACAAATTTATCTACACATGATTGATCTTTTGAAATATCGGGAAGTAATCAAAACAACACTAGATTCAATAAGAATGGTCGACTTAGATAATTTTTACAGGCATATGTTTTTTAATCAGAATCTCGGTATCAATGCGAAAAAGTAGGATCGAAATCATTATTATTAACTTTTAATAAAGTTTTTCTGATCAATTAAAGTTTATCCACACTATATAAGATGTTAAAAGTACTTTACGGAATATAAATATTTTCTCTATGAGAAATTCTCAAAGTTGAGAAGATAACAAATATAAAAGTTGATAAATAAAATAAAAAGAACACTTTGAAATAAAAAGAATGTACTTAAAAAAAGGAAAATTCAAAAAAATTGAAATGAAAATGACATAAACAAAACTAGCAATAAAAAAGCCTAGGTTTTCGAAAACTAAGCGCCTGATTGTCTCTTCAAGGATGTCATACAACTTAGAGTAGACTACTTTTTACTTTATTGGAGATACTGATTTCTAATTGTGCATTAAAGCGTTAACCTTAAAAGGTAAAAGGTATCGTGGAGTGTTTTCATCGAGAAGGCACAATTGCGCCGCTTGTATCTATACTATGAGGAAAGTGGGGTTGATGTGGGATCGCACCCAAGACCTTGAGTTATCGAAACCCAGTATCTAACCAACCTTACTCACGCCCTTCTTTTATAACGATTCATCACACGCTATTTTTGATTTTAAAAGTGACGTGCGAAGGTGGAGTTCGCTCACAACCCTCACCCCTCTTTTCTTCCAAAAAGAATTTTTAAAAATGCCACTAAAAATTTCATTGCGAATCGGAGGGTGAGATTGATTGTCTATGAAAATCAATAAAACCAATCAAAAAAGCAATCAAGTTGTCAATCAATGTCAAAGTTATAAACCTCTGAATATATTCAGCTTGCACGATTTTTTTGCTAAATATTATCTTAATTAATTTATTAAAAACATTAATTTAATTACACGATAATTTTTGAGGAATTCCTTTGTCGATGCTCCATTATCGACACTAATACAAATTAAAAAACTCCTTTAAACAATTAAATTCTTGATAGCGGTTCTTATTTATCGATATTTTCTGGAAGTAGCTTTTGTAGTTTTTTATATACATTTTGTTTCATGTAAACTGAAAAATTATCTATTTATTATAAGAAATTTGGTCTTGCGAGAATTCTAAAAAGTAAATATTTAAGTAAATGCCTTATTTGATAGTTCCAGCGTTCCAGCACAAAAAAGAGCATAGAGCTGAAATTGTCCCAATAAAGATGACTAAAAAATATCCTACATCTATAAACTCTTCAAGGTGAAAACGCACTAATGAGAAATGGGGCAAATGGTGATAGCAAAAATGATGAGAAAAAAAGTGAAGTTAAAGAGACCTCCTTCAAAAATGCTTCTGAAAAAACGAGGAATCAGAGCTCTGCCGATGCTGAAGCGCTTGGGGCCTTCTTCAAGGAAGATGCTCTGAAAGAGGATGGCGTCATCTTCGAAGAATTCGGTGGAGAAGGCATCCCACCAGAGATTATCGCAGTCGATCGGTTTGCTCTGCAGGCGCTTGTTCAACTCGTAAATGCGGTAGTCTGGCCTGCCAACAACCATACTCGGCATGGGGGCGTTGAACGCCATATGGTGGTGATGATGGTGGGGCGGGGGCGCATTCATGTGCTCTGGGGGCGGCATAAACGAGGGTGAGAAGGGGCAGGATTGCGGGGGTGCCTGCATCACTGGAAACTCTGTGCTTCTATTGGCTACTCAGTTGGAATCAATGATTACTTTGTCAAAAGGGATGCTGATGTTTGACACACAGCATTATTTAATTTCGAAGAGATCTGATTCTTTCACGCGGTTGATGATTGAATAAAGTTGGACCAATTGGAAGTGAGCTTAAAAAGAAAAATATATGAATCTTTGAGAGGTTGACATTCTTTTGGCACTACGAGTGCAGTAAGTGGAGACATAACAACAGAATCGAGTAGTTTCTTGGGAAAAGCAAATTATTATCAGTACTGAAAGTTTCATATTAGTTTCTCAATTTTTCAATGCCTTTTCAAATGTTTTGGATCAATTATGCGCCCAAGCGTTTAATAATTTTAACCATTATTGCACTTAATAGACGCTGATAAAATCTACCTCGAAACAACTATTACCAGAAAAATATGTACAGATTAATATTAAGTTTTTTCAGTGACATTAAAAAGATGAGAGCCTTTTTAAGCTCATTTGTGTTAAAGAATTTGAAGGAATTGAAAGAGGTTGGAAGTAATCAAATAAATTTTTTTGAAAATTAATGGAATAAATTGGTAAAATTTTTGTTTAAAGTAAATCAAGATGGAAATTTCACACTACTTGCTTGAAAATATTTGAAATAAAGAAGACTAATAAGTGATACAACATTAATGAGACATGATAAGACATAAATTATGCTGCTAATTAATCACACTGGAGAACATTTTCGATTACTAAAAACATATGACTATTAGTCGATGAAACCTTCTCATGATTTCCCAGATTTTCTAGCTTTTAATATTATTATTCTTATCATTCACATAAATAAGGTTTCCTAACTTTAAAGCTAAATGAGTACTAGCTTCTTATGAGTACGAGTATTTTGTTGTTGTTTCCGTTGATAAAATTTTGGAATGAAATCAGTAATATCAAAATTTATATACAAATTATCGATACGAAATAATTTTCAAATCTTTTAAATTTAAAGTAATTAAACTTGTAATCAAAATCAATTATATTTGAAATCTAGTATGGCTTTAAATATAATATAATAAATCTGGAGACTTAGAAGCACTGCTTTTAACAGACTTTTAAAATCTATTGTAAACGCACAAAATTATTATACCGATAACTTCCATCAAATAAAAACTTTGATTGAGTCACTAGGGTGTTCATTATGGAAAAGTTTTACCATCAATTCGTAAATTTTTTTAAAAATTATTTTAGGAAGTTGCAAATCAATTAAAGTTTATCCACAACACATAAGATGTTGAAAGTACTTTATGGAATGTAAATATCTTCTCTCAGAGAAATTTTCAAAATTGAGAAGATAACAAATATAAATTAATTACATCTAAAATTTACTCAATGATAAGCAATACTAAATAAATAAATCAATGAATACATTTAAAAAAGCTTTAAGTTGTCATTATTGTAACGAGGGGAAGAATATTCTCAATATAATTGAAGATAATAGTCACGTTACACTCACGAATCGAATTAATGTCATAGCCAGGACCCCGCCCATTTTTATTCTAACATTTTAAGTTTCGGAGCTGTAGTAATTTCAAAGATGTTGTTCCTATGCCTGCTTTCGGACACTAATTTATCAATTATTCTAATTTAACAAAGCTTAATACACAGTTCAATTTTAGGATAAGGTGACCAGAAAAAAGATTTTTGTGGAAAAATGATTCTTGAACGTAATTTTTAAAACCTAAAATATCCTGATTTTTTATGGTATTTAATTTTAAATGATTCAATATCAAGATAGGCCAATTTAAGGTATTTGATCAACTTCAGTATTTTGAATGATAAAAATATATATTAATTTTCAATTACTATCAATAAAAGATGAGCAAATTTTTTTAAGTTACTCAAAAAACTCAATATATTTATGGAATACAATCTCATAACGCAAATATGAAGGAAAAAATTTCTTTGTTTTAAGGAATGATTGTATAAAGCAATCATTTATTAAAACGATAAGAAGAATTCTGGTAGTAAACTATAACGTCAAAAATGTATGTCTCTGTCAATCTTATCGATATCTCCATCAAAATAAAGAAATTTTGGAGAATATTTTATCTTTGCAAAAATATGATTAATTAAAGCAAATATATTGTTGCATTTTTGCAATTTTGAATTTTCTAAATAAACTCATTTTTGCAAATTATATAAGTATTGCGAAATTAAGTTAGTCTAGCCTAATAGGAATTCTCTCAAATTTTAAAGACTGTACAACCAAATTCTAAAGCGCCCAAAAAGATCAGTTTAAAATTTTAAATAAGTAGATCACACTAATTCAATTTAATTACGTAGACTCAAAACATAAAAAATCTACAGCGTGTTCAATATTTAGCGCTACATCCAAATAAGAATTAGCTTATTTCGGTATCAATCATGTTTTATAATCCAAATTCACATACTAATGCTTTATTCGTTTCTTAGATTTAATATTTATCACATGATGGATAAAGATATAAGTGTAGCGATTCAAGAAGACTGAAGGGGTTACGAATAGGTCTGGACAAGGTCGCCCTCGCACTGCCAAAACCAAAAGGTTTATAAAATCGACTAGAGAGAAGCTGAAGAGAAACCCAAAAAGGTCCATCAGAAATCTGGCTCAAGAGGCCAATGTGTCCACTGGAACAATGTTTACAATATTTCACAAAGAGTTGATGACTTACCCATACAAACATCAAATAAACAACTCCTATATGCTTTAAAAGAGCACAAATCCTGCTCTCTCGCGTCAGTTAGCTCGCCAAAATAGTCATGGCTGATGAAAAGAAATTTCATCAAAAGAAGTGCAAACCTCAAAATGATAGGTTTTGGTCTGTCTGGTAAAAAAAAGCTTTAGTGATGGTGAGGACGGTTATTTCTCAAGCAGGAAGAAGTGATTTGGCTATGGTTGAGAAAGGATTGATGACAAAATGCGCCAAAATAACTCAAAAAGTGATTAGTGACTCAGGCATCTCTTTTTCCAAGCGGCTGCAACAAGTTATCGATGCAAATGGAAGGTAGATTAAATAAAATGTGATATAATCATTCTTTTGTCTTTATCTTTGTATTCTAGTTATGGAGTAGTGATTGAACGCCCTTTATTTAATAAATATGGGGTAAAAACCTGTAACGCTCTTTATTGAACACACTGTTAGAAAGGAAATACTGGTAAATTGACATGAACATTCATTTCTCATTAAATCTAGGACACTGCAATTAATGAGGGTCTTATCTACTTAACCCATTTACGGCCAGTCTTCCTATTTTGGAACATAAGTAATTTCATCTTCGTCTGCTTTTTTCAATGACTTTGAATATAAATCGTCTGCGTTTTTTTTAGATATCGTCTGCTTTGCTTGGCCTTAAATGGGTTAATATAGAATATATTTTAAAATATAATTTTTCAATGTGTTAAATCCAAGGAACAAAAATTGTTATTCAAATACTAATTTTTTTTTGCCTCATTCAATAGCTTTTTTCTTTTACATTTCCAATAATATTCCAGTTATATGGCGCGGAGAATGCTTGACAAAAAGTTAGATGAAAAAATAAGTTCCATTGAAGAAAATAATGACTCTGGTTCTTATGCAAGCAATTGTTGAGAATTATATGAAGATACAAATTATGAGAATAATTGTAGAATGTAGTAGTTGTAAATCATGTCTTGAAGTTAAAATTAGCAGTGAAAGTGATAGAGATTTTAGATGATTTTGAGAGTAAAAATGGTGTGATTTGGAGCTCATCTTTTACAAAATTTAAGGAGGAACAAGTTCTAAAAGCATAATACTAAATACTAAAAAACTACTAAAGGCGATGTAACAAGTTTTATCATGAAAATGCTTAATAGATCAATTGATATTTTTCTGCAGTTGATAGGATATAAAGCAATGGAGTTTATAGTAAGTGTGACGAAGAAAAAAGTTACTAAAGAAACTAGTGACTTCTGAATAAATCTTGATGACTTACAAGCCTTTTTGGATGGTGTATTATACGAGGAGCCCCAAAAGGAAGATGAGAGCATTTAGACTCGTATTGGGAAAATCTGTGGCTCTTGTTCCAACCAATTTTGTTTTGAATGTTTCAAGCAATAAAAAAACATAACTTTATCATTGGTTTTTAAAATTTCTAAATAATTGTTTTATCCTGCGTCTTTTTAGTTCTAGTAGATTAGGGATCAATCGACATATACAGTGAATTAAGTAAGATCACAAATCATTTCATGGAAAAATTTTTGATTTTAATACTATAAATATTTAATTTAAGATTAAAAAACTTGAAGTAAATAAAGAACGCCCCATCTAAAAAAAGATATCATATAAATACTGTACTTTAAATTTTAGAAAATGTTCAATTGACCCATTTAGCCGTTCTAGGGTTAAAAATTATTTTATCTGTAACTTGTACAAAGGGTTATTAATTTATGAAGTAGTTTTATAAAGTGTACCGTTTTATTAGAATAAAATGAAACACTTCAATAAACAAGCCGCTTTTAGCAAAAATCTATCGAAATTATAAATCCTGTTCTTCACAATATGAATTTTATATATTAGTTATCCCAAACTGCACGAGTAGACAATCTCCATATATTTCTATTAATTAATATATTAAATTACAGAAAAAAAAGACATGAAAAATCAAAAAATAAGTATATTAGCTGATTATGGGTTATTGTTACTGTAGACTGTAGAGGCAGGAACACAAACTCGAATTTCCAATGGAATTAAATAGAGATTAATCAAAATCGCCTGCTTTGATTTAATTAAAATAAGTTACTACTCATAATAAAACATAAACGAACATACAATTTAGATATTACATATAAATATATTATATTATTAAAATCCTTAAATAAGAATGTTTTGTTTACCATTTTTAGTAAAAATAATAGGACATCTTAAATGTCAGAAGAAATAGATATAATAATTTGAATCAGAAACTTTTTTTATATTAGAATAAAATTTTTTCTGATAGTTCAAAGCTGCAACTTTAATTTTTTTAACCTTTTTTTATAGTTTGGTCAATAAAATTTCATGATAAAAATGTTTTTGGATCAAACATTATTTTTTGTTTTAATTCTAAAATTTGAAATAATATACACTAACCAATAATTTTCTAGAATTATGGCTTATTTTTGCTTAACTTTAATAAATTCGATGATGTACATAAAAATAATTTAGAAGACAAAATAAAATTTTGAATTGTATTTATTATTTCTGGATAAATTACCTTTTTTCATTCCAACTTTTCAGACTAAAGTAATAAACATTTATATCTCTATTTCATTAAAAGAATAATTACTTAATCGAAATTTCTTTTTTTTTTATGTTTTCAATATTTATTCTATCACTGATATTTTCCAATGGTTATAAAATATATAAAGTATTTTCATTTCGCGTGAACAAACTTTCCCGAATTATGTTTCAAAAATTTAAACGAAATATAAATTTTAATCTAAAATTTTAATTATTCAGCCTAAAAAAACTGTTTTCACTTGTTAAGCACTTAATAATGAAGTTATAAAAAAACTTAAAACTTTGGAAATTAAGATCGGGAAATTTAATTTTACAAATATTTATGTTCAAGAAATTAAAATTCCTCTCAAGAATTTTTTACTTTACAGTATTGTCAAATACAATTATAAATAACTCGCTATAATTTTATTAGCATTCGTTCTAGATATATAACGGGAGTTAGCGCAAATGGTTACATATAACACTATTATGTTCACAAGTTATCATTTTATTCAATTTTTTTCATAATGTATATTATATTTGAGGATTTGTTAAGCTATTACAAATTTTCGAATTTTATTTTTAAATTTTTTATTCTTTTTTAAAATATTAAGAAGAAGAAGAAGTTTATTCACATATATAGAACATAAACATTATATTAAATCAAGGGTAAAATGTCCAAAACAAATTATATGAAGATTCAAATTATGAGAATAATTGTGGATTGGGGAATGTAACAATGGAGTTTACAGTAAGCGTGACGAACAAAATAGTTACTAAAGAAACTAGTCACTTCAGAATAAATTTGATTACTTCAAGCCTTTTTGGATGGTGTATTACCAAATCCTGAATGCTGAAGTAATATTCATAAATTAAATATTTTTCAGTGGTTTATATTTGTCGATAATTTTTCTCCATTTTTTCCATTTAAATGTATAAAAATAAATGCAGATTTTTTTAGTCAGATGTTAAGCATTTGAAACATCTCTAAACCTAAATTTAAATGGCAGTGAATAAATTTATTTTTTGAGTCATCAAATTTTTTAGTTTAACTTTTTAATTTCAAAACAAATTATATAAATCATTTATTTATTTATGTATTTCAATATATTAACAATATGATTGATTGAGCGAAAGTAATAGGTATGTGTTTAAGAATATAGGTAAAGAAAATAGTGTAGTTATTTTTGTAGATATTCTTTTTATTGTTTTTTTTAAGTGAGTTGATGTGGTGTGATAAGTCTCTGGGTTCGGAGATTGCAAGTTTAACTCTATGAAAATAATGAGAGAGTTTAGGGCATTCAAGAGGTTCGGATATGAAAGTAGTTCTTAGAAATTAGATAGTGGGCGATTGAGAGTTTTGAAGTATAGTGAAGTTCTTGCATGGTTGTAGTGGCAGCAGGAAAGTACAAGATCATGAGATGTTTCGTGTTGGTTGCAGTTGAATCTACAAAGATTGCTTGGTGATTTTTGATGCGGTAGAAATAGGAGTTGGAGGGGCATTGTCCCGTTAGCCATCTGACTAGCGGTCGTTATGGGAAGAATTTCATTTTTGACCAAAAGTCGAGAATTCGATTTGGATTGTTTATAGGTTGAAAGAAAATGGAGGGTGAGGATTGGATCAGTGTTTGTCTAAGGTATTGAGTGTTAGATCTAAGTAAAGGGGTATAGGTTTCTAGGGGAAATGAGGTAGCCAGGGTGTAAGGGGTATTTGTAGGTACTTTTTTTAGCTAAATTACATTTTCTAGAATATTTGAGTGACATGGGCATAAGTAGAGGTGTATTTCAAAGTAATTTGGTAAATAGGTGAGTTTAGAAAAAAGGTATATGTCAAGAATGGGAGGTTCTGGTTGAGGGATGTGATCAGCTTGGATTTATGAATGGTAAATCTACTATAACGAACCTATTAGAGTTTCAAAATGATTTGGTTCATCTACTTGAGCTGAAAGATACGATTGATGTGATTTACCTTGATTTTCACAAAGCTTTTGTCTCCTTTCCACATGTTTTAGTGAGTATATATAGTTTCTATTTTTCAATAATTATGTTAATAATTTGTTGTTTTTCATTAAGAATTTTATTACTAGCCAACTAATTGTACCTCTTAGCTTAACAGTTGAAGGTCAGGGGTTCGATCCCCAAGGCTCCCAACTCTAAAAACAATTTCACAAAAATTGTGATTAACCATCCTAAGCATAAAGCAAGCATATATCCTAAGAACGGCTGAAATAGCTTTGATATCTCCAACCAACCAACCAACTATCCAACTAATATAAAAAAATACATGATAAATTTAACATTATATCCCATAATTTTTTATTTGTCCAACCATCAAAAGAGAAAAAATATTTTCCATGAAGAGAAGATCCGAATTTCATTTTCAAGAATAGAAATTTTTTAAAAACTGATAGGAGGAATTATGTAATATTTGAATGTAACATTTAATTAATATTAAATAATGTGTGCATTTCATGGTAGTTGAATGACCCCTTCATGTCCAAAACTATCAATCAAAATCAAAATTTTTCAGCAAAATTTTGACATTATCTGTACTTAACCTTATAACTTAGGATCTATATTATATAATACCCTGAAAATTTATAATTATATACAGTTTGGAACGCATAACACTTTATATATTTAATTTTTTCAATAATCATGGCTACTTTTTAGAAAATGTCAATCAAAATTTTGTTTGATCAAAAATATATCTAATAAAATATACCTTTAAATTTTACATAAAATATATGTTTTTATACTAAATCGGTCATGCTGTTTTCATTTTTGGACTCCTTTTTTTCATTTATGATTTGAAAATACCTATAAGTGTTAATCAAATTTGCGGTTTACTTCTGAAAATTGTCTCCAAAAACATTCCTTCACATTTTACATAAAATATATGTGTTATACTAAATCGGCTATGCTGGTTTCATTTTTTATGTTTAGGATTTAAAAATACCTATAAGTGTTCATCAAATTTGCGGTTTACTTCTAAAAAGTATCTCCAAAAACATTCATTCAAATTTTACAATGAAATATATGTGTTATACTAAATCGGCCATGCTGGTTTCATTTCTGGACTCATTTTTTACGTTTAGGATGTGAAAATACCTATAAGTGTTAATTAAATTTGCGGTTTACTTCTAAAAAATTTTCTCCAAAAACATTCATTTAAATATATGTTTTTATACCAAATCAACCATGTTAGTTTCATTTATGGACTCAATTTTTGCAGTTTGAATTTGAAAAACCTATAAGTATCAATCAAATTTGCGTTTAGTTCAAAGTTTCAAAAATATTGATTCAAATTTTACATGAAATATATGTTTTTATAGCAAATATATCATGATGATTTCATTTTTGGACACAGTTTTCGCATTTAGAGGTTTTACTGCTAGTGTCAATCAAATTTGCGGTTTATGTCTGAAAACTATATCCCAAAATATTCTCTCTAATTTTACATGAAATATATGTTTTTATACCAATTCGACCATGATAATTTTTATTTCTTAAATCATTTTTTACATTTAGAGATTTTAAATGTCTGAAAGTGTCAATCAAATGTTCGATTAACGTCTAATGTCTACAGAAATATTTTTGAAATTTTAATAAAATATCTCTTTTTATGCCAAATGGAAGATGCTTGTTTCATTTTTGGACTCAGGTTTGGCATTTATGGTATTAAAATATCTGAAAACTTCAATTAGATTTGCGGTTTACTTCTAGATACTGTCTTCAAAAAAATAAAATATCTATTTTATACCAAATCGACTATGCATATTTTATTTCTGTACTGGATTTTGGATAATACGGTTAAAAATATCTCAAATTAGTAATGTATGCCTGAAAATCAGTTCTCTAAAAAAATTCAAAAAATGGCTGCATATTAGGTATATATATTTTTTTTGTATTTTTTGGCTTATAATACTTTCTACAATCATCTTGAGTATGAAATATTTATTAAAAAAAACAAAACATATCATAAAATCTTTTGAAAATTTGTATGAGAGAAGGAACCAAGTTGAAAACTAATTGAAAAAAGAACATGTGATCAAAACAAATAATTTAGAAAAATATGTATCTTGACTAAATGGAAGATCTACCATGTTCTAATGAACTAGGAAGTGGTTTAATTATATAATATTAGATGCTTCAAAAAAGATTATAACTGTGAAAAAGAAGTTCTTCTTTTACAAATGAAAAATATTTAAATATATAGCTTATCATCTAGGATTACAATTAACATTTACCTAAGATGGGTAGGAAATCTGAAAATTTAGAATAGGTCAAATTTATCAAAAATGGCACAGATGCCAATATGTGAGAATTTAGTCACTATCAAGATATTTTTAATTTAAATTGAATTTGTCCATATTTTTCCTTTTGCGTCAAAGAGATAATTTTTTTAAATGAAGAACGTGGACAACTTTTTGTAATTGAACAATGAACATCACGAATGATTCATCAGAAAAAACCTTTGAAATGAGATTGGTTGACAAATATGCAGGCCTGATAATAAGATACACGATACTGATAAAAAAAAGTCTAAGATCATCAAGAAGATTCTCTAATCAGAATGCTTTGAGAGAGGAAAAAAGTAATTTTATCATTATAAAAAATTTTCGCGCACACATTGAAGAATATAAATTTCTAATGAAAAAAGAGCTACCAAGAAAGGATCATCATAGAATGAATAACAAAATTACATACTGTAAATTATAATATGACGTAGAGACTACGAGCCGATAACGAATTTGTAGCCAAAAAGATGGAGGTCCTATCGAGTTACATACTGTAGAATGAAATATTTTGAGTGAAACACCTAAAGTTGGTTTATTAAATAAATTAGGAAAATAATTACCAGAGAAATACTGCAAGTAGAAGTTATTTTTATGTTTATATATTTGACATTGATTTACAGGTTTAATCGATTTTTTTGACAGGTTTTATTAATTTCATAAAAAAAAGAACATCACCATTAAATTCTACATACTTGAAATGTATAAAAAACTTTTTATAAGAATAAACATTTTAATTTTGACATGGGCTGTCATATTTAAATTATTTTATCAGGTTTGACTAATTTTTATAATAAAAAAGGAATATAACCAGTAAACACAGCCTACTTGAAAATGGGTATATGTGTCTAAAATGCCATACACGTTAAACGTCATCATCTCTCTATATTTTCTATTAAACGTAATTCTCTAATTCAAAAAACCGTGCCTGATCCTTTCTTTTTGGGATAAATCAATGTTTTGACAGTTTTGATTGATTTTCATAAAAAATGAATATCACCACTGAATTATGCATGCTTAAAAATGGGTATATATATGTAAAAAACTTTATATTATTACTTAGATAATAAGTTTCTTTTTAAGATGAGCTGTTATATATAAATCAATGCTTTGATAACTTTAATTGATTTTTATTAAAAAAAATGAATATCACAGCTGAATTCAGCATGCTTGAAAATGGGTGTGTAAAAAACATTGTATAATTATTTAGATAAAAAGTTTCTTTTTTGAGATGAGCTGTCATATGTAAATCACTTTTTGACAGGTTTGAATGATTTTCATAAAAATGATTATCACCACTGAATTCAGCATGCTTGAAAATGGGTATATATGTGTAAAAACATTATATAATTATTTAGATAAAAAGCTTCTTTTTGAGATCTGTCACATTTAGATCAATTTTTGACAGTTTGATTGATTTTCATAAAAAAATGAATATCACCACTTAATTCAGCATATTTGAAAATGGGTATACATGTGTAAAAAACTTTATATAATTATTTAGATAAAAAGTTCCTTTTTGTGTCACATTTAGATCAATTTTTTGACAGGTTTGATTGTTTTTCATAAAAAAATAAATATCACCACTGAATTCAGCATATTTGAAAATGGGTAAACATGTGTAAAAAACTTTATATAATTATTCAAATAAAAAGTTCCTTTTTGAGATGAGCTGTCAAATATAAATCAATTTTTGACAGGTTTGATTGATTTTGAAAAAAATGGACATCACCACTGAATTCAGCATAGTTGAAATATATATATAACATTAAAAATATTTATAAAAACTTATTAATATTTGAGAAAAATAGAGGGGGCACTTTACGCCCCCTGCCCAGCACTTGAGCGGACAAATTTTGCCCTGCACTAATAGGGTTAAAGCCATGTTTCATTATAAGAGAAGTAGTAAAACCAGGGCCTTTAAGAACACGAATACCTTGCACTCTTCTGAATGCACAACAAGAAGGCATGGATCACGAAGACATTTACACAAAATTGGTTCACGCAAAGCTTCGTCCCCAAGTCAAGGAGTATCTGACATTTATATGGAGTTTTAGGTGTTTCTGCTTATTCATAATGCTTGTGGCCATCGTGTGAATTTGGATTATAAAGAATGCGGCTTGAGTTCATACCTCAGAACACCACCTCTCTCATCCAGCCGGTGTTCCAAGGTGTCATCCGGGCCTTTAAAGCTCTATATGTCCGTAATTCCATTCCAAATGTCAGGTCACTGAAGAAACACATCCTAATTGGAGCTTGGAAGATTCGATCGCCAGGCGTTGTGAATGACTACGAGGGCTTTTCTCCATAAGAATCAGCACTCAGCCATTTAATAATAGAGCTGTTATCGTGGCAACGCATTTCGGTGGAGAAGGCTTTGACGACAGCAACAAGGAGGATATAAAGAGCCTTATCGACTCAGCAGGTGAAGCCTTGACAGTCGAGGACTTAGAGGAGTTGACTAAGTCTGGCAGTTAGGAAGAAGCATACAAAGATAAGCCAGAGGATGAAGGTCCCTCTTTGAATCGTATTTCAATTTTATTCTGATTTCATTACTTCTCATAGATTATGCTACTGCTAGTGTTACATCTAATTTCAAATGTGACATTATATAATTGAAAGATATCTGGTCTAAAGACTTTACCAGCAATACTGAACAAACGCTCAACAGAAAACCATGCTGGAATGACCAATTTGTCATCATGGATCATTTTCCATAAGTCAGAGTATTATGATTACTATTTTTATTCTTTTTAAAACAAAAGAATAGAAGTTATTCTATTTTTTATTTGTATACATATAATAGCATAGCCTTTGTGATTTCAAGCCTCAACGAGCAAGGTCAATTTTACATGAAATTATAGAGAAGTATTATTTGTTTTTTTTCAAATTCTTTTGGTAAATTTTTCAAATACAAACATAAATACGCCTTATTTTCAAAAGTATAATAATGTACTAGACACCAAGTCTAATATAAGTTTTGTTTCTATTTATGACTTTAAATTTTCCAGACTGTATCTAAGTTAAAGGTTATAGATTTTAAACAGTCATATGAAAATTTAGTTGAAAAAATATACATTTGATTGATAGTTTTTGAGAAAGGGCCATTCAGCTACCATTAAAATGGTATCAAAAGATGGAGCTAGCAATTTTATGAAAAGTCATGAAGTCAAGAGATATAATTTTAGCAAATAAATGCAAAATGTATGGATAAAGCACGTATATAAAATAAATATAATATTACGAAGTTTGAGAACTGAAATAAGCTAGGCATGAATTCAAAGCGTAATATTCTTCCAATTCACAACAAAAATCTGTTTTCAAGCTGAATTGTTCTTAGGTTACAACGTTAACACTGCAACTTCACTGCCTAAAAAATTAGTCAATATGCAGAGTCTGATAAATTTTTTTCAGATTTCAAATAGAACTTAAAAGCTAGACAATTATCTAATATTCTATATTTATAGAAATATTGTTTGCACAAGATCACACAAGCACGGTGAAGTATGTTATAATTGAAATATATGATTGCATGATTTGCTCACTATAAAGGGGTCCATTTATAGACAATTTACAAGGATATTAATTTTCAAGTGCTTAACGTTCTCAAAAAAAAGTCTTAAGGGGTGGGAGAATTCTTTTTTTTATAATTTTCAAAATTTATTATAAAAGAGAATTTTAGACCAATGAAAACACCATCCTTATAACTCATTACACTCTCCCCATATCACTTTCAGCTCCCTATCCAAGATAACTGCGGATAACTTCAGATTTTCATCAACTAGAAGTTGTTTGCAATTGTGATCGCATCACTACCTTCTAGCTCAGCAGGAGAACAAAATCTCATATATAATAGAGCCAAAGGTAAAACAAACTGATAATAATTCATTGTCCGACACTATTTTTACACTCATCTATTAGGATTGAGTACATTCCCGCTCCTTCTATTTCATCTCTAGAATAGTGCTTTGGACAAGAACAAATACTTCATGTGTTCGTATCACATGGTTTGATAAATTCATGCCATTTACGCTATTTCAATGAATCAGCAGTTTCATTATGCTGGCTATAGGACTTTTTACATTCAGATAAGCCTTTTTAAGCTTTATATTATAGAGAATACCTTATTAGATAGTTTGTGCAATAAAAATATTTTACCCATTGAAAAATTTGTGAGTCTTGTTCAAACTCCTGGTTACATTACTGCCTCTAACCAACTATAGCTCAAATTCGCATTGATTACATAAAATTAACAGAAATAAAAAAAATATGTTTTTAATATTAATTCAATGACTTTGCCTTAAAACGTAAAAAGTAATGGTGAAAGTCCTCTTACAAGCCAATTCGCATATCAAAACCTGAAACCTAAATTAAATTACTTCTCTACTTTCAGAAGCTTATCACCTTAAAAAGATGCACAATCTAAATTTCATAAAATTATAAAATTTAATATTTTTTTATAAAAAAGTGTAATAAAAAAGGAAGAGGAATGCATGGATTGCAAGTATAAGCAAAATCATTGTAGAGATATGAAATAATGTTGAACACACTATATCTTTGGCAGAATTTTAGACAAGTCTTCCAATGTATTCACTTCTTGGATATTTGTTCTTCAGAGATTCCCATTGCACAAGAAAACAATCTGAGAAGAAATAGTAAAAAATTTTACCAGTCAGACTCAGAGATAGCGCTCGACAAATGCTTTCCACGTATAAAATGTAAACTTTCGTCGCTCTGAGTATGGAGACACAGATAGCCGACAAGCAAATCGGAACGCATATCCCAGGTCCATTGCATATAATGATTTTCGGCTGTGAAAAGGATAAAAGGCGAATAGCGTGTATGAGTGAGAAGAAGAAGGTGAAGGTAGATGAGAAATAGGACTGTGCCACACTGCGAGGCCTCATGATTGTGCGAAAAGTGAATTCGCCTTGTTTATCCGCTTCAAAAGATTTGATCTTCTGCAGGGACAAGTTATCCGTTGTGGCTAGTACGTAAATGCGAGGCGTGTATACACTCAAGTCCAAGCCTGAGAGAAGTTTCATCATTTCAGCGGTGTGTCCGCCAGAGCCAAGAACTATAAGCGTTTTGATTGGTGCACATGGCTTAGAAGAAAGAAGATTCAGGACTTTGACAAACACAGTGAGAAACACGCAAAAAAGACAAAGTACGATTAACGAAAAAAACATCTTTAATGCGCTTGATTATCTTCTAGATTTTGAGGGTGACTTAGCCATTAAGAAGGCTTTCTTACAAAAAATGCAAGAAGAGATTAAGAATTAGAAGAAATGTTTTGATTATTAGAAGCCACTGAAAGAGATTCCTTCGTATCAAAATTGACAGAAAAAAGGTTCTTTAGTTCTAGATTTTCAATGCAAAGCTCAGCTAAAAACAATTTTAATGCATTGTTATGTAAATAGGTAGGAAAGTTGGGAGTACCTTTAATTTGAATTGCTTGGTAGTACAAAGTATCCATATTTTTTAGGATTTCTTCAAAGCAAATAGCGTCTTTGCGTGTGGTATTGAAAGCTAAAAAATAAAAATATGCAAGAAACATGAAAATATGTGTAAACTAGTTAGACACCATGAAACATTTATGATATTTGAGTACGCAATACTAAAATATATACTATATATATCGGTTAAGACGCATAGGGAGAATCGGCTAAATTTTAAAGAATGGGTATAGGCATAAAACTAAAAAATACCGATTCTTTCAATTTAATCAAAATTGAAATCTATGCACTCATTTAAAAGATCTTTAAATAAATATTAAAATGTATAGGTAAATTTATTTTCTTTATAAAAATGAATAATGTTTTTTTGAGTTTTATTCTCATTATATCCATTGCTAATAAAAATAGGTTTACATAAAAGCAACATGTTAACTTTAATTCAGACAATGGAATGTGATAAACATATACAAATACTTCAGCACCCCATTGGGAAGAATTGAAAAAGTTCAGTTTCATTCGAGAAAAATTTCAAAAGTCAGAAAACTCTGACGAAAAATATCGAGTTTATTCGTTTTTGGATCTTTTTCCAATTTTATACGATTTTCTTAAGAAAATTATATTCTGTTATTAATCAATGAGTTGGAGGTAACGTATTCACTCCGCAAAGAAATTTGTTGCCAGTGTGGACTCTTTTTATACGACCTTCATTTTTACACGGTAACGTAAATATATAAAACTAAGGACGCCTCCACTACTTAGGAGAGTGAACACGTATGATCGACTTTGAAAATATAAAAACTTTAGTGTGGACACTTTCAACTTCATGATATTATAGCATTATGCAATCCTATTACAAATGTTTGCGCAAGAACTCTGGCTTGAAAAAACTGACATCTCCTTTCTTTGGTTTTGCTGAAAAAGGGATATTTATATAGAGAGCATCCTCACTTATGATCCCATTTTGCATCTTAAAATCTACTCTCATTGAAAAAAGTGAAACAAGAATAAACAGATTTTTGATCAATCACTAAAATAAAGGATGTCTGTCTATATTGCTATCTTGCTGTCATATTATAATTCAATGCGCTCTCTTGAATAGAATAGGACATCTCATGCAAATTTGTGTGTCATTATAGAAAAATTGTCAACTTCTAAGAAATCTCTCCATCATAAAAACGTAAATATTCAGTATGTCTAATTCATTGAAATCTTAAATTTGTCAACGAGTTGAGTTTTCACTAGAGAAAAAGATCGAGATTAGTTAAGGCTTCCGAATTTTCTAAAATTAGCATACGACAGTTGGCAGCTCTATTCAACTGCGGCAAATCTCAAATTGTGTAAATATTAAAAGAAAGGAAATGTTTAATTGAAAAGGTTAAGTGCAACGTCAATAGTTAATGCAAATACCTATGTTCTCGACCTTTTCATAAGTTAGAGGAACAACTTTGGTCGGTACACATTTACAAGATCTCGTAATATTCCTGTTAATGGGCCATTGTTACAGGAAAAAGCTTAATCAATCGCTAACACTCTTGTATTTCAAAGTCTCAAATGGATGGTTCAATAACTTTAAACGCTACCATAAGTTGCACTGCTGAGTTATCATTGGTGAACGAGGGAGTGTGAATCTTGGTAAATTGTTTTTTTGTTTAAAATGAGTTCAACGTTTATCAGTGAAAAGAGCATATACCCTCTATTATCGATGGCTATTCTCCAGAAAACATTTATAATATAGATGAAACTGAATTTTTCTATAGAGCTCTTCCTCTTACTGTAGTTCTCATTGCAAATATTATAGTCATTGATTCAGCTGTTCGTCCAGGATCCAAAAATCAAATTGAGTCATTTTTCATGTTATTATTTTAACAAAAAACATGAATAACAGGTAAAACTTTGTACTTTTTTTTTTTTACTTATGTACATTATTGAAAGAAAAACTTTTCTAAAAAACCTTCTACAGATACTATTCCGCGTGTTGCCAACCATATAGGTTTATATAAAAAGTTACAGTTGTTGAAAAATTTATTTTAGAAGTCGTTACAGAATAAGTATTCAATTTGAAAATCGAACTGTATCCACGTAAGTAATACGCGTCTAGCAATATGACTTCTATTAAATTTACTTACTTAATGTTGTAATTCCTTTACACAAAATATTAAGTGATATGAATTATTTTATATTGCGAAATATAACTTATTTTAATTATAGGAATATATAGAAGCATTATTTTCTTATATATTTGGAATAAGTCATTAAATTAATTACATTATTATTATTTACAGGTTGGTTAATTAAAAATAAAATTACAAAAATTATATAACTTATCACAAACTAAACACAGCAAAATCGATGAAATATAGTTTGTAAAAAAAATAAACTTAGTTTATTCATGCACCATTATATTACTTATACAAAAGGGTCAAAACAATTTTTTTATCTAAGAAAAAATAACAGGTTTTTAAAATAAAATTATTTACCTGTACCACATAATTATAAATATCTTATAAATAAATTTAACATTATTTTAAACCTATTCATATTTTTCTAAACATTATATTCGTTAAAGTATTTTACTTAAGTAAGATTAACTTATTTTTTTTAAAATTGCTTAATAAAATTCTTCTTCTTCTTATCATAATTTTTTTCTACTTTACTCATTATCTATATTTTCATTTTGGTCTGACAAAGTAAAAAATATCTTCAGAAAAAAACCCTACAGTAGTACCTCGGTTTTCGACCACAATTCGTTACTACAAAGTTTTCAAAAACCGATTTGGTCGAATACCGAATCACTTATTCCTATAAGAATTAATGTAAAAGCAAATAATCCGTTCTCAAACAACAAATCGACTGTACTGACCACGTATGTTGGACTTTGTACAAACAAATCATCGTCAAAAACCAAAGTACCACTGTACTAAAAGGAAAAATTAAAGAAAAATGTTTATTCATAATGTACAAGTGAATAACAGAGCAAGTTACAACTCAGAAATAGAGACCTCTTCTACAGTAACTTTTTCGGAATCACAGTTTTCAATTTGTTCTACAACTAATCTTTGTTTTTTGGCTCAGGTAGGATTTACTTCCGAATATCTGTCCTTTTTACTAAAAATTTTTCCAGCGTTTGTTGTTTTTATCGGCTTTTTAATTTTTTTTAAATGAGTCATCACATTGTCATTGAAGATGTTTACTGTTCTGTTTGTAGTCACCGTGTTTGGGTGATTCTTTTCTACAATATTTTGCAGCTGATTCCATTTTAAAATGATTTCTTTAATTTGAGCACTTCAAACATTTCTATCCTCATTTTTTTCTTCATTTTCATAATCTTTACTTCTAGCGTTACTCTCTTAGTTTTTTGCTTTCTTTTGTCACCGTCACTGATATTTTCTTTAGAAGAAATAATTAGCACTGTATCTAAATAATATGTCATAAAAATTTGATAAATGTCATTTTATATGCTCTTACCTACTAAGAGAAAAAGAAAGAAAACGCAAGTGACAAGTGTAAATTATAAAAAATGATAGTATAATTTGTTGTGTGCAGGAATGATTATATATGTTATGTTCACTGTTAGTATATATAATGTGTAAATGTGTTATCAATTCTATGTGTACGTTTTATATAAATATTGGATGCCAGTTGTTTTAAGTGTTAATATGAGAAAAAAGAAGATTGTAATTCTCTTCTATGTAACATTAAAATTTATTAATTATTATTTCTATGTGTTACTATTCTTTGAAAATTTAACGTGTTTGGCAGCTGGCTGAATAGCGAATTCTGTTCGAAAACTGAAATAATTGGCTCGGTTTTTTTGGTCGATAACCAAGTTGTACGAGTTCCGAGACGTTCGAAAACCGAGGTTTATTTGTGCATTTTGTACTCTGGCAAAACTAAGGAAGACAACAAAAAATCATACAATATATAAGCTATACATTTTTAGTTTTACTAACAGATATATCTTTTTTAATAGGGGGACGTGAATAGGGTTGGTTAGATGCTGGATTCGATAACTCAAGGTCTTGGGTTCGATCCTCCATCAAGCCTGTTTTTCTCATAGTTCGATACAAACGGCCCGATTGTGCCTTCTCAATGAAAAAACCCTATGGTACCTTTATGATACCTTTAAATTGATTTAAAATCCTACTTCCAATCAAAAACTTTTGCACATCCTTTAAAAATATGATATATTGATAATTAGAACGTGATTAACATATGCCAAAGTAATGTCCTTTTATAATTAAATCCCGTAGAAGCCATATTATATTGATCATAATCAATATCAATCATAATAAATCATATTACTTTTTATGTAAGAATTTCTCTAAATTAAAAAAAAATTGTATTTCTTATTTAATAAATAAAAAATCTAAGCTGTCTGGTTTACCTCTCAGATTAACAGTTAAAGTTCAAGAATTCAATAATGTTTTAAATTATTTTTTTATAATTCAATTTAAGATTAATTATTTATTTTAGTTTTAATTCTTCTATTTATATTTGACTTTTTCTCTGTATATTTAAATTTGTTTTGGTCTGTTTGTGCGTATTTAGGAATATATTTGGGTGTATTTGGGTAAAAAGTCTCACCCAATATAAAAAAGAAAAAAGTTATTGATCACTAAATTACACCCAACAAAATTATGAAATAAAACATGAAAATGAAAAAAAAAGTTGTCATGGTAGTAATTCAGACATAAAAAGTGAAATTCAAAAGTTTTAGAGGTAACCCGCTTCAAGATATACTTACATTAAAAAAAAAATTATAAATATTGGTCGAATACCGATCCTATGGTTATCCAATCTGTTGATCCCGGATTCCTCTTTCCTCGATTGTTCCTTTATATTATTTATTTTACAAAAAAAATAATATTTTTATTTGTTGTTTAATATATTTAATCCATTAAATTTGCTAAAATAGGCTAATAATTTAGGTATACAATTTTTACAAAGTTAAGCGATTATAGTGATGAACCATAGAAAAAAAATAAAATATATTGATGAAAAAACGTAAACCTTCGAGTCGATTGCCCCCAAGTACCTTTTCTTTTTAAAGTGAAGTTAATAAAAGACCTCTAGAATTATTTATAAAAAAGTTGATGTCTTTAAAGTAAATTTTTTTTTTTTTTACCCTTCCCCCAAATTTTTAAAATTTTTTTTAATTTCTCCAAAAATTATATGTAATCAAGTTTTTTTGTTTCATTTCGTTATTTGCATATTTTATCTTAAGGTTTTTCTCTAGGATAATTCCCTCCCGTTCAATTGGCCCTCGGAGAATTGCCTCTAGTATAATTTCCTCTCCGACAATTGCTTATAATTTCCTCTCCGACAATTGCTTATAATTTCCTCTCCGACAATTGCTTATATTATAATTTTATCCCAAACAATTGCCCCTAGGATAATTTGCTTCTTGACAACTCCTCTCAAATAATTCTCTACTGAACAACTTCCCCTGGGATAATTAACTTCTGAACGCCTGCTAGTCAAAATTCCTGAAAACCAAAATCTTTTATTTTCGGGGATTTTAGTTATCTGGGATTTTGACTAGATACTCCTTTGGAAAACTGCCTCTTATATATTCATTTTAAGACCGAGAGGACATAAATGTCCGTTCATAAAAAATTCTCATTAGAAAATAAAAATAATCATCTGCTTAAAAACTTCATAAATATTCAATCCGTCATGTTATGAAATCTCAAAAGATAATGTATGTCTAGCAGTAGGTTCAAATTATACTGGACATATATGTCACTCCAGGTCTTAATATACATGAATGCATGTTGCCAACATTGAAAAGAGACGCACAAAGTTTTGACAGTCCATATAATTTTTTGATTAATTGTACTCACGTGTCTTCTTATTTTTGTTTATGCTTCTGATTCGTAGTTTCATTCTAAAAACGATTGCATTGAAGAGTACCTCTTACCCGATAATAGTGATGATAACAGCGAAAATTATGAAAATTTCAACTTGGATTTTGAGGATCAGCAGTTTTTGGAAGAAGATGATGAAAATCAAGCAGAAGAGATTGAAATTGTAGATTCTCAACTCAAAGAGTACACTCCGTTTGTTTCACAAGACCTTGCAATTGGAGATTTTACATGAACAAAAAGAGATGACTGTTTTTCTATGATGGTGTCCTATAGAAGTTGGGGTAAGATAAATGATGAAATTGAAAACATAAGTAATACAAATTGTTATGAAATTTTTCGAAAACCTGTAATTTTGACATTTTAATTCATGATTTACTCAATCAAACCAAAATTTACATGAATCAAAAAGGAATTGTAGGAGAAATAGATTTTAAAGAGATGTATGGTTTTATAGGTATACCCTTGTGTATGGGCGTATATAAACTGCCAAGGGTGAGGGATTATTGTAGTACGTGTTCAATTTTGGGTGTAACTTTTTTCGCTAATCTAATGATTCTCATCATTTCTTTTTTTTCGTTCTGTTCTACATTACAATGACAATAGGAAGTTTCTCCCTATTACAGATCCAAAACATGATAGAATTCATAAAGTTAGAAAAGTATTTGAGCTTTTCAAATAGCTATGACTTCTACTCATCTGCACTCAATTGATGAGCATATGATTAAGTTCAAAGGACATCATTTTGCTAAACAGTTTATAAAAAATAAACCTGTAAAATGGGGTTTTGATCTTTGGTGTCGTTGTGATAGTTTGTCTGGTTATCTTTTTGAGTGTCATTTATATGCTGGGAAAACAGAAGAAGTGAAGAATGGATTTACACTTAGTGAAAGGGTAGTAAAAAAATTGACCAAAAACTTGAAAGGATCTGGAGTAGAGCTATACATGGACAACTTTTTTTCTTCACCTAATTTGTTTAGAGACTTCGGAAATAATAAAATTTATGCCTGTGGAACAGTGAGAAAGAATCGTAAAGGTATGCCCGATTTTTTTTTACCGAACAAAAAGATCAAAAGAGGAGACATTGAATACTTTGTTTCTGGTGCTTGTGGAGTTGTCAAATGGATGGACAACAGGTCTGTACTTGTTTTTTCAAATTTTTTAAACCCAAAAGAAAAATTTTATAGAAAGGAGGAGGAAGTCAAAAGAAAAAGAGAAGATATGCTGTCCAATAATTGTATCTGAGTATAATAAATATATGGGAGGAGTTGATACAATGGGACAATTGTCTTCTTATTATAAAAATGAAAGAAGATCAAAGATAAAATATTATCACAAAATATTTTTTGAGTTATTAAAAATTGGAATCAATAATTCATACATTTTATATAAAAAAAAATTTGAAAACTCGTTCTCCAACAAAAATCAAACTTGTCTATCTTCAATTGAATTTAGAATGGAGATTATTAAAGTATTAACATCTGATTTTTGCTAAAGAAAAAGGAAGATTCCAGACAGTTCGAGCACATCTCACGATATTACTACTACGCCATTACATTCAGTTGAAGCTGTTGAAAAAAGAGGAAGATGCAAGGTATGTAGTACCAAAAAACAGGAGTCAGAACTCGTTTCGATGTATGACTTGCTCTAATTTTCTATGTTGTTCCACAAAAAGAAACTGTTTCAAGCAATTCTATGAACTTTGATTTTGTTTCAGTCAATAAAATTTTGTATTAAAACTCTTTACTTTTTATTACCCTTCAGTCCGACAGTGACAAATATGTCAAGCTTCGTATTCTTGATTAAAACATGAAAAAGAATCTTTTTTTTTTAAAAAGTCTTCAAAACATAATTTTAACCTTCATGAGGAAAACATATTTTCTTTACGATTTAGATAAACATGGGTCCAACGGGCCCGGCTTTTTTGTTTTCACAAATACTCTTTTGTTTATGATAATTTTTATATTTTGTACATTTAGCGTATCTAACTTTTAAATTAATGTTTTCTTGTACATATATGTAACTATAATTATTTTTTATATTGCCAGAAATATTAAAGTTCAGCAATTTACTACAAAAAAGGGAGCGTATTTTCACCCAAAAACACATTCAAAACTATTTAAATCAAATAATCAGTGAAATTCAACAAAAAATTACAATTAATCAATTGAGTTCAAAAGTAAAGGATATTAAAAGTGAGTAAAGCCTAAAGCAAGAGTTAGTACATTACATACTAAAATATATATAAAAAAAGAAAAAAAAATTAATAAAACTACAAATAAAACTAGTTTTTACGTGTTTTTGGGTGAAAAGAAAGGTTTTCTTTATTTGTTTGAAGCTTTTTCAAATGAACAGTTAATGGACAAACACTTACTATTATTTAATTGTAAAAATATTAAATTTATATTTACTACATTTCACACAAATATGTTTTTGTGAGTGCTCACTGCTTATTGGGTCTATTAGACCCATGGCAACGTAATGCTAAAAGTTTTTAGGTCGTTGCCGAAAAAAAAAATAACTTTGACAAAAATATTTTTTGAATGATTTAAATACAAGTAGAATGAGGCATTTTAAAAGTTTCAAAACTATATTTACAATTTATGACAAAAAAATCTTCATTTTTAAAGTTACTCGCGTCTGATAGACCCATGTTTGCCTGATAAGGGTTAAGAACATACAATATATGAAAAGATAAAAAAAATAGGAAAAAAATTTCTCGCGCTGAAATGGTTAATAAATGAAAACAACTAAAATTAATAATATCTCACTCTAAAATTTATATTTTTTAAAATGTCGGATTTACTAAATATATTGGAGGCAGTTGTCTGAGGGATTGATGAGGGAATTGTCCTGTTACGATAGATAACATACGTAACCAGCTGAATGATCCAAAACAAGAATTGGAAATATATTATGGGCTGCTAAATTCAAATAATTAGAGGAGGCTTGTGTAAAAAGTACATTAAAAACTTATAAGATGATCATTAAACTACATTTAGCTACAAACAAGCCTGAACTATTTTGCATCTCTAATGATTATTCTTTTATTAATTCTCGGGAAAATGAAATTTAGGATGCTTCTTATGGGGTTTCTAATCATTTTATAATATGTCTAACGTCTAATTTGGTTTATAAAAACATTTTTTAAAAAGTTTTTGCCTTAAATATGATCTTAATAAATTTGATTTATGTAAATCCAATAGAAAAAAACTGTTAGAAATATTACTTGGTATTCTCTCCACAGTTATAATTATCGTAATTGATGAATAAAAAAATGTACTAAAAATGATAAATCCACTGCTATACAAACAAGTAAAACGTCAGTAATAGTCGTTAGTTTCCAAGTTTTTTTAGCCTTTGAGTAATGTTTTTGCAGAGAGATTGTCAACAACTTTCTCAGATATCTCCCATAATAATTAATAATGCTTCATTCTTAGCACACTCAGACTTCAGTAATTAATCATTAACTTGGCATCTTTTGGGAAACGTTAGCCACGTAGAGCCAGTTGAAATTTAATAGTAGCATCCAAAACAGCGGCACAGTTCTTCTTCTGATGTTGGAATTCAAAATGGGATCCAGCAGCGCTTTTGTTTTTTCTATTATTTTGTGTATCATGTTTTGTCTCATGACTACATCTCCTTTTATTGCGCTATCTTGTTCACATTCATCTCTATTTGTTTCAACATCACTTGATATACGATCACACTTTTCATTCGCCTTTCCCCTTTATTTTCTTCATCTTCACTTAGAAATCTTCCGATATATCACTTAATCTTTTTTTTTTGGAGAACCAGTAACCATTAGCTCTCTACCTGGTTATTTTGAAAGGAGTAAGAACGACAAATAAGACCATTTTACGCCTACAACATGTGTAGTTTTTCTATTGCAAGTTAATCTAATGCAGACTTTAAACATTTTTCCTAGCATAGATACTGTTGTTTCTTTAATCGCTTCTTTTGATAGGCAAATGACGTCTATTGTCTTGCACATCAATTTGCTACTTCTATCTTATGGGTACAACATTTCACACCATTTTTTCACTGTCCCTTTTATGGCATAGAGATCTCCTTGTCATGAAAAGTGGTAAAGTAGTGCCGCTTACTCTGTACACTACTTCATAGTTGTAATTAATAATTAAATCAAAATATAGTATGAAAATCCTTCAGCAACATCATTCCTACAAGTATCCCTTTCCATTTTTACTTTGATCGTTTATTCCGTATGCAATCTGATACTTTTAATTATTGATTATATATTTTGAGATTATCAATGCATTTTTTTGTTGATAGTTTTGAAAAGAGAAATTTATGCTTCATTTACCTCCCAGTGAAATGGATTTTTTAGTTTACTTATAGTTTTATCATTAATTATTAAATTAAAACATTCAAATAAATTATAATAAATTCACACTTTAAAATTTAGATTTTCAGAATACATTATTTTTCATTAATACAAAGAAGCCAATCAAAATTTGCATTGGATCACAAATCCTTTCTCTTCAATGATTTTCCTTGGTATAATTCGCATAATTATCCGTACGAATGCTAATTGGGCTTTAATGTCCCTTCAATCGCCAATCATGCCAGATTTTTCTATTTACCATATATTTGCTCTTTGAAATTTACCCGTGTTGTCAATTTGAAAGGGCGTCAAAGAATAAGGGGAGGGAAAATTTACATCTTTCTAAATCTTTCAAAATTTGAATTATCACGCTTTTATTTTCAGTGATTTATAATATTTCTTTAATTTCAATTTTTTTAAGTATGTCTACAAATGACTTCACCACTCATATTGATCATATTACAGCATTGAATATAAATACTTCAGCTCATGGACAAAAATGCACTGGAATTGTGTGCACTATCGGTAAATCACATAACCTAATTTTCCATATTCGCCAACTATATATGTAACTTGATTTTTCAGGACCCGTTTCTCGAGCAGTTGAAACGCTTACAAGTATGATTAATGCTGGAATGAATGTCGTTCGCCTAAACTTCTCACATGGTTCACATGAAGTAACATGATTCTTTTCATCTCCATTTCAATCCATTTTATTTTGTCTGTTTCAGTACCACGCAGGAACGATTAAAAATGCACGGGAAGCTATTGCCTCTTTTGGTACTCCCCTAAAGCCTATTGCAATTGCACTGGACACAAAAGGGCCTGAAATAAGGACTGGACTTCTTGAAGGAGTATGTGATATTTCTTTGAAATTATAAATGCCACGTTGGGAGTGTCATTTAAAATTTATTTGCCCCTCCTATCTTATCTCCTGTACCATCAAAATCTGAAAAATCTATTAAAAGTTTGCAACCCGTTAACGCCCAATGTCGACTATAGTCGACTTTACAAAAATAAAATCGTCTGCGTTTATCAAAGCTCTTTAATACAAATCTGCTTTACATTAGATATCGTCTGATTATTCTGGTCGTTAACGGGTTTTAAAGCGTATAGATGATAGATAAAGTAAAGATAATTTCCCTGTAAATAGACGAAGTAAAGATGTTCCCTCTCTAAATACACCAAGTTAAGGGGATTGTCTTTACTAGTTCCCTTATTTTTAATGCATTTGATTAAACTACAAATTTATGGGGTTTTACCGCTAATCAAAAATTTCGCGAGAATTTATCGATAAAAATATCACACTCATACCATAAATAGACAGCTATGAACTGCGCTTTTTCCCATAACAATTCCAATATTGCCCTAATTCTCATAATCGCGGACATAAAAAGTAATATATTTTTATAGCCAATCAATTCTTTTCGTATATCATCTCCTTTTTCAGTATTTACGCGATAGAATGTTTCTTTGTATCGCATTTATTACGCAGTAGATTGACACAAATCATCTCATAGACGCATGCGTCTTATATACTGGTGCGTTCAATCTTGGCATTTACGCTATATTTCCCCTATTCCTATAGAATGTAGAAATTATTGTAAAGGTCTCAAAGTGATAAACAAATTGTTTATTTATTACTTACTTCTCTTGACAAACTTTTTTTCTTTAAGTCCAACATTACACACTAAAACCTTTTTGTAACCGTTATGCATCGGACCTATTGAAAATGACCGTTTTAGACATGGATTTCTTTTCTACTCTTTGGTAGTTATACTGAATCGGGATGTTAGAGTCGTTGGTATGGACATGTGCCCGTTCTGTCAAAGTGAGCTCTAATGCAGGTTTTACTGTATATCGCTAGTCTTTGTTAAATTTCTTTCAGATAATTTCATGTTTTTCTAATCATGATTGTTTTAGTCGCATCCTTGTATACTTAAACAAAGCCATATTTGTTTAGCAAGCACTATTCCAACTTCAACATACACACTCTAATTAAACCCTAGAATTTGAAAAAAAGACTTTCTTAGTTACTTCATTGATAACGCTTTTAGGGCCATAATTTTCGAAACTATAATAATCATCTACTTCTTTTTCGAATGAATTTTATTTCATCTTGGATTTGTATTCCTTCCTACATCGGTGTCACATTGATGCTCAAAGGGTTAACAGTCAATTACTACCTTATCGCATTTTATTTAGAAGTTTTTTTAATTATTCTTTTAAGGGAGCTTCTGCTGAGTTAGTCCTGACTGTGGGATCTAAAATCAATCTGGTCACCAATGAGTCTTTTGCAGAGAAGTGTTCTTTAGAAAATTTGTACCTTGACTACAAGAATATAACTCGTGTCGTTAAGCCTGGCAACCTCATTTTTATTGATGACGGCCTAATCTCCTTAAAAGCTCTCAGCGTCAGTAATACTTATTTGCTTCTTTTTTTTAAAAACATTTTGATAATTTTTGCGGAATGTTTTTAAGTGTATCAAATGTAAAACAACTCATTACTTACATTTTTCTAAAAAGCTAATAACTATTTTATTATAATATTTTAAAATTCGTTAAATGTAAAAATACAGTGTTCGTTCGCCACTTCGCGGTTCACTTATTGCGGACTCGTTGTTTCTCGCATTCGCCTGTTATATGTAGTATAATCATGTTATATGTATGCCTGTTATTTCTATTCCTCTTATTTTATTTTATTCGTAGCAGACCTCTCTCCTTTTTGCGTGTGCATGGTTTTTGTTTTGCGGTGTTGTGTACGCTAATTGCGAATTTTTTAAAAATACTGATTTATCCAAGCCCTATGATCCACTAAAACGCTTTGATTTCTGGCACTGACCCTAAGTGAAAGCGAAGAATGCTTACGATATCAGAAAAATAAGTTTCTATGCTCAAGAAAGGGAGCGCCATTACGGAATCAACGGTTCGTTACATCAAGAAGGAAGAGAAGAACATCAGGTCTACTGCAAAATTGACTTTCAACAAGACGGCGAAAAGGATCCTGTCTCCTCGTAATAAGCCAATTGTTAAGATGGAAGCTACATTAGCAGTGTGGATTAATGATTACCGTAGAAAAAACATTTCCTAGCAACTTTACGACCGCATGGCAAATAAAATGGAGAACCAGGATATCAGTTACAAAAATATTCTTTATAAGAAGTTTCTAATTACTATTTTCTTGAAAGGTACACATGGCTCAAAATGTTATAATCAATTAAAAATTCGATATTTTACTATTTTTGGAAAATCTTTACGATAAATCTCCGATTGGAAAACGAGAATGAAAAATATTTGCCAGCCTAAAACAATTGACCAAAATGATGCGTAGTGTCAAAACATATTAATTGATATGAAAATGATTCGTATAATGTATATTGTAATCGATTTTTTAAGAGCGATAGCTCATACTTTATTTTTACAATCACTGATTTTATTCCTTTCTGAAATGCTTTTTGATATGTATTAATAATAATAATAATTTTGTGATTACTGCCTAACTTTCTTATATCATATGATAAATAAATTAAGTGACAAAATATAGTATAGTTCTCACCTATTTTTTTTTATTTTAATTTAGTTTTTTTTAATCCTAGGCATTTTTTCAGAAGATAGTTTTCTTAACACGCGCAATATTTTGGAGTTTATGGTTTAGATTGATCGTATTATTTTCTTTGGTGATTTTTTAGAATCTGATATGATTCAGTGCGAAATTCAAAATGGGGGGAAACTTGGAAGTAAAAAAGGCGTAAACCTTCCTGGTGTCCCTGTTGATTTGCCCGCTGTCTCTCCCAAGGATAAGGAAGATTTGTTGTTTGGCGTTGAACAAGGCGTAACCAAGCTTACTTTACTTCTACATGATTCCCTTTATTTTTCTTATTCTATCATACTTTTGCGTCAACATTTCACTTTGCCAGTATCGTGCGTGCACTGTAAAGCTGCATAACTGTGATGCATTTTGCGATGAAACAATCAATATTTATGAACGTTAAGAATTGCATCAATGTCTTAAGAGATATTTGCAATAGAAAATGTTGACGAATGAAACAGCAGCCCATTGTAACATGAAAAAAGTTCGTATGCCCTCGCTTTTCTTTAGATTAACATCAGATCATTGATCTCGCCAGAAATACTTTAATTTTCTGCGATCCAATAAAGGTGTTTTTTGTGTTCAGAAAATAATTGCTCTTAGATATAACAAAAAAATATTAAAATAAAAATTTAAATTATTAAAAAAATATTATAAAAGAATAGACACAAATTTCGAAAAAGGAAATCTCTTTTGAAACATTACTTCTTTCAAATTGTATTTGGCAATTTTGGATCTCCACCACAAACTATTTGACATAAATAATGTTTGGAAGTTGAGTTAAAAATGCAAAAAAATCAATAATAGTTTTTTTGGTATATTTTTTATACCTATGATCTTATTGTAATATATATATTACAGTCATATCCCGTTTATCCGATATTTTTAGTTTCACCTATATTTTGGTTGTACTGTGAATTGTCTCAAACGAAATTTCTACCAGAGTGAAATTTTAAAATGATGTTTGATTTAAATCTGTCATTAAATCATGGCGTTGTTGTAGTTGGGAGTATGTAAGACTGGGTGAGCAAGACGATTGCAAATCCTTGTCCAGCTGCTTTGCCTGTTGTGGAATTAAGAAGAGCTAGTGCTTCATTTTGATCGCTTTCAAAAGCATCACATTCTTTTGTTGTAGAAGGTGTTGCCATAGTAATAATTTCTTATTCTCTTTGTTTTTGACCTGTCTCAATAGCAGCGTCAATATTTATATAATCTCTTTCAGCCCTAGTTTTTCCAATTCCTGCTCTAAGACTTTTTAATAGTTTCTCTAACTCTGATTTAGAGCCATATTCATTTATTTAACAAGAAAGGCAAGTGAAGCTTACCTTACTTTTAGAGCAGTCTTAACTTCCTTTGTCTGGTCTAAATTTTTCGGGACAAATTATCCAATTAATATTCCTATAACATAAAACCAAACTGAAAGTATACCTCATTTAAACGCAAAAAGATTAATATAACTTCTCCCAGAAAATATTTTTAATTTTGTAATAGAAATGAACTTTCCTTATTGGTTTACTTCAGATGTTATATATACAAGATTTTTACACTTTCAAGAGTTAGTATTTGGGATTCACCTGCGGACCTAGATTTTTGCAATTTTTCCTCATCTCTGACTTAGAGCAACTTCATTAATTGAATCGGATTGTTGTAATAATTGTCCAATAATTTTTCCTCGCTAGGCTTGTTAGCAAAATTTTTAATTAAGAAGACATTGAATTTTGCATCTTGGCACTTCACAATCATTTCTTTTTTGTTTTCGATGCTTTGGATGAATTGACAGATGGCAAGTTTTCGATAATGAAGTTTAAAATTTTGAATAATTCCAGCATCCATTGATTGAATGTGTGATGTAGTGGGAAGTAAAAAGATAAGTTTATTGTTCGTTATTTTCAGTCCAGCCTCTTTATTACTTGTAGCATTGTCACATAACAAAACGTTTTGTTTTTTTGCAACACACACGTGCCCACACATGTGCCCCCCCCCCTCCCAAACTTTTCTATTCGCCTAAGAAAATTTTCAGAAGTCATCCAAAGAGATTAAAGTAATAGTTACAATACTCTTTATAATTGAAATCTCTTCCAAAACATCGTGGGCGATCACACTTAGCTATAACGAGTTGTTTTAGCTTGTCTGTTTCACTAACATTCGCTCAAAGTGCAATAGTAATTCTTTATTTGTTCTTCCTTTTACCTTTTATAGATGCATTTTTAATAATTGCATTCTACTATAAGCAAAAAAGTCCAGTTATAAATATTTGAAACATTCATGAAAAATGCTTCAAACCCGAAGAACGTTTATATAGTCATTTTTATACTTATCCATCTGTCTTTCTTGGACAGAATGTTATTGATAGTAGAGCTGCCTATTTTGACTTCATAAAGAGATGTAAAATGAGAAGCTCTCTTAGCTACAGGGATGGACGTTTCAATATTGTTAAAAACTACCTTTCCATTCTTTATTTTGAGATGTCAAAAAAGTGAAAACTTTAGTTAAAAAACGCATTCCTTTAGTCTAGAATCCAGTTGTTAAACAACTCACTCAGAGAAGTGTAAAGGAAAGATGCTTGGTTAATTACAGCGAAGATATACGAGAAATGAGAGAGAAATTGAATGATAAAGAAAAAATGTCTGAAATAAAGTTTATAACGTAGGAAAGATACGAGAAAATAATTAAAACAACACATATGTGTGCATTAAAAATTTACTTCAAATATCATCCTGGAAAGAAATACATCATCTTTCAAATTCTCCTTTCACAAAAAATGATTGCTTCAACTTTTATATCCTACACCAAAGAGATGGTAAAAATAAAGAAACCGGTGTGTCGTCAATGCATCATTATCTTAAGATATAAACTAAGGAACTTTGGTAGAAAGATGAATGAGTGTGGGAGACTATTTGTTTTTAAATATACATTAAAAGTTATAACGAAAATCATATTTCACTTACTAACTCTCCCTATAAATCAAACAGATGTAACCAATTCATTATTTTTTCCGTTTTTGTTCTGAAGATTGCATTCACTAATTTAAAATTAAAAGTTATTATTTTAAAACAACAAGAAAGCACAAACTATTTCGAAATGTGATATGCCATTTGTAATAAAATTATTTTTCTAAAAAATATGATTACATTAAGAAAATATTTTTATACCTTTTTTCGGGATAAATTTTTGTTACACCTGAATGTTTGTTATAACCGAATTATACCTTTGTCGGAACCCATTTGACTAGCGGTTTAACTTCTAACTTTTTAGGTATTATCAAAGCTTTTATTTGTATAAATCACGAACAAACTTTCTTTTTCAGGTTGACATGGTCTTTGCTTCATTCATAAGAGATGCGCAGGGTGTTCACGAAATCCGCAAGGTGCTGGGCGAAAAGGGAAAGAATATTTTGATTATTCCAAAGATTGAAAATCATCAAGGAATTGAAAAGTTATTCTTAAAAATATCCTTAATAAAAAATCACACACAACGTAGTATATGGAGTAGTAATTGATCTACACCAGAGGTTCCTTTCACCAAATATCCCTTGAAAATTTTCAGCCTTAGGCGAACCCCTAATAATTTTTTTAGTTTTTTATCTTGATTTTTCACACTAATATATCAGTTAAAATTAAAAAAAAACTTTTCAGATACCTTTATAAAGTACCCCTTGAAAAAAGTGAAACGAACCCCCAAGGGTTCGCGAACCCCAGGTTGGGAACCCCTGATCTACACCATGATATACAATATCAACCTATTTTTTTAAATTTACCAGCTCAGATAATTTAGGAATTTTGAAAATTAAAGTTTGAAATGAAATAAATTTAATTAGAAAACGAATGAATAATAATCAGAACATTTTATAGTATCAAAAAGCGCTTTTAAATGTATATTTTTGATGTACTGAACATTCTTTTTTCGTGGTATATTTGTTTCTTCTATATATGAAATAAAATACATTACTCAAATTGAAAGGGTTTCTTGCGATCCGATTCTAACTTTGTTAGTAGTGAAGCTAACACTAGACATTGAGATTGCTTCTCATTTTGGGAGCGTTGGTGTTAGGATATCTTTCACTTCGCTCTGTTCATATATTTGAAACATGTTTTCGTAAAATTATATATATCAGTGTATAGTTACAAGACAGGTTTTTAATCGGATGGAAAAAATGTTTAGAATATCAAAAAATTTACATTTTAATTACATGTGTTAAGAGAAATTGATCCTCTCCAAACTTATTAACCCGTTAACCTTCGCAGGACACACACGGGCTTTTTACTCCATTCAGCATTTTCAATGCCGTTTTTGATATAATATTTAATATATAACATATCAAAAAAATAGTATGTAAATTTACGTTATTCTCTGGAGTATAAATTGGTGCCAATATCAAAAATATACTGTTCTTTACAGACTCTAATTTTTTGCGGTTTTCATGACCTTAAGAGAAAATTTTCGAAAATTGAGTTTTAAAAAAACATGAAAGAAATTTTTTATGCATAAGGAGTGGAAATCTGTAGAATATAATTATTAGGTTATCTTCTGAATTTCATAAAAAAAAATAAAAAAAATTTTTTTAACGCCATCTTTAGCAAAAAAAACTTTAAAATATTTATCTAAAAAAACTTTTTGGCTGTTTTTTGTAGCTAAAAAATTTTAGAACTGAAAAAATTTTATAGAATAAGTAAATTTTAGATCTTATAAAGCAATAATTTTGAAAATAAAGCGCCTAAAATTGAACATAAAATGTAAATCTGATGCTGAAGTTGACCCATAAATTAAAGGAAAATTAAAATAAAATTCAAAAAGTAATATAATTTATTGGGCACAGGATTTAAAACGGTGAATTTTCGCCGACAGTCGGCTTTATCAAACCACTATACTAATGAGCAGAAGAACTCTTCTTCGCTAATCCTTCCAATTTTCAACTTCTAGCCTACTCATTAGTATAGTGGTTTGATAAAGCCGACTGTCGGCGAAAATTCACCGTTTTAAATCCTGTGCCCAATAAATTATATTACTTTTTGAATTTTATTTTAATTGAACATAAAAAATTCAAAATATCAAAAAACCTATTTATAAACAATTTGAAATTTATTTCATAAAATATCAAGGGTTATACAAAAAAAATAAAGCATTATAATTATATGTTGAACATGATAAAAAATTAGCAAAATCACAAATTAGAATGGCAAAAAGAACAAATGGATAAGGTGTGTTTTTTGCACATAAATTTTTTACAATTTGAACACCTCCTTGTGCCTCGTGTTCTAGGTCTGCATTCTTGAATTGAACAGTATCCCCTGCCCGAACTACTTTCCGCCGTGTCAATTTGCGGAGAAAAACCATAGTAAAAAAGAAGGTTTTTGATGGGTCTTGAAATCTGACTTATGTTAGCCCTAGTTCTCATAGAATTATAACCTAAATTTTTTGATAAAATTTTTAAAAAAAATTTTCTCCCTCCATGGCGAATGGGCAACGCATCGTTAGGGCAGTTGTGCTTGTAGATAATCCATGTGTTGTAGGCAGCTATATCTAAATAATTAGAAAATGCGGCAACTGTCCATCGCCTACTTGTCTTATAACTAGTAAAATCTCTGGCCATTCGATTAAAACAATCCACCCCACTTTTGTATTTATTATAGGAAATTAGGCTTTCGGGTTTTCTTTTATTTGATGTGATAGTAACACTTCTACTATGCTGCGTAGATAAGACATAAACTGCTTTAAAATTCTTTCTAGCATGCTTTTCAGGTATATAAACACAAAGTGATGAAATATTGGAATATACAATTTTGCTCTCAGTTTCACTTAAATTTAACGTGCGTAAAAATTTAGGTTTTAAAATATACGGAACAAATCTACGTATAGGATTTACTGTCCCACAAATTGTCAAATTTTTGGAAAGAGCCCACTCCGCTAAAGCATGAGATGTAAAAAATCTGTCAAGATAAATACCACACCCTGATGGGAGATTGCTACTTTCTACTAGACGCTTACAGATTTCTAGACTTGAAAAATATTCCCGATCAATTAATCCTGAAACATAAATTTCGGGCTTCATAACATAAAATGTGTTAGAATCATTAAGATGGTAGAACTTTAAGCCATAATGGCCCGGCTTTTTAGGGTCGTACACTTTTAGAGAACACCCCCACGAAATTTCACTAATTGCTCGTCTATAGTTACAGCATCAAGTGGTGTCCAAAATTTATGGCATTTTTCAAAAAAGTTATTATGAATACGCCTAATGGCTGCTAGTTTGTCTGAAGGCTCTCTAGTGGCGGCATCGTCAAAGCGTATAAAAATTTTGATGAATTGGAACATCCTTCTGCCGAGTGCAGCACGTAAGAAAGGATCTCCATCATTGGAAAAAGGGCTTTAGTCGCAATTCTTTGGTCTTTTGATTGTCCCAAAAAAATTAGACAACCAAAATAGGCAAGCAAATCGCTTATAACAAACTTTTCATGACACGCTTTCAAATCCAACCACTTAGGGGACTCTTTCCTAGAATCATAGAGTTTCTTATATCTCACATAAAGATTTATAGAAAAATAAACTTACTTGTAATTATCATCTGCTTTTTTGTGAGTCATCTCGTATATATGAGAAACCAAAGGAGGGTCAAAAAACAAATCAAAAATTTTATCAATTTCCTTCAAGTTTTTTGCATCATCAGAAGGTCCATATGGACGTGAAGAGATATCTCTACAGTTTCTAGCTTGAGATCTACCTCTTGAAGATTGTTGAGGCTCCCAGAAGAACTGTGTTCCATCTGGAGCTTTAAGAGAAATATCTTCGGCGTCAAATACTTCTTCTAATTCCACTGCTTCTAGATTACTCTCACCTGTATAAATATCAGATGCTTCAGAATCTGAAATTGATGAAAATGATTCATTTTCTTCAGAAGAACTTGTTGTCAGAGGTGATGATGATGATGATAAAAATTCCATGCGAAATAAGAACAATAGAGAAAATTATTCAACAACAAATTGTTGGTAAAAGTTATGGATCAATGCATAGATAAGCTTTCATCAATAAATGATAAACATTGAATTCATGCGAAGATTACGGTCAGAAAATATCACAGATGAAGAAAAAAATCAATTATAAGAATGTGCACAGAATGAAGATGGAAAAAAGATAAACAACTTGCATTTATTGGTTTCGATATTTTACGTAACCTGATAGGAAAGTAGAGAAAGAGAGAAAAAATATGGGATAACGTATTATAAAGAGAAAAACACACACACACACACACACACACACACACACACACACACACACACACACACACACACACACACACACACACACACACACACACACACACACACACACACACACACACACACACACACACACACACACACACACACACACACACACACACACACACACACACACACACACACACACACACACACACACACACACACACACACACACACACACACACACACACACACACACACACACACACACACACACACACCCGCGCATACAAACTAGCTAAGCTAGTATATATATAATACACTGACACACATATAACATACATATTTTGAAACTTAAATTTGGAGCAAAAACTATTCTTTTGTTCAAGATTGAATTTTTATAAATTTTTCAAATAAAATTTTAAATTTTGATTTTGATAGGATATAAAAGTAATGAAGAAGAATAGTTTATTAAAAATTCTATAAAAATGCTATTGTACATAACAAAACAAAAACAGAATGGATAGAAAAAGGTGCTGAAAGGTCATTGAACCATAAGAAATATTTATAAAAAAAAGGGGAGAGGTGAAACCCACCCCCCGTCAATAACCTACAATTTATAATAAAAATGTATCAAAAAAAAGTAAAGATACGCTTCTAGATGTTTCAGGAACAGTCAAGAAAATCAAGTGGAATAATGCAATGATTTGAATTTAATTTGAGTTATAGAACAAGAGGAGGTCTTGAAAACCCCCTACCCCTCGTAAATAATAGAGTTGAAATATGTCATAATTCATCATTCAAATGTTAATAGTTTTGTAAATAGTATATTCTATATGAAAAAGCGTATGGGCTTTTTTCTCCATTACTGTGTCCTTCGTGTAACAGTAAAATCGTGTGTCCTGCGAAGGTTAACGACCAGAATAATCAGACGATATTTAGTGTAAAGCAGAAGATTTGTATTAAAGAGCTTTGATAAACGCAGCCGATTTTATTTTTGTAAAGTCCACTATAGTCGACATTGGGCGTAATAAGTTGCTTTCTGTTCGCCAAATGTAATTCCAATTTCGGTATGGCGAATGCCTGCCTATCTTGGGATTAGCGGTTTTGGCCGAAATAGAAAAAAAAACATTACGGCTTACTTCGATAGTGGATATGATGTTTTTATATACTTTTATGAAATTTATGACTGATAATTTTTTTGTTCTCCTGAATAAATAATATTTAATACCGTGCTCGATGTCTATAAAGATGTTTTTTATTCGCAAATTTAGTATCGATGAAATAATAGCTGCTTCCGATGGTATAATGGTCGCTCGTGGTGACATGGGTATCGAAATTCCTCCAGAAAAGGTCTTTTTAGCTCAAAAAATGATCATTGGAAAGACAAATATTGCTGGAAAGCCGTGCATATGCGCCACTCAAGTAATTTTTCTTGATAACAATCCCGATTCTAAAATATAAAAAGCTTGCAACTAGAAAGTTTGTAAAGGACGTTTTGATTCTTAGTTTACAGAAAGTAAGCCAAAACCATGAGTTATCGAAACTCAATATCTAACCAATCTTACTCGCGAACCCTTTGAAAACAATAATAACCAAATACAAAATGCATAAATTAAAAATTTATTGCAGTATTCTTCAATTTATAAGATTTTATCAACAATACATTTACAAAAGCTTCTATGTCAATGACATATTGCTTTATTACATAAACTACACACGATCTTTTTCCCCTATTAAACAACTTTTGGGATGAGAAGGTCTTGGTTAATTTTCAGTTGACAATTTTTTTATAAAGTTTTTCTTAAAAAATTTTAATGCTTCTTTTTCATATATGCATTATGCCACTAAACATCCATGCCATATTTATAATTGAACAAAACTTGCCATCTATTTATTTGGAGATGAGAAGTAAAAAATAAGTTAGACTTAACACCATGAAATGTAGTCGCTTGTACGCAATAAGATGCTTTATTGATTTAAGTACTCATTTTGATACTTTCTTATGAAACTCAATAAATCATTCATCTTCCGGAGATTGTGGGAGTTAGAAGCATGAACAGGAGACAAATATGGAGAGTAGTATTGTCATACACGCTTGAGGGTTAACACTTAAACATACACACATCGAACTAACTCACATATGGAGATGGGGGAAGTGTCCGATAAAATAATAAGCGCCGCCTTTCATCATCATCATCATCCATTCGCTCTAATGAGCAGGTCTTTGTCCTGACGAGCCAAGGTCGACCTTGAATGTGCAGCGACGTCAAACTCATCGATAAAGATCAGCAGACTATCCCATTTCAAAAATTACTTTTTCATTGTTATTTCAATAAGTATATACTTCACGGTGGTGTTTCTTGTCTTTCTCATCTTCCTAACCTTTTGCTTTTATTCTGAATGCAGATGTTGGAAAGTATGGTTGGAAATCCGCGCCCGACAAGAGCGGAAGGAAGTGACGTCGCTAACGCTGTTCTCGATGGAGCCGACTGCACCATGTTGTCTGGAGAAACGGCGAAAGGCAAGTACGCCTTGGAAGCTGTCACCATCATGGCCAAGGTATCGCGTCGTAGACGCCCTTTCGTTGTTCCTGTTAAGCGATCAAAGTCAACTTTATAAATTCTTTTTAATGCAAATCCTTTGATTGTTTTGTGCTTAACGGGTTGGGGAGATGTCTTTTGTTCTGGGTTTTAACAATCTAGGTCAGTTATCATTCTCTTACCCTAACAACTACTCTCTAGGACAGTTAGTAAGTGGCTTGCTAATTCTTTTGGTGGAACTCATCTTTTTGGGTTTTTCAATTACATACAAATAGAACTAATTTTCGCGGATTAGAAATATGCCAGTAGAATTTGGAAACTGCAAAGAGGCATTTTTATGTTAACTAAAACCTGTTTTGATGTATTATTAATAAATATGCATACATTTTAATGTAATCGCCAACATTAAACAGCAGTGTTGAATTAATCACAGTAGTTTAGAGCAGTAGTCACCAACCTACTTCCCGCGGTCTGAATCCGCCCCCTAAGTAAGCTTATCCGGGCCGCAAACTAAATTTTGATTTGCATAAATAGGTCTTACAAAATATGTATTTTTGAAATATATTGTGTTCATTTTCATTTTTGTGTCCATAGTATATTAACTTTGTCACTTACATAGAGAAAACTTGTAAACAACTTTTAAAACATACACCAATTTAATGATAAAGAGACGCTGATGTGAAAATTCCAACTTTGTTCAATTCTATTTTCGACATTTTACTGTCATTCATTGCTGAAAATTTGTTTTATCTATATTTCAACGCATTTTAGATAATAAAAAATACAGTTCTATCAAAATTAAGGAGCTTTTTACATAGCCCTAAGGTGCCTCAGTCGTGTTAACGTTTAATTAAGATTTTTTAAACTTCGAAATGCAATAAATATTTTTCTTACTAAAAAATAATGATAATCTATTGATCTGTAATCCTACCTCGCTTACAAAATTAGCATTTTCTGTTGAGATTACATCTCATATGAATGAATTAAATTTAAGACTTTAAGGAGGAGACGATCTTATTCGTCATTTTAATAGACAAAAGTTTTCGAAGAAAACTTATATGAAACACAATTAAAAAAAGATTTTTCAATATTTCAAAGAATTTTGCGCTTCAATTATTGCAAGTATTAATCTTGATTTTCCTATAAAAAGTATATGCGATTTGAATAAACATATTTTAGAAAGATTTTCAAATTTGGATAAAGTTGAAAATGTAATTTTTCTCTTTCAGAACTAATTTTATTGCAACTTAAAATGGTGTACCAGTGAACTAATTGATAAATAAATCATGGAGAAAAAATGGTGGAGCTTTATTGTTGTTTACCCTTTGATAGGATGCAGTGATTTAAAACCTAACTTTAATAATATTTTAATAATTAAAAGTTAATTTTTTTTCGACCCGTGTTTTTTAACTTTTCGGTAATCCGACCCACTTCAAAACAGTTTGGTAGCCCCTGGTATAGAGGATTAGTACGAAAAAGAGTTATTTAGTTTTCTTTGTGTTCTTAAAGTTTTTTACCTTGATTTTGAAAATAAATATTATAACATGATGCAAAAAACTATATCAACACATCACATAAAACAGGATTTTGTTGATTTTCAGAAAGCTGCATGCTTCATTTACCTTAGATCCGATTTTTAATGCAATTATTATATAAAAATTTAAGAATTTTTTTGAGAGGAAACTCGCATCGGTCTCAAAAAACATGATCTCAAGCGTCCCTATGAGAGACCCGCTTGTTTGAAACGAAATTTTCCTTTTTTTTCTGCGAAAATTTTTTATATTTATTCTTGTATAATCTAAATATTATGTGCCAATTATCATAAGTAAGCCTCAATCAAAAGACCAGCTCTATGTTTTTCGTTAAAGCCGTTATTCCCTTCATCGTGTTTCTTTTTGCAGATAAACAAAGAGGCAGAATCTGCTATATACCACAAACAACTCTTCGATGACATCTTGAGCAAGTGTAAGAAGCCCGTGTCTGCCCCTGAGAGCATTGCAATAGCTGCTTCCCAAGTCTCCTTTGAAGCCAAGTGCAAAGCAATCATTTGTCTCACCAGTACAGGAAGGTGCTTAATTCTCATTTTCTATGTTTCATAATAGCTCTTATCATCATCATTATCATAGTCCATTCTCATTCTATTTAGAAGATAGTAATTCTCTTTTCTTTATTTCCTTTAAAATTTTGTTGACTTAAAAATTTATGAAACTGATATATTTTTTATAACTATAAAACAATTCCATGTATCATGTTGTGTTTTCCCCTACAAAGCGTAATTGACCCCTTGTCTTAAACTATGAACAAAGAAGATTTTGTGCTTCTTTCGCACCAAAGACCTAGCCTTTGTAGCAGCAGAGCAAGGCATCTAGATAAGCCCTTACTGAAGCCATCAATTGGTAATGATTGATATATAAAATGTGCGAAATTATCATATATTTGAAGTCTTCAAAATATTGTTATTTTATGCAGGGCTTCGTAGCCAAAGAATTTGCAATCATTAACATTATAACTATTTCTCCTATGTCTGGCTGATAATGACTTTTTTGTTTATAACTCTGAAACCTATAAATTCTTAAACATAAAATACTACATTTATAAAGTATATTAAAGCATACTTTACTCCATATGGTTAAAGGGAAAAGAAATTGTATTGTGCTGTGTTAATTAGATAGTACAAAACGTTTCGAATAATCTCTTAGCGAATAAAATGGTCTGGTCAAATTGAAAATTTTAATTTTTTACTATATGGGGTTTTTTATGCCAATAAATATTTAAACTCATGAATTTTCTTTTCATTTTGCCAGTGAATGCATATTTTCATAATAATTGATAAAAAAAAAGTCTGAAAGGACCGAAGCCAGAATTTTTTGCTCTGAAACCCTGATTTTATGACATCATAAAATCATTTTGTTCACGTCAGAATATGTTATGCGAATGAAAAAAAGTAGTTTTATGAGTATCCTTACTCTGAAAATAGGAAATATAGTTCTGCCTCGCTTGACCTGATTCTAAGAGAGGAAGACGAAAGAAAGCATGGAATGAAGTGATTCACCACGATATGGAAAAAAGAAAGAATGAAATGGCGTAGTTGTTGCAGGAAACTGGTTGACCCCGATTCTTTGGGAACAATAACCAGGCCTCGAAGGCAAAATGGATTATGATGATGATGCCTCGCTAGGCCTGAATAAAATGAGCCATTTGTTATCCGTATTGAAATGTGCTTAATCCGTAAAGTGCATCGAAGAGGATTAATTTTTTGTGAAAACCAACTTTCTCATTATACTTTTGAACACATTTTAGCTGTTTTCATTACAACTTTTAGTCTAGTGAAATGATCATTTTCCTTCTTTATTAGCACAGCGACTTTGCTTTCGAAGTACCGTCCTCAATGCCCCATCCTGGCAGTGACTCGCGTTTACAAGGTTGCTTGTCAATTACAATTATTCAGATCTGTTTTTCCTATCTACATTGAAAGTATTTTTATTCTCTCCTTTTTTCAATTTAGTGGTGGTGGTAAAGGATATTTGTATTGGAATGATTTTTTGTGCAAGCTCAATAATGAATTTCATTTTTTTTATGATAATAATGATTAACATTGGAATTAAATGTGTATAAAATATGCATTATAATTTTAATGGTTACTTACAATGAAATACCAAATTTTTGAATTTTTTGTTATAACGAAATATCTTTAAATCTGTAAGGATTGTAAAAAAGCATCGTTTTTTGACTTGTTGTTTCCTTCCAAACATTAATTTTATTACAATTTACATCTAACATACATAGTTAAAATTAGAAAATATTTTAATTTTGAAAGTTAGTAAGGTCCGATTAATTTATAACTCAAACAAACCCCTTTGATGAGTGTACCAAGAAGTGAAAAGCGTCTTATATATGATTGCATTGAATAAAAGAAAGACGATTAATTAGTCTTTAAAATTTGTGTCTTCGTTCATGTCACAAAAAAATGTGTTACTTGTTATTTTTGCTTACATAATATATCACCGGCATCATTTGTTATAAATATACAATACACATGCTATTTTGGAGTTTACAAAAATAAAGATTTAGATAACTTTACTCATAAATTATCCTCTGGGTGTTTACTTATTTTACTCCAAGGTGAACCTCCAGTTGTAATGTCACATATGCTATTGAAGTTTGCAATTGCATACAGTTTATACTTTTGATAATAGCTTCTCTTTTTTATTCTTTAGCTGCTCGTGATTCTGACTGGATAAAAGATGTTGATGCTAGGATTCATTTGGCTATTGATTACGCTCTCAAAAATGGCATGGCTTGCAAGGGAGACAGCGTTATCGTTGTTTCTGGCTGGAAGTCTGGTCCTGGCTCTACCAACACCATGAGAATTGTCACGATCTAGGGGGAGTCGTGCTCTTGTGAATGCACTTGAAATTTTTACGCTTTGTCCTTTTACACTCGTGTTTTCTGTTATTTTGCGTATGTATGTAATATGTTTTGGCTTATTCTTTGATTTCTTCGTTGAACCCGCGTGCTTACGTTCGCTTAGTTCTTACGAACGTATTTACATTAAAATGTAGAGTTTTTGTTTCATTGTGCTTTTTTATTTTGACACCTTTTTTGTTACATTTAAATCAGATTTTAAAGGTCAAAAAAATTTCAAGTCAGAAGTGAGAGTTGATTTTAAATTTAAGTTTTTTAGTTACTTGTTTATATTTTCTAAGATTCTTATTATACTCTTCATCAAGAAAGACCATAAAATCATATTTTTAAGACTTATATTCTTTATGTGCGATTTCTTGAGAAGAAGGGTCCTCGATTTGGTTGTCAAATCATTTTAAAAAACCATCTGTAATAAATCACCAGCCTCTTTGTTCTCATGCATAATGTTGTAAAATCATATATATCCATCTTTGTAGATAAAATAATGCATGCATAATGTTGTAAACTGTTGAGTTGTATCTAAAGTAGTAGAGAAATTTTAAAATATAATTTTCTGAATAATTCTTTGCTTCTACATCATTCTCCTATTTGTTCTTCCTTTCAGAAAATTTAATGAAATTTAGATAATTGTGATATCCAAATTAGACAGTCAATATTAGTAATTAAATTCGGAGTAAAAAAAGAAGAAAATCATAACGACAGCATAGGCTTTTTTTAGGTGTTGAGAGAGGCCTTATGTTATTTAATTAAAAAAAATTAAAGCAAAGTTTTGTTTTCGATTCTATTTTTTCATATCAGTTAATCCTAAAGCTGGAGTCAATTGGTCAAAAATTGTTAAACTGTCAAACGTTTCCTTCTATGATCACCTACTTTATTTAGTTATCTTACCGACTTTCAAGCTCAAAGCATCTTTTGTTATCTAACGACATTTAGGTTGTTCTACAAAAAAACGTGCTTTGACAACCTCCTGTCTATAACGATCTCTTTCAATTAAAAAAGACGGTCTTAAGCGTATCCGACCTTTATTAAACGATCACCCGTTCACCGAAAACACTTTTCACGGTCCGTAAAGACCATAGTTTAAATTCTACTTGGGGTGACCAAAAGTCACATTTTTTGATGAAAAATTTCGATCATTACTACGATTTAGGGAATTTTGGATAAGAACAATCCCATTTGATCTGTCACCTCATTACTTAAAAGGAATACTAAACAAGACAAATGAAACTCCCACCCCCTTGAGTAAGAAAGTTTAGAATGTATAATGGCGAGTCTTGATCGAAAAGAAATGATGCAACCAAAATTGACATTTTTGTTGGCTCCTGCAATTTAGTCAAAACAACTTTCTTTATGTACTTGTACTTAGTTTTGAATTTATTGCACTATCATGGAGTTGCTGGAGACAACGAAAAGAAAATGTTTCAATTTCTCAAAATGGCTAAGTTTTTGATAACAAAATCTTTAAAAACACTAATTTCTAATATTTACAAATGGGATGTAAAAATTGATTTTTTATAAAAATAATATTTTTTCAACAATATTTATCAATTCTTTAATCTCTTGTGAACGTTGATAAAGACAATTATTTTTTTCCGATTTATAAAATGTTATTGACGATAATTGTAGTTAAAAAATTTTTGGTTATAATTTGTCTGATTTTGAAGTTTTAAATACATTTGTGTCTTAGTGTCAAACTAAATGTCAATCTTTTTAAAAAATTGTCAAACTGAATTTCATTCATATGATGTATTGTTACATTAACGTTATTTTTTTGTATCTGACAATTGAAATTAATAGGGAATTGTGTGTGAGCGTGTCAGGAAATATTTTTAACCTTTTCAAGTTCATTATGAGAATAGTCATCTTTTTATTTCAAGTATTTTGAGATGTTTGGTGTTTTTTAATCTACGAGTATTCGGTAGGTGACTGTTTTGATCTAAATATCACTACTAAACATAATCCCATATATAAGAGAACATCATACATACGATTCAAGTTTCTGATGCGCTCAGACACATAATTCCGTTTTAATTTCCATTAATCAGTGTCAGACACTAGACAACATCATACGTAACAATACATCATCATACATATACAAATATTTCCTTACACCACAAAACATAAAGCCATATGTAAAAGTACATCATACATAGGAGTCAAGTTACTGACACACAAAACATAAAACGCCATATATAAGAAAACATCATACATAGGATTCAAGTTTCTGACACGCTCAGACACATCGAAAACAGAAGAAGCTGAAAACTTTTTAGAAGAATTGAATGAAGAATCTTCAATACTTGATGAAGTAAAGATATCTTTGTTACTGGATTCACTGACTGATGAAGAAAATATTTTAGGATGACCTCGAAAGTTTAACTGATGTACAGGTTTTTGTCCAAACTATTGAAGTTCAATTTATTGAAAAAGGCTCATTCATTTCAAAAGTAGAAGGTAAGCCAATATTTAAAAAACTCCCCTTAGTTACAAAATAACTTAAACTAGTCCTAATCTGAGAGTTGAAGAAAATGCTGAACTTATTTTTTTCTGAAAAAACGGAGGTTGAAGTATTTGAAAAAATATTTTCAAAAAACTGTTTCAGTACTTATTTCTTATTCAATTTTGTACGCTAATCAAAAAACAATACTGATTCTTCAATTTGTGAAAATAAATTGAAAGCATTTCTTGACATTCTAATGCTAAGCGGATACCATAGACTTTCGAACAAGCGTATGTATTGGGAACAAGCAAGAGATACAGAACTACCAATTGTGTTCAACTCAATGTCAAAAAATAGATTCCTCGAGATAAAACGCTATCTTCATTTAAATAATAATCTTAAAGTTAATAAGGAAGAAAGCATCTTCAAGCTTGTTCCTCATTTAGAATTGCTAAAAGAAAATTTAAAAAAATTTGGAATTTTCTCGTATAACTTGTCTATCGACGAAATGATGATTCGATATTATGGTCATCATCCATGTAAAATGTACATGCGTGGAAAGCCTATCAGAATTTGGCCGATAAATTCTGGTGCATTTGTAGCCCAAGTGGTTATTTGTTTGAATTTTTACCTTACTGTTTCGGAAAGATAAAGGCAGAAATTGGATCTTTGGGAGAAAGTGTGGTCTCCGAATTGATAAGCAAAACTCATCAAGTTATCCTCTTTTTTCGATAATTTTTTTTCTGGCTATGGCGTTATGAAAAAATTTAATGAAAATGGGTTGAAAGCGACTGGCACACTCCGTGAAGTGAGAACAAATAAATGCCCCATGATGTCGGACAAAGAAATGAACAAAAAGTTTTTACGATTTTAGGTTTGATACGGTAAATAATTTGTTCTTTACAAAATGGCTGGACAATAAACCCGTTATGTTAGTGACGAATTACGATAATATTGAGCCACTTGAAAAGGCACAAAGATAACCTTGATGTGACAAAAAAGAAGTAAACCTTCAAATTCCGATATGATTATGGGTGGAGTTGATTTGTTGGACAAGATGGTATCTCTTTATAGAATACACATCCGCTCTAAAAATGGTGGTGGCCAATTTTCACTCAGATGATGGACATAGCTTCAGTGAAGTCATGAAGGCTCTATCGAATTTCTCACAAAGATGGAAAAAATATTCTTTGCTCGATTTTAGAAGAAAAATAACGTAATCTTATCTTTCTTCTAGCATTGCGAATGAAAAACAAAGAACTGGGCCTTCAAAAAACAAAATAATGAAGAGTAAGATTCTTGTTTAATTTGATTTGCACCTGAAAAACATTATATTACTTCAATAAATACGCAACGTGTAGCTTCTGTAAAAAAAGACTAAAAAATATTGCACATATCGTAATGTTTCTTTACATGAAAACTATTTTAAAAACTTTTGATCTGAATAAAAATTTTATTTTTTCTACCTTGAAACTTTTTGTGCCCATTATCCCAAAAGTGGGATGTTACATTTTTTTTCTTATGCGTTTAAAGACTTAATTAGACAAATTTTTTAATTTTTTATTTTTTTATATTATTTATATTTTTATTATATATCTTTAACAATTATTTTTATCATTTTTATCCATTTCCCTCACCCCCCCAACATCACAAATATTCTAAATTTTTAAAATATATAAATATAAATAAAAATTAATAATATAAAAAATCATAAAAATTTTTCTATTTTTTTTTTTTCTTTTTTTTTTTTTTTTTTTTATTTATATTTAATTTATTTTTTTTATTTTTTTTTTTTTGTAGAGTACGGGGCTTTATTTTTTTTAGTATTATAATGATTAAAATAAAAAAAAAAAATAAAATATAAATTTTTTATTTCAAATTTTTTTAAAAAAAAATTTTTTTTATTTTTTAAATTCTTCAAAAAAAAAAAGGTTTTTTTAAAAAAAATTGAAACAAAAATTTAAAAAAAACACCCAAAATATAATACACAAAGGGGGGTGGTTTCTTAAGAAAGAAACCACTAAAAAAAATGTTTCTCTCACTCCCCCCCCACAACAAAAACAAGGAACACACGAATTTGGGGGGGGGGGCCGCCTTTTTATTATAAAAAAAACAAAAAAAAAATTTTTTAAAAAAAGCCCTCCTCCCTTTTTTTTTTTCCCCCCCAAAAAAACCCTTTCTAAAAAAAAAAAAAAAAAAAAAAAAAAAAATAAAAAAAAAATAATAAAACCACACGACATAAAACTCGTCCTCAAATTTTTTTAAATATCAAAGAGAATAGATTTTAGACTTTTAATTTACTTGGAATCCGAGAAAATCTTTACAACAAAAATGAGGCACACCAGTGTAATTGATATAATTTCCCACCTTAAATTTATTTTTGGATGACTTATATGCCCTTACAGGGCCGGGCCCTATGCAAAATGGATTGCGCGGGGCCCAGTGTGGGTAGGAAAAAAGATTAAAAGTGAGAAATAAAATTTTGAAAAAAAGAAAAGGGATTTGTTTTATCACTTTTACAAAATGACGATCAATTTATTTTAAAAATAAACAAATTAAACTTTCATTGAAATTAAAGTGTTAAGGCTGCATTTTTGTTAATTCTATATTTACCACCTCTTGTTGCAATTAGTTCAACAAAAGAAGGCTTAACTATAGACATGATAAACGGTCATTTTGGTTCACTATTTCAAGCTCAGCTTATGAAAACTCTTGGATTAAGTAGATATTTCGATGAGTTCTGCCCTTTTTTGCAAAAATTGGAACGCCGCAGTTGCTTGACGTGTTCAAAGTACTTTTGTTCGATCAAAGAAAAAAATAAGCACTCATCATTTTGCATCTTTAAACCCACACAACGCCAAATAATTTTAGAAAATGAAAGGTACGAAGAAGTAGAAGATAAATATGAAGAAACAATATCTTTGACAGATTGTTGCCCATTGAGGTGAAATAATTATAACAAATATAAAAAATTGTAAAAACTGGACACTTTATTGCTGACTAGTTTCGGGGTATAAACTCCTTTTTCAAAGCCATCGCCAACATCAAAAATGGCGGAGCAATTTGTGCTTGGCCCATGATGCTACTCGAACATCTTTTCAAATATAATCTCATATCATATCGAATACATCAACAGAGCTGATAATCCTGCAGGTTTTCTCTCTCGACAGAGATCGTATCTTGCTTTAAATTTCGTATTTTCTTCGAAAGAATAATAACATAGAGTATATAAGGCCCACAACGAGCTACTTCATTCTTCCTTTTTATCTTCTCTGGATTCCTCTATTCATTTTCAAGTTGCTGACCACGCTACAGGAATCCTCTCCAGAGTATCATTGGAAATGGAAGAGATGAGATAGGGATTTTTTACTTTCAAAATTTTAGCCTATTATAGATGGGTGTCCCCCTATATACTATTTTCTTCCTTTCATCTTTTCAATAAAGCTTCTTCGATGGTACGAGGGACTGCAAATTTAACATTCATCACAAATTAAGCCCTGATATTACTAGGTTCTAAAATATGAGCCAGAGTGATTTTCAAGGAAATGGGGTATTTATCTGACTCGATTAAACTTTTTCCAGTCATTGAAATGATAATCCTTCTTTATCAAACATTGGAAAAAATAAGGAATTGGCATCAATGTGTGAACATTTGAAAAGTTAAAAGGAATTTTATTAATCAAAACACATACCAAAGAAGAAATGTCATGAGATGAATGCGGAATTCACCTTTAATATTATATGCATAAATGTAGGTGTGAATAAATAGAATCGATCGGAATATATATATACATACATATATTAGATATTGGCAATGCCACACACATATGGTATAAGAAAAAGGAGGAAATGTGAATGCAATCGTCGTAACGTAAAGGAAGGAACACGTCATACAAGTTTTTTAGACTGGAAGAATTTCTTCAAATTTCTCAACTGCCAGAGTCCGGTTAAACAGAGGACGAACACTTGAGATAGCGCCCACCAGAGGACACGCGAGTTTGTTTTCACACTTTTGTTGCGAAATATTTCTTCACGAAACTGAAAATGAAATCAAATGTAAATTTTACTGATCTAAGAAGCAAATAAAAAATATATTCTAAATCTTAATAGGTATACCTGTTTAATTATAACCCAAAATTTGTACAAAAAATACGAATTAAAGTTCTTGGAAATTGTGGAAACTGTTTATCAAAAGTGCATATAAAATTTTAAATAAAAATAAGTGTACAAAAACGAGATAGATGAACCCATGTGTCTTTTGTGTTGAGATGGTTTTTTGCATTATGTACAAATTTCTGATGATTGATTTAACAAATTAATCTTTTTTCAAATTCATAACAACTTTTAGTACAACGTATATAGTATCTATTTTTAAAAATAAATTAGTTATAAAATTATATTTTTTTTTATGTACAAAATATTGAGAAAACTGGATATTTTTTTATTTATAAACATAAATACCCATTTAAGACCGACGTATTCATATGAGGGAGGAGAAGTTTTTGAAAAAATAACTACAAAATAAATATTGTAAAAGTAAAACAAGTGTTTTAGAATATTAAATAAGCATTGTTTATTGCCATGAAATGAATTTAAATGGCAACAAACATGCTTGTTTATCTCAATTTGAGTTAAAAAACAAACTTAAAGTTTAAATGTGGCTGCAATATTTTCATGATTATTCATAGCGTTATCGTTTGAGGACGCTCGCATGGAACATATACAAAAAGTATTATTATTATTCTTTAAGAATAAGCAATTTTTTTTACAAATGAACCTCTTTGAATTGTAAGAAGCACTTAATTCTAAGGAGTTCACTGAAGACACAGATTTAGTCATAATTCCTGTTACGGCTGATTCAATCACAGATGAAGAAGACATACTATGATGATTTTTTAGAAGACGATACCGGATGATATTCGAGGAAAAATGGAAGTTTTCAATAAGAACCCAAATGTACATGAAATTAATGATCATATCAATTTCCCAAAAAAAAGATGAGATTAGGGTGATATGGAACAAGAATGACATTATATTTAAATTACAAAGAACTAATGGAGCTGAAAAAAGAAAGTGGTGAAAGAATTAGCTGGTAAGAACTGTGTAGAAGTATTTGATAGAATATTTAGTGATTAGCATATCGTGGATGAAACTATTATATATGATAATCAAAAAATTGTCATGATTTTATTTTTTCTGGATATCATCAGTTAGCAAGAGAAAAAGAACATTGTTCATTTAGTGAGAATTTGCGTGTAAAATTTGTATCTCAGTTTGCAATAAATATCTCATGATAAAAAATTATATTGATTCAGCAAATAATGCAAAGCTTGACACAAATGACAAACATGCTAAAATTCATCCTCTAATTGAATGATTCTTTTCAGCAATGATAAATTTTCTCAATAGATGAGGTTATGGTAAAATACTTTGGGAGACACTCATCAAAGCAGTTCATTAGAGGCAAGCCCAAAAGATTCAACTTCGATACATATACTGATGCAAGCAAGGATACAAAAGAGATAAATTTGTCAGTAGGAACAAACGTTGTATTAGATCCCTTAAAGTGTGTTGACCGACATATCTACAAATCATGTCATTTACTTTGATAACTTTTTTCTTCTTACGATTTGTTTGTTAAGTTGAAGAATATGAAAGTTAGAGCTTCTGGTACGAGTAGAATTAATCGTAGGAAAAAATGGCTGCTTTTAGAGAATAATGAAATGAAGGAGCATGCTCGCTCTTTTTATGATTGGCAGTATGATCAGAAGAATGAAATACCTTTTGCGAGATGGTTGGATAATAGCGTGGTAACAATGGCTAGTAATTTTGAAGGAAGAGAACTCGTAAACTTTGTTATAAGGGAGAGTACAACTTTAAAATCCAAAGAGAAAGCCAAGCAACCCAAGTTATTTTTAAGTAATAACAAAGGAAGGGAGGAGTTGATTAGCTTGATCAATTTGTCAATTCGTATAGGAGTTCAATAAAGGGAAAAAGTGGTGATGGGTTCTCTTCACACAGATTCGTATAAAAACTCGTGGAGAATTTATCAATTGACGAATGATACAAAATGTGAGTTATTGAAATTCACAAGAAATATAACCAGGCATTGTTTAAGAACTTCAAATCTTGCAGCAAGAAATAAGCCATCCACTTTGAAAAGCGTTATAACAAACTCCTTTGGACCTCTTCCAAATAAACTCAACCAGCAATTAAAGTTTGCTATTTGAAGGCTTAGTGGTCATGTAAAGCTTGTTTGGTCACTCTCTGCCTTGACCCCTTCCCCCAAATATGGCACCATAGACTCATCATAGCTCAAGTTTTCGTGAAAAACATCATACTTTATGAGTTCCTCATTGAGTATGTCAAACAAAGGCAAAAATTTAGCCATTTTTTGAGTAAGTTTATCATGCATTGGAGATTCTGTCTTTTTGATGGTTCTAGTTATTTATAATATGTATAATATACATATATATATTACTGTTATGTTTATCATAGTTAGTTCCCTTTGACTCTTAAAGGAGTCCTTCAAACAATGAGGAATAGAAAAATCAACATCACCATTTATTCCTTAAAGTAAAACTTAAAAGGTATCAAAAACAAAATTTTACTTTCAGTAGAGTTAATCTTTCAAATTTTTATCCAAATTTCAAGAGATTTTCGTCTACTCCATGTAAATACTATTTATAAATTTTTATATGCAAATAAAAGTTCATATTCTTTAAATTTTTTTTCCAGAAAATATGTGATATGAAAAGCATGACTCGTTGAGGAGTCATTGGGTAAAAATGGGTTAAGCCTTTCTTCTCTGTGAAGTTGATATCTAACTAGTACGCACAAAAATTCGACTCTAAATCCAAACACTCAACAAGCATAGGCTATTTTTTAATGCTTGAAAAAATATGACTTCAACTTTAGCTACCGAGTCGAACTTCGAAACCATGAGCGTGGCAAGCAGGGAATTTGACATATATTATTTATACCCGTTTGCTTGTTTCAATTCTTAATTCCTATATTATAGTAAACATGCTAGCCAGCATTTTTGACTGAAGGAGTCGATGGATGGGAAAAGTGGCAAAATGGGATGGTAACATTTACGACTTGGGGGACCACTGATTAAGACCGCCAGTTCCCACACCAATAGATCGTAGTCCTGAACCCGATGTGTACATTTTGACTTGAGATGTCATCTGACAATAAGAGTTCTTTGCTATTGAAAGAGGTTAATTGTACAAAGTAAAATTAGTCAATGTATTTACACAATTTTTGATAGTTAGGACCAAATTTGCGGAGACAGAGTCAGTATTGAAAGAAACATGTTTCATTTTGGAAAGCATAAGAAATGGCTGTTCCTTAGTCAAAATTTTTAAATTTTCAAATACCTGAAGTTGGATATTTTCTATCTCACTCGGCAGCCCTGGTTACAACTTTAAAAAGATTAAGAAATATTTCTTCTTCATTTTCAAAATGGGCCAACAAATTCAAGGTGAATATTTGTTTATTTAATTGTAGTTTTTCATAGTATACTTTTTCTATATTATGGGGTATGTAGTATGCAGAAAAAGTTAGGAAATAACTGGCTTAGACTATAAAATAAGATAGACCTAAAAATCTTAAAACAGACATAAAATTTAACATGATAAAGGAGAGGATATCATTGCAACTTTTGTTTACAAGAAACAAGAAAATTCAACTAATGTAAAGTTTACACGTCATATCTCCAGAGTAAAGGCAAAGGTACTATAGGGTGTTTTCATCGAGAAGGCACAATTGCACCGCTTGTATCGAACTATTAGAAAAGTAGGCTTAATGTGGGATCGAACCCAAGATCTTGAGTTATCAAACCCAGTACCTAACTAACCTTGTCACGCAAGAGTAAGTGTATCAAAAATAAAATAACTAAATTAGAAGTCCAAAAGAGTGAGGGATTTTGTAAACAAGTGATGAAAGCTACACGCGGATAGTGTTCATAATTCCAAAAATTAAAAAATATCTGTAGTTATGATAGGTAGGATTATGTATTTTAAATACATTTTCAATTTTCGCAATTTGACATTAAGGATTTCTACATCCGGGATTATAATTAACCTAAATCCAGGTCAAACACCATTCTCAATGACATAGATAATATCCAAACATGTTAACAATATTGTATTGAGTATATCGGACAATGTACAATTATTGCTCTATTCTCATACAGAGGCTGTTCACCTTAAAAAATTTTCAAGGGCATAAAACGCATGGCTTTCGTCAGATACTTAAAGGGATGTATGAGTGACAAAAAGGTTAAAAGTAAATTTCGTGCTTGAATGAATCAATGAAAAGAATCGTTACTCGATAATAATTTTGTTCTCTGGAAATCTTTTCCAATTGATCGGAGAGTTTTCGAAAGCGAACCTGGAGTTCAGTCAATCGCTCCTTCTTTGAAACTTCATCGTAGTCTATGGAGTCTTCGCCAATATCAATGTTCAAGTGAACTTTCTTTAACAAAGATTAAAATAAAGTGTAAACAAGTTATACATATTATGAAAACTTTATTGTTGTTAGCCCCTTGATTACACTACCTCATTATCAGTGTAATCACAGACAACCTATATAAAAGTCACCGTTAGATGCTGCTGACTTTGTATGTAGGCTTCTACTTATGGCTTAATAATTTATATATATGGTTATATATAGATAAGTTAAATCCAAGTTTCGGACAGGCAGTTTCCCCACTTAAAGAGTAGGTTAACGATCGCGCATCGCTTGGACCACAAATGAATTGGCTTGAGTGTTGTATGAGAGTGCAGTTGAAAAGATGGTGTATGTTGATTACAAAGTGGACAGCGCGAAATCGTGTGTGCTTTGGAATCAATTTTACGAAGATACTCACGAAGTAATGATGATTTATTATCTCTAATTTGTGCAAGTGTGTGTCTGGTTTTAATGGGTAGTTTTTGTTCTGTTGGATCAATTTTTGGAGGAGAAATATTTATTTTTATTTGGTTTAAGTGCAGAGAGGTGGTTCATTACTGCATGTGTATGCATTACTTTATTAATGTTTGTTTGTTTTTGGCTATCTTCAGTGTTTTGACATGTGTTGTAGAGAATGAGATTATTGTTTTCAAAAATTGTCTTTTCCATGTCTTTGTGGTTTTTTGGCGTGGTAAAAATCGCTAAGTGGGTGTAGTTTATTAGCAACCTTTACTCTTAAGTTTGATGCGTGTAGTTAATGTGTTCTTTAAGAGGTAGTATAGAAGTTTCTGAACATTCCAGCACACATCTGCACCCAGAGTGAGATTTTTTAAATATAGCGAAAAAATGTAAGTGAAATTTATCAAAATTTTTTAAGATATTTTGTTACAATGTCACGAATTGACATATTACCAAAAATTTTAAAATTAAGCGGTATTACAGCTGAATATAAAAAAAAGTTACTCAAAAAACATAAGGCATTATATATAGAATTAGTGGAACGCCTTCTATTATTCAATATTCAAGCTAAATAGATTCAGAAATGTAGTTTATGCAAAAATTTTAAAGAAGTTAATATAGCTAGTAGTAGAATATTTAACTCACAATCATGCAAGATAGGTAAAATAATTTTTGGATCACGTAGATTAAGCCAAGTATTAATATTTTTAAAATTTAGGCACTTAAATAAATTTGTACAACTTTATGATCCTAAATCTGAACATTTCCATCTGTAAAAATTATCTTGCCACTTGCTTAGAACACACAGCCTTACATTAGAAAAATATTAGTTTGCTAGTGTGTTATTTAGTAGGGTTTAATTTAGCTAGTTTGAATACTTTACTAACGAACTGATATTTTAAATCCGGGGCAATTAAATTTCTTGACTAATTTAGAAAAATACAGGTATTTAAACGGCCTATCTAAAATAATAAGATCCCGTCTCTTTTTCAAGATAATAAATATCTCATCTGTATATTTCAAGACACTTTGGTTGATTTAACGCAATAAAAATATTAAATCATAACTAAAAGGTTCACTTTAAATAAAGAAAAAACATACCAACTTTTTATTGTGTGAAAAGAAATGTGATCTATTTGAGTGTAAGCAGATGGAATGTTGTCCTGCAGAGTGTAAGGTAGAAGATATTTTGCCTTCGTTGCTATATGTTTTTGACAATACAATTTGATGAGCAGGATCACGTACCTCAACTTCCATACCTAATTCTGAAGTTCGATATTCTTTAGTTTGAGGATCAAGTATCTCAATTTTATAATTTACTAAAAAATTAGGTTAGAAAAAACAAGAAATTTGATTAACTAAAGGGTCTTATTTTCATGTAACTTAAAATTAAATTACATAGAATTTGAGTATTTTCAGGCACATCTTCAAGAAAGCACTTTTTTTCGCCCTCTCCAATGAAAAAGTAGAGGGATTCGGTTTTTAAAAATACGAAAAATAACAGAAGAAACTTCATTTTAAAATATTACGTGGTATTTAGTTTAAGATCAAAATTAAAGCAAAATAGTTTTTGTAAAAATATATTTATAAACAAAAATTTCCTTTTTCTTTTAATATAAATTATATGATATTTTGTAAATAAAAATTTAAGTTATAAATACATCGTTATATTACAAACCAGAAGTGTTTCCTTTAGTTTGCTAATATTTGTCAAAATTTCTCCTTTACACTTAATTCTAGAATCATTATTCTTATTTATTTTCAAAAAAGATAGACAAGTATATATATTTTTAAAAAATATATATTTACTAGCCGGTCCCGTGGTCGTTTCTCGCTTCGCTCGAAACAGTGTTTCTCGCTGCGCTCGAAACATAGGATTCTGGGTAGTGTGTATATTGAGTTGCTAATTCAAATTCTCTTCGCTCGAAACGACCACGGGACCGGCTAGTTTTTTTTGTTTAGACTACGCTCGAAAGATAGGATTCTGGGTAATGTGTATTTTGAGTTGCTAATAGTGTTATATGGCATGGTGGTCAGTTTTTAGCATAGTTGTATTTTTTCTGTGTATTTTTCTATTACACCATATAAAAAAGAGATATTTCAACGAATCAGAATGCTTCAAGCAACCCTCAAACTACAGATATATTGAAATAAATAATTTCAACCAATCAGAATGCTTCCAGCGACAGACAGACACACAGACGCTAGCTTATTATAATATAGATTAGGTGAGTTAATTTTTAATAATTAATGTTAGAAGTATATTTTCTAATTTTTAGTTAATCATTGCAAATCAAATAATTTTTTACACTCATAAAATCATGTTTTAAGTAGTAAAGATAGAAAAGTGCCACCCAAGGATTTGCTGATCTCAGGGATAAAATGGTAAATTTAAAAACACATAGAAAGCTATCTTTATCAATCATAAACAAAGTTCGTCAGTTCGGTTTTACTGTTACAAACTATCAACAAGCCTCTATTATCTTCTGAAAAATTTTGAAGTAATAAGTTTCTCTTTTACTTTTCAATTTTATTGATGGAGATGAGAGCTGGGAATGTGAGAGTTGTCAAGTAAGATCGTCTCGTCTTGTGAAGTGCGATTGCTGTGAAAAGTGGCTATGCTATAATTGACAAAAATTTAATCCCTCCTTATTCAAAATTCTCGATAAATATAATAACGAAGGAATCAAATGGCATTGTCAAAAGTGTCGTGATTCAGAAATAAGAGAAAAAAAAAAATCTAATTCGCTAATTGCTAATCTGACAAATGTAGTAAATGAGTTGGAACATCAATTAGATGACCAAAACAAAATTATTTACTCATTTAAAACAAATTTTTATAAACAAGTTGAAGATTTGACGTTAATATCAAGCTCTCTGAAAGAGATAAAAGAATCTCAAAAAAATATTTGTTGTAGTAAAGATGTTGCAAAATCATTGCAATCGTCATTTACATTCGCTGACGCAGTTAGAAAGCCTAAAAATAAGCAACACACTTTATATGTAAAATCAGAGAGCTTGAAAATCGATCAATTAGCTGAAAGGACATCACTCATTCTAAATGGAGTTAAAGTTTTATCCAATAAGAAGACGAAAAAGTATAACAATTTTTTTTATATAATATATAAAGTATATGTATGCATATATAGTTTATAAGTTCATCAGAGAAAATGCATGCCAGGACTAAATCAAGAATGTGAAAATATTGAGAAATTTTTTTTATATTGCAAGTGTGGTAAACTTGAAACTCGTCGATGATGTTCGGTAAAAACGTTTCTATCTTGAAATTGAAGTGATGCCAAATACTTTTTACCAAAATGATTGGAAGCAAATTTAGAACTTTAAGTGTAACATAGGCGAAATAAATATAGTATTTTAGAAAGATAGTGCAACGTATGAAATCCAAACAAATTATAATAAACATTTTATCATGGATAAAAAAAATAAAGAGGCAAAATTATACAAATTTATATATATGTATGTATATTAAATAAAAAAAAAATAAAAATATCTAGTTTAACATTGAGTGTTTAGGTTGTTACTATCTAGACAAAAAAATATACAATCAATGCATTTATACGAGCAAAAATACTTCTAAATTTTTTTTTCAAGTAATAATTTTTTAAGACTTTTTTTGAAATTTTTTGAGGAAACTGTTCTGCAAATTTTCAAACTTATGTTATCTTTGTTTCTCAAGCTATAAGAATGAAAATTTATGTTTTCAGTAAATGTAAAACTATTTTTATAATGAAAATTGTCTTTACAGTTATACATAAAAGAGTCTAATTGAAATTTATTTATCTGCTCAAGATTAAATATATTATACTTTTGCTTTATTAGATTTTTGTTGTTTCTACTAATAAAATCAATAGATTTATTTATTTTTTTATCCAATGTTTTAAAGTAAGTAGTACAGGATTTTGCCCATAATAAATTTGCATATGAAACTTTAGATTTAATGAGACAATGATAAATAGATACTTTAACCTTTTCGGAAAGTAAGTTTATTATGCTCTTATAGTGCGAGCTAAAACTTAAGTTTGAATCTAGTGTCACGCCTAGATATTTTATGGACGAGGCCCGAATTAATGACCGTGACCCAATGTTGAGTTCTAAACTTGATTTTTACAATATCTTTCAAAAATAACATATTTTGATTTCTTCATGTTGATAACAAGATCATTATTACAGGACCAATTTAATAATGTATTCAAATAATTATTAATATTTTGAGTATCATCCGATAATGTCCTCGATCGATATAAAATAGCTAAGTCATCTGCGTACATAAACAATTTAAACTCCCTATTACTAAACTGAAAAATATCATTTATGTATATTAAAAATAGAAGTGGTCCCAAAATGGATCCTTGCGGAACCCCACTTTTAACTACTAACCGCTTAGATTCTTGATTATTGACAACAGTGTACTGCATACGATGATCTAAATATTGTTCCATTAATTTATAAAATCTTTCCCTAAATCCCATTTTGTACAATTTAAGAGTAATTTTTTATGATTGATGGTATTAAATGCATTACTAAAATCTATAAAGATACCCAAACTTACATATTTATCATCATATGAAGAAACAAGTTCATTAAAAATATGTGAAATAACCGTTTCAGTAGACGAGCCATGTCTGAAACCAAACTGGTTATCTCACAAAGTATTGAAAATAACTTGTTGACTGAATTGATTATGAACAAAAATGAATTTATCAAAAAAATGGTTGATGATGGCAGAAATTTTGATGTACTTTTTTCAAAAGATATCCAAAATGAAAAAAAGATTGTTGTTGTTAAAGTAGCTCCTGAAATTTTCTCCTCCTCAAGAATAATGATTTTACCTTTTTTGATGATGGAAGCTGTAAAGTGCCGTCCGTTTTTTTCACATATACAATGTAGTAAGCGTCTTCTTTTTGTACACATTACATCAAATTGTAAAAAAATGCAACTTGCAAATATTGTTCTTCCTCCCATGATTATAGTGTTTGTCCAGTTAAAGATGATAACACAAAGTACAAATGTCATACTTGTACCAAAAATGGAGAGTCATCAATTAATCATGCATCAATGAGTTACAGTTGTCCATATGTTAGCAAGGAATTGAAACGCGTTGAGAGCATCACCTTATTCCATAATGGTTGAAGGTAAAAATTTATTGTATCACACTAACCTATATTTAGATACTAACAGCCAACTCAAAAGTTCACGAGCTTGTAATTTTTTTGAATAAGTTGTCTACATGCATGGTAAAAGATTTAACTCTAATATGTTTACAAGAGACATGGCTAGATAAAAATGAGGATTATTTCCTTATACCTAATTATTGTACAGTAAATATCCCTAAAAGATGTTCTAAGCATGGTGGTTTTCTTTATTAGGCGAATGACATCAATTATATCAAATTGGTGAAAGTGCACATTTTATTGACTCATTCGAATACCAGAGTATTGACCTTTATCTACAAAAACAGAAAAATATTACGGTTCACAATATATATAGACTACCTAGCAAATAATAATTACAGCAGGCGCACTAATCCCAACTGTTACACTTCAGACACGATATGAAATTCAAACTTTAATTGACAACTTTTTACTAAATGAAGACAATGTTGATTATAAAGCTTTTAACTGTATGGCATTTTTTTCGGATCATATATCGATACTTTTATCTCTCAATTTGAAAATTAATAAAATTAAAAGGTTAAGGGAAAAATTCGATAGGCGCTTGTTTTCCTCATTATCTACACAATTAGACTCGCATTCAATTATTGAATTATATCCAAATGACTCATCTGAATTATTTAAGCAAATGATTTCTCAAATTTCTGATATGTTCAAAAAATGGTGTACTTTTAGAATATCTGGAAAGATATTGTATTGGAAATATTTATAAATTGCAAAGGAGAAGCTTTCTGTTAGATAAAGTTTCCAAAGTTTTACATGCTTCATTGAAATACCAGAAATATCTTTGGTAGGGTTATTCTCCATTTTCTCGATAATATGACATAATGATTCCTTTGTGCAAGTTTGAAAACTGAAAGAATAATAAACTTCCTCCATAAAGAAAAGGTGTGGTTCTTTGGGGTATGATCTATCTTTGTAAAAAATCATTGAATTCACTTACGATAATATGATCATTGATAAATATTAATCATCGTTGAATGCATATCCTGTTATCTTTTTCACCATCTAAGATCTTGTTTATTGTGGACCAGATTTTCTGGGTTGAGTTACAATTTGCAAAGGTGTTTGAATAGTGCCTTTCTTTGAGAACTCGGATTTTGTATTCTATGTTGTTTCTGATAGATATGTAACGATTGTTCAAATACAGAATCTGTTTTTTCTTTAACTTATGAAAGATTTGATCCTTTAATTTGATCATGTCCAATATTTCTGAAATAATCCAAAGCTTTAATTTGTTTGTATATTTATTTATACTAGATTTATGTGTTGTTATTGATCTATTAATAAGATCGGTAACTGTGAGAAATTCTTTTACTGTTACAAACTATCAACAAGCCTCAATTATATTTAGTAAACGTGGGAAAAATATATTACCATTATCGTCAGAGTGAATAGATCATTTTATTTGTGCCGATAATGAAGCATATTCATAGGTGTGCTCAGATCGACTGCTCATTGCTGAATCTCTTTCAGAGTCCTTATTGCAAACATAGAATGATAACAAAATAGGCTAGTGGTCTGAGAAATGTGTTATGCAGGTAATGCCTTTGTATAATACAATATCGTTGTTAATGAAAAAATGATCAATGAGTGTATCCGTAGCCAGTCGAGTTGGCAGAGTAATCACCGGCATTAAAGAATTAGAAAGTAAACTATCAAAAAAATTTTTGGGAAAAATCTACATATTTGGTATTATACGAGGGAAGTCTATACATGTTATGTACAATTATATTTTTATAATTTAGAAATTCTAAAAGAATTGATTGATACTCAAAACATTTTTCATGGAACTTTTGGCCCAGAAATCGGAATTTAATTCCTTTCCAGGCCTCCATCAAGTGAGGCTTGTTTCGGCGAATCTATACATATATACCCTCCTATTGAAAAATCTCTTATAGGAAAACCGCACCAGGTATCTTGGACAAATATTACAGATAAAGGTTCAGATAAAAGGATATTCAATTGATAAATTAAAATTTGTAATTCTTCAAACTTGCTATTGATTGTATATTGAAGCTTTGTAAATTTTATCAGGAATCACCTTTACAAATTTTAGGTTTCAAAAAACCGCGAATAAGAGAAAGCAATTTATCAAGAAGAAAGAGAATCCCTCAAAGCAACAGTTGGAACATATTTTTTTGGATACCAACGGATGTTCAGGGGAGAAGATCTTCAACAATAATTTTTTTCCACACCCGTCCAAGAGGTTATGCCAAAAATGTAGAAGATGCAATAAAATATTTGTCTTTTCTTCACTGAAAATATGGTTAGTACATTTATGAATTAAACTGAGAAAGATTAATATTACAGGTAATATTCAACTTCGTTTCTACATTCAATCGATCATTTGCTGGCTTCATTGCTTGTCTTTTATATATCAGCAATAAAAAGATCAACCGATTGACGTCCAATATCTCTTCAGAAAAATATGGAAATCTATTTTTGAAAACGGTCGCTAGTAGAGAAGTGTTCATTAAAAACTTTCATACGATTTGATTCAAAGGGAGAAAGCGACTATTCTTTAAGATTGGTATACGGGTAAGATGCATTCAAAACAAATTTCTGGAAAATTGTCATCAATAATAGTCTCCAACAAACGGTGTAACTATAGAATTTATATCTTTTTCAAGTGAAATATTTCACACTCGATTTTTAGATAAGGATTATTTCAAATTTGATAATATTGTCGAGAAGCGTTTCTCAAACTTTTTACCTTCGTGGAACCCCTGGAATATGATAAATCTTTCAAGGAAACCTACGCAAAAATATTTTCGTAAATTTTTAACACAGTAAAAGAAATATAATTAGATAAAAGACAAAAAAGGATTCTCAATTAATCTAATGAAAAAAAGGCCTTAAAAGTTAGCTTAAATTTTGTTATTCTTAAAATATAAGATAGTTAAAACGTAAAATTTAGTAAATGATAGAGAAAACTTCTCTATCATATTTATTAGTAGTGCTAGATAAGATTCTTACTACTTTAAAAAGAAACCGACAAAGTAATTTTATTTGTTCTAAATATATTGACTAATTAAATCCCCAATTAACCAACTATCAAACGAAAAATGTTAATTATTCATATTATGAATTGTTTATAAATCTGATTTCATTTATAATAGTAACAATAGAAAATAATTTGTAATAGTTTAGAGTCAAGTAACAGAGCTTTATAACAAAGTACATCAGCTTATCTCAGTTTATCTCGTGGAACCGATATGATTTTCTGAGTACGAAAATCTTAATTTAATAAAATACAAATTTATCTTAAAGAATAAATTTATATATTATAAAATAATTTATATAAATTTATCTTAAACCATTTCGTATGGTGAGGAAATTAGGAAAATTTTTATTTTTAATAAAGTTTCCCGGTTGAGAAACGCTGGTCTAGAGATTAGTTTTATTTTCGGGCTTTTCCCCTGTCTGTAGTATTTATGCCGACAGATTGGTTATGAATTATGTATATGCGCCAAAGATAAAAAAATTCACAATTTGTGGTATCTTTAGGAACAATAGAATATGTATATCATATGTTCTAGATCTTGCATACCTAAAAAGTTTTCGGTTGACTGATTGTAAAATTATGTTTTTATTAGCACAGTAAAAACAAAACATCTTTGACGATTTACATTTTACATAAGGGTATCAAATTTTTTTTAAACTTATTTATGTGGGGTCGAGACAATATCTTTCAAGAATTGATACATTTGAATCAAAAAACCACCGCCAACAACCTTAGACTACAACAAATATAAATGTGAGATAAACGTTTTCAAAAGGATGCTTTGAAATTTTAGCTGATGCATACAATGCCTCGAGATGATAGCCAAAAAAGATTTTTAGAAATTTTCTCTATATTGTTCAGTTTTTTCGATGTAGAATGTATTCAGTTTTTTCAATTTTTCTCAAAAGTGACAAGTTTGTTTAGAGGAATTTTTGTCTAAGAAACAGTTGAAGAACTTAAAATTGAAAGTAATACAAATAATGTTAATTTCAGAACCCATTTTAATTCAATTAATTTAATCAGCAAGGTATAGCAACTTTTAATTTTAGGCACCTTGAAAAACAAGATGGACAGACAAGAAAAAAACAAAAAAAAAGTCAGAAAACAAAAAAACATGTAGGCAAAGAAAAATTTAAGTCTAAGAAAGTTAATGTCATTTCGTACCTAAATGCGTTATTTCGTGGCCAAAGTTAAAAAAATGTCGTAGGGACCCCTAGCTTAAAATACTTTATCAACTTTTATGAGCGCAGCAGAAACAGATGGGGTACATTCGTATTTTTATTAATAATAATAATTCAACGATGATATAAAAGAATAAACATATACAGGTATACTGTAGTTATTAATTATATGTACAATAACGTAATGGAAGAATCATTGTGTTTGCATTAAGAACTTCAATCTACAATACTAGAAAAATGATTAAAATATGTTGTTCACAAAATAAAAAAATTTGAAAAAATAAAGACAATTCCATGAAGTTTGAAATCACTCTAAATACACAAAAAATTTTGATATAAATTGAATCAGATCTTTGATATAGTTTAATAAAATATATTTGAGGAAAAGTATAAAAATCTGTTGATCCAAGCATTTTTTCCATGAGCCTGGACATTTGACTAAGGGTAAAGATTCTTTTAAAGGTGCATCTTGACCATTCTTCTAGATAACAGCTGGGCCACCATTTGTCTGAAAAGATAAATAAAAACCTTATATCAGTTTGAGAGCTACTACAAAGTAATAGTTTATATCAGTGGTCCATAAATTAAGAGAGGCAAAATGAATAATTTTGGAAGTGCAGTTTCCTTCATTTTTATAAAATGTTCTTTGACTGCTTACTTTCTGCACTTTGATGAGGTTAAAGAATCACTAAACTAAAGTAAAACCATCAAGTTAATCTGAATCAATAATTATAAAATTATCAAATGATAAGTGATTTTTATTTTCAAAGTTATAACTAGGACAGTTAAAAGTCAATAAAGTCTAATGGCACTTTTTTAAAACACATTACTACTATTTTTATAACGTTGTAAAGAAAGCTTACTTCAACTTTTTATGTTTTAGGTCAACTTTTTTAAGTCTATTTTTGTAAGTAATCTAGATTTTTTTTAAATTTCAGAAGTTATCAAGCAGAGACGAGTTTTAACAGTTTTTAAAGGGCTTTTAGAACAGCTTACAAAAAACTAAAAAGTCGATTTCATTTTATAATTATTTGAATAGAGCATTTTTAATATAAGTAAAATTTTTGATTCCTTCGTTGTGGAATATAAAATGATTCATTTGATGATTTCTTCAAAGAGCTCGAAATAAGAAGAACTTCCTTTTAAATGAATAAAAAAAGTACTAAAAGAATAAGACATTTGACCTGTTAAACTACTATATGGGAGCGTAAGTAAGGTTGGTTCGATAACGCAAGGTCTTGCTTTCGATTCCCAGTCAAGTAGCAGTAAATTAACTGATAGTCGGTAAACGGGGCCGCACCAATAAAAAGAGAATAATAAAAGAACTTCTTGACACTGTAACTTTCCTTCGCACTCACTGTTATGAAATGAAGAAGGTGCTTTCGAGATGAAATGGAATATCATAAAAAAATTGAGGCGTGGAAACTGTTGAACAATTTCAAATCTTATTTTTGAGTAATAGAAAAATTGTTTTGCTTCGTATCATGCTTTAATTGCCACAAATAAATGAAAAAGTGGATCTTTGAATTTTGCTTTCAAAGAATGGAAATACGATGAAGAATTTGAGAATATCAAATTGTAAGATACAATAATAATATAATTATAAACGCATGAAAAAGTGAAGTTATATCTCGACCAAGAAGAGGAAAAATTTCAGTTTTTAAACAGAATACTTTAAAATATTTGATTCCTAAAATAATATTATTAGAATGCTTTATTGGGAAGAGTAATTATAGAAGAAATTCTTTACTTCATTTTTCTACGAATAATGTCTATTTTTTTCAGGGGGTTTAAGTCAACTTTTGTCAACGCCAGTAATAACTATTTGTAAAGATACGTGGGTTTAGCATAACTAATTAAATAACATATTATCATAAAATTTTTGATAAGAACTACATATCCATATGTAGTCACTGTATTTTGCTCTTGTGGACACAAACGAGGAAAAAAATACAACCACAGAAAAAACATTTCAGAAGAAGAAAAAAAAGAAGTAAAACAGCTCTTCCTACAAGCATTTATGTTTACAATGAAAGGTATTACCGTTGCATTATTTAGCGTCTTTAAGAGTGAGCTCAATTTCTCTTCTAACATTTTGTTTTCGTCTTGAAGTTTCGATAACTTATTTTTCTCCAGCAAAATTTCTTGGTTCCGAACATAATTCTGTTCAGTGGAGGTCGAATCAACTTTGCAGAAGTTTGGAAATTGTAATGAATCCACCAGTGAATGAGATAAAACTTTTTCTAAGGAGAGAATAGCAGAAAACATAAAATATTTTATTAAGCGATAAAAAGAAAGGCGATATATCGTATCAAAAAAATGTAAGACTAATATGAGTGCGCAGGGCCTTCGTATCCCTGTGTTTGGTAAGGAGAGAGAAACATTATATCTTTCCACAAAAGATCAAAGCGTTGTTAGTGTTCAACGAAGCTGAATTTACCAAATATGGTGGCAATTGGTTCCAGTCTTCTATTAGAAAAGAAACTTTTACAAAAGCGTTTTTTGTGTTTACCTTTTTTAAATTTAAACTGGTGTGTTCTTTGATGTCATTGGGAAAAAGATGATTAAACTTAATGATCAATTTATTGATAATAATATAAATTGTTATCATATCGTTTATTTAATTTTTTTAGTTATATAGCGCTTCACGTTGTCTAAAGCATCCATATCTTTGGGTGCGTGATATGACATTACCCTACTCCATTATAGGTCTTATTAATGCTTTGTAAATAAAAATAGCTGTGAGCGGTTCCAGGGATGAAAAGTGCCTGAGGATTACGTGGAAAAGTGAGTAGGCTTTCTGAATGACTCTTGTATGATGAGATTTCAATTTCAATTTTTCATACGTAATATTACCCAAGTTATTTACTTCGTTCACATGCTTTATATTAAAGCCTCTAAACTAATAAATAAAGTTGTTTTTAACACCAACTTGGAGATGGTAACTTTTAGACTTCTAAAATTTTCTACAACATTGGTTAAGATTGAACAAATCACTTAGAAGTTGCCTTCTCGCTTCAATAGTCGAACCACAATATATTTTGAGAACGTCAGCAAATAACTTGAAATAAGAATTTATTTCTTATTGAAGGCCATTTGTCTAGAGATTAAATGGAAGAGATCCCAGCCTACTACCCGCTAGTAACTTTGCTTGAATTGGAAAGATGTCCATGAACTGAAAAGATTTGGTTTCGGTCAGATAGGAAACATCTATTTAACAATTCTGGAGTGTAAACCATGAAAAGATTTACTAAAGAATTACACGCTTTGGAATTAGGATGCGATGCATTATCAAAGTTGTATCTTGTAAAAGAGGATAAACTTCCATATTTGTGTGTTATGAAATTTATATTTATATATTCGTATTTACTAAATATTTTTACTTAAGCTTGAAGATTAGATTTTTGAGTTTAGAAATTTAAATAAATATACAAATCTAAACAATCTTGTTTGCCAGCATATTAAAATTCATTCTTCATTGAAAGCAAAACTATCAAAAAAAGCTGTGAAGCCATGAATATTTCTTAACAAAGTTCTTGCGTGAGTTATCACTCTAGATTACGCGTATTGCCGAAAATGATCCACAGATTCAAAAGTTAAAGACGAAAGATGAAATGTTAGACTTTACTTCGAGGATACATCTGTTCGTATAGCGCTGCATTTCTGATATCTCGTTTGGATTGGTTGCAATTTTGTAGGTTTTGGGGCCAACTCTTGTTGGAACTTGAAAAGGTGTTGGCAAAAATTTGAGATTTCGTCTTCAAAAAGTTGTACTCCTGTGTCAATTGTCTGAAAGTGAAGATAAAAATAGGCAGTTAGCAAAATATGCGCAACATATGTTCTACGATAAAATATATAGTAAGGCATCAATAAACTACAAACTCAATTTCATCTTGAATTTAAGTCATATAACTTTTTGTGCAACTGAAAATTTGGAAAGAATCTAGAAAGCGTGTTCAAACAGCTTTGATACCCGTCACTGAAACAAACAATGAACAAAGAGTCAGAATGGGGGATGAGGAAATTTATATAGGCGATAGTCGTAGGGATTAAGATAATTTTTGGACGCTGAATACCCAAACATGGCATTTTGCAAAACCTGTTGACAATTTTGTTTATTTTAAATAATGATATCTTATTATACAAAGCACAACAAATATATTATATAGACTATATAGTGGACAAAATAAGATCAATTGACACGATACATGCATTTAAATGTTTTTTTTTTAAATATTATCATTAAGTTTGTTTGAAATTTGATTGTCTCAAAAATTTGGTGATGGGAAATTTTTTTTGAAAAACTTCTCCCCCTAAAGATCTATAGTTCGATTCTCAGAAAAATAAAAAAATTTGACTATAAATTTGCAAAATGTTTTAAATGAATTTAATCAGCTTGAAAAGTTTACTATTTCCACTTTTAAGTAAAATGTTCACATTTCGAAGTTATAAAGATAAATGACGTCATTTGCAAACATATCTGAAATTTATTCTTCGTTGGAAGCAAAATGATCAAAAAAGGAAGTGAAGCAATAGCAATTTCTTATCAATTAAAAATGGGCTTGAGTAAAGTTGGTTAGGTATACTGAGTTTCGATAACTCAAGGTCTTGGGTTCGATCCCGCATGAAGCCTGCTTTCCTCATAGTTCTATACAAGCCGCACAATTGTGCCTTCTCGATGAAAACACCCAAAGAACAAGGTTGGTGCGTTTCTTCTTCAAACGTGTTAAATATTCAAATGCCATTATTTTTTGTTATCAATCTTAATCGGAAATGATTTTTTAAAATTTTTTTCTTAGATTTGGTTAACCAGATTGAGGGGAGAGCGGAGCTAGTCTTGAATCCCTGCAAATATATACGCGTCTTTCTTGCTTTCATCACTTCCAAACCTGATTCACTTTGCTGCACTTCTTATTGTTAAATATCTTTTGTTCTAACTCTTAATTTAGATTTTGAGGGGAGAAGCTAATATCATACCTGTTCTGTTCTTTGAGATAGTTCAGCCGCGCATCTAGCATCGCTGAAGAATAAGACATTATGTCTGGATGACTTTTCGAGTTTTCATCAAATTGGTGCAGCTTAAGTAATGTATCAATTAAAATATTTAAAACAATGACCTTCAAACACTCCTACTATAAATAATTTTATGGTACTTCTTTTTTGGTGCCTCCTTCTTCATCCTAAATCTGAAATGTATCTTAGAACATATTTATATTTAACTTATTTTAGTTTGTTATAGTTAAAATGAAATTTAAATTTCAAAAATCAGAATTTGGAGTAAAAAATAAAATGCTTACTTTTTAATTTTTAAGAAATTTTATCTTACAAAATACAGAAATACGTATCTATTTAATTAATAAAATGAAAAATAAGGGAGTCTTCAAAGAAAGAAAGATAATTTATGTATTTTTATATGATACTAATTTTTTAGTAAATAAAATTATTTCAAGAATCCCTACTGCAACTTTGAAGTTGAAATCGCCAGTATAAGGAAGAGTGTGTATGAACTTCAGATATTATTGAAGTAAGTTGACACAATTAGGAAAAAACTTCAAACATTTTCTTGGACTATGAAGGATTTTTTGGTCAAAATCTGCCTTAAGGATTCATTTCATAAATATCAAATATGTAAATATTTTATTGTATTTAAATAAAAACTGCATTTTATTATGAATTCTACGCAATGATACAATTCTTGGTTTACATCCTTACGTATATTCCAAAAAGTTTATGTGCAAATTTTTTAAAGTTTAAATTTCGCCGCAAAGAAGTCTTTACGCGCAAAAATATCATTACTGAATATCTTGATAATATTAGAATGTAAAAATATTGATTTATATGAAGATTCATTTCATTGTTTTGTTAGTTTGTTACTAGTTAGATAATATAGTTGTCTAAGTTGATCTAAATTAAAAAGGCACTAAAGATGTAAACTTCAAGACAACATTGGATCAACTGAATCTAGAATGCCTTCAATTGGATCTCTAAGAATTTCTTTGGCAACATGAAGGCAATTGACTACAACGATGACATCAAGAATCCTCTGAAATTTTATTCTAATTTTTATTTAACTGTTTTTAAAAGAAATAAATACTTTTTAATTAAAGCAATTATTTAAATGTTACTGAGCAATGTCACCTTATATTTTAGTTTATTGTTTTATAGATAAATATATTTTTTTTCAATAAAAACCATTATTTTATATTTTATTCCTTCACTTATAGTATATTGAAATAAAGAATAGAAAGCTAGATCAACCATAAAACAAACACTATCATCGCAGTTGAAAGAAAAAATTTCGCGTTGAAATATGCTGCAATTGTAAATGTGATGTTTTCGTTTTAATTCGGTTCCAACGGAGAAGAACAAATCTCGTGCCTTAATTTTAAGGTATAGGGTAAAATAAAAATCACTTGAAAGTGCTTTCTCTCTTTGTTAGGAAGATTTGAATCTTTTGTGTTGTAGAGGGAGTAGCTTTTGTTGAAACCCAGTTTTCTTTGGTTCATGAAAGCAATCAAGTCATGCTCACTGAACTCGTAAACGCCATTTGGGCCATTCTTTGGATGTCTCTTGGCTAAAGCAGGCGCTTGCTCCTCTTCGGTCTTGTTGTCTTCAGGCACTCTCAAGACAGCGCTACACCTTGTGACGCTGGTATATTTTTCCCGCTTACTCTAAATCAAGTTTTAATTGAAAGATGAACAATTTTGAGGTCACTTTGAATAATTTGGATTTACAGGAGAAACTTTGCTGCCAACAACGACCGAAGATCTTCGGGAGTTGTTAAAAGACGAGTTCTTTCTTTTCTTGTTGTGTGTGTTGCTCGCTTGGTACGTAGTAAGGGGGATGTATGGCAAATTGTCCAGTTTTTTATCTGGTCCAAACATAGATGCCATTTTATTGCACAAAATTTTGGTCAGCGTTAACATATTTTCGGCATGATCCGTCTAAATAAAATTTTCACGATGAGATATCTATAGCACAATTCACATCTATCCAAGATGGCGAACATTGAATCATTCCCGTAACTAGAACAAATTACGTGAAATGCATACACGAATATAAAGTAACTAACAAATCAAATCAATATTCTATTAATTAAACTATACTGGTTTATTATATTAAACATTGTTAATAGTAGGGTTGAATATGTGAGTATTTATTTGAAATTATGAACTGTCTACCTAAGATCTATCTACCTTATTATTAACATTCAGGGAATATGCATCACGTATTCATAGAAATAATTAATTAATCGTGAAATGACAAAATTTCAAAAAGATCTTTCAGCAAAATTTTTAATTAAAACTTGAATTTGATAAAAAAAAATAAAAAAAAATGCTTCCAGATTTCTAAGGAAACATCAATAAATTTATTACTTTTTATGCAAATTTGAAAAACAATGTCAATGCGTACTTCATCTAAACTTTTGATCATATGACCAAAATTTAAATGTGAATGTAAATCTTTCACATTTTTTAAAGTTAATTCTGTTCTATTATACGTTTTTATTTAAAATGATTGAATATTCGCATATCAGTCCAAAAAAAATTATAAAAATTTGCATTTTTCTTTCGTATTCTCTGTCAATTAAAATAAACAATATCTTATTATTAGATAAAAAATTCATGAATCAAATAGGAAGTCAAAAAAGATAAGTTAGGAAATAATTTAATCAAAATTTAATACCATCTAAGTGTATAAAGTTGAAAAATGTTCAATGTTGGAAGGATAATAAGGTTATTTAGTACAAAATTTACTAGAATTTAATCAACCCTTAGGGGCAGTACCTTGTTGCCCCTAAAGTTTTTAGGGCCCAATTTAAAAGTAACATACATATGATAATGTAATTATAGAAATCGAGCTGTAAATACCTAAACACAAGAGTAATGCATGTATGAGAAGTAGCATATTAGGATGTCTTTCGAATAGATATTAATATATATATATTTTATAATGTGCGTATTAAATTTTGTCGATAATTTACATTGATTAACATATAAAAAACTATTTTGGTTATTCGTAATCTGAAGTTCCATTTTTCAGAAGAGAATGCATGAATGTAAAGTAAACTTATAAATATCACTTGGGGGCCAATGGTCTAGTCAGTAGCCGTTTATGTCAAATGAAAATTAATTTACCTCCAACGTGTACTCTACCAACGGATGACTAGAGTTGTGATCTGTTTTAGCTTCTTTTTTTCCAACGAGAAAGCAGTCCTGACACACGTCATATTTGAAACACCGCATGCATCGATATCTTAAAATGATGGCATTGATAATTATAATTAGTTCAATATCAAGCATTGATTATAATTTATTCAATACTACTAATAATAATTAATTATCAGCTCATTTATTTATTGGAAGAGTTAATAAACTGAGAGAGATCCATTCAACTTTCATACAACTGAACGCGTAGGGACAAGTAGCAACACTGTATTTCTGGAAGCTACCATTTATCTTTAAAATACCTATTTCCAACTACTTCGCTTTGTTGTTTTATTTAAAAGGCAAATTTAAAGTACAGTATTTTGTTTGCTAGCCAACTTCTAGGTATTGGGGTTCTTAATTTATTGTCTGCGGACACATAATAGGTCCGATAATAATGTGTCTAAGTGGTCCTGATAATAATTGATGTAAAATCATATAATTGAGTTAGCTTTCTGAATTGTCAATTTTTCACATGCTGAATTTCCAAATTTTGAATCTTTTCGTGTTATACCAACTTTCTTAATTTTCTTTTTTGATTTCACCATTTTACTGTTCAATGCATTTTAAGTTTCTTGTTTCTATTTTTCCGTCTGATATATTTTACATGTGATAAATTATGAATGTTCATGGTCTATCATAAATCTTCTTGTTTTCCAACGATCTTATCGACATTTTAATTACATTGGCATATGATAATTGCTCAGTGATTAAGACAAAAAAATCGAATAATGCAAAAAATATTTACTGTAAGGATTAGAAAAACATGAAAAGCCGTAAGAAATAAAGCTAAATAAATTATAGTAATAACTTTTTGGAAACGTTGGTACATAAATTTTTCCTCATTTATATGTTTCAAAATAATATAGAATATAGAGAAAGCTTTGAATATTTTTATTACAGCCATGAAAGTTTTTAAAAGTATATGTTTTAGTGTAATTTTATTTTTGAAGTAACACCAAATTTTAAAATGAACATAATTAGCCTAAATAAAAAATACCATCAGCCCGCCGTAAACAACAGGGGCTGATAAAACTAACAAACAATGTATTATGGGACCAATTAATGGAACCTACAGCTTAATAAAGGTCCAATAAGTTGAATCAGAATTAACTCGCAAAATCGAAACTGGTCTCTATAGACAGGAAGGGGTAATGCAGCTTTGACTCTATATGGCATATATACTTACTTTTATGGGTTATGCGTCAAATATAGTGTTTTCTGATGATGATGATGCGCCATTTTTTTTTTAATCTTTCTCAACTGGTTAATTAATGTGAGAATTGGTACTATAAAGCGCTTAAAACAGCCAACTATTTTTATTTTTCTAAAGTTCACTAAATTTTAAATAAAAGTGATCATAGAAGAAGAAAATTAAAAAATTTTTATATTTCAAAAAATTAATTTATTTTAAGTTTTCCCCGATATCAAGGACTCCAAAGGATGAACTAATTTTTAACATAGAAAGACATCATTGCGCCATTGGGGATTATAAAATACGTCACTCTTAGCGAATGCGCTCTGATTTGGCCACCCGTGGTAATATAGCATATGTCGGCATTACCTGAATCCGGTGATTGGCTGCTTCAAACAAACTTTGCATTTAACTTTGTGCTGAACATTTTGACTGAGTAGAATCCTGTGTAGCGTTTGCATCCAAACCAGGGCTTGTGGATTCTGTTCGATCCAGTGTAGAAAGTTTTGCAGATTCACGCATTCCTTCTTGCTTGGAGAGGACTGCTTTGCTTTGTTGCTTCTGATGAAACAGCATTCAACACTATCTTTAACATTACTGCCTCCAAAGCCAGCAACTTCTCCCAGAAATTTAGGAATCTTAATATATAGTGATTGATTGGTTATGAATTTTGCACGCAAAAACATTATTTTGAAGATAGAAATATAGATATATATTTCTGATAGATGATTTAAGAAAATAATTTTTTTTGTTTTTATATTATTATTATTATGCACGTTTTATATCATCTAATATTATCAATAAAAATGGCAAATTTTATAATGCATAAATTAGTTCCATAATTCTACTAATCTACATAAACTTAAAATAGATAACTTCCAAAAGTTTCATTAATTCAAAGATACATAAACCTATTTATGTATCTTACGACAAATATAGTGAAAAGTATAGTTTAACTAGTGTGATAAATTTTTAGCTGGTTATGAGAATGATTGGTAAACTTGCAAAAAATGAGTTTTTAAATGTTATGTTGATAAATTTAAACTCTTTGAAAATAAAGAAAAAATCTAATAGTAAAAGCTTAAATTTTCTTTACCTCCAAACAAGTTTTTAAAAGCAGTTCAAGGTCAGAATGATAAAGTTCGTTTCCATCCTTGGAAAAGAGCCAGAATAGTTCTGTGAATTTGACATTCAATGGAGAAGATGAGAAGAGAATGAGAAAGCATTTCAAGGACTTGACAGGCACAGACGCACTTTCCTGACTAAAATAAAATGTCGGTCGATACAGTTAGTTGGACATTGGAGGAAGGACATGCTGGGGTCAAGATAGTTGACAATTCAAAATACATCTGATAGCCGACAAATTTATTACTAGACTTAGAGTTTCTGCATATCGTATAGAAAAAGAGAAAGTTCTCTTTGCTCTGAGCTAATTGCAAGTTTTTTTTCGTTCTTAGCAATCACGGAATAAATTTGCGATCTTTAATTATGAAAAGCTTTGCTGTACTCATTTAAACAGTTAGATGCAAAATTCACCAAATAATTAAGGTGCACTTTTTTTAGTATTTGAAACCTTAATTAAGTATTTTGACGTGTGAATCTACTTTGCGCTAGGAATCATTTCACAGTAAAACATACTAGTGGGATTTAAAATTCTATATCAAAATTAAATTGAGATTTGTTGCGAGTGGGTCAACTGATTAAATATGGGTTAAACAAGTGTTGGTTAGACTCTTAGAAACTTTTAAGGGGATGCATAATATGGCAAAATCTAGAATATAGTTAATATTTGAAGTAATTTTATTGATTAAAAACTTTTAGGCATGAAGAAAATATTCATTTGGTTATAAAGTTATATTTTGTAATCTTGAAAAAATATTTTTAATCATAAAAGTTGTATTATTTTAAAAATGATTACCAGATTAAAAGTTCTCAAGCACTTAAACTTTATTTACTTACTTTATTGTCCAAGAAATAAAAAACAAAAAAGAGAGAAAAAAAGTTCGAAACACTTTTATCAATCATTGATCGTGTAATGGAAATTTTTAGTAAGATCTTGGATCTTAGATAAAGTAAAAACAAAAAGCTTTCCAAAAATTTTTGGACTCTAATATTTTTTCGGTTTTTTTTCCAATTTTTTGCATTTAATGAAAACATTTTAAAAAATTTTTATTTAAATAAATAACTTTTTTTATTTAAAAATAATTGAGTATAATTTCTTTTGCAATTCATGATTATTATAATTTTAATTTTAGTGCAAAATAAATGATTTTCATTTCACTCTTGATTCTAAAGTGTGCACAATTTGAAAGTATGTGGATCTCTTCTTTGGCCGTATGTTTGAATACATGAAGTCAGTATAAGATCTATTTTTCTGAAATCAGTAAAAACATGTAAAGTGGAAGATGCAAAACTTGAGCTTACTGCGTGAAAACGTTGAACAGAAAGGATGTTAGGATGTCGCTGAGAACGTTGGCACTTTTTTTCAAATTTTGACTACAGCCGCCAGGGTTCGTGTAAATGCTCAAAAAAATGCGGTAGATCTGTGTTTTGCTGAAATAAAGCGGGATGTTGGCGTTGGGAGATGGGGAATCTGCCTTGCATTCCATCTCAACAGCCGTCTTTATCGTGGACATATCTAGAGCGCATACTGTTAACAATAAAGAGTAAGGATTCAGTTATTGATAGTCAAGACTTTAATGATCCTGGCACGCAGGATCATGTAACATTGTTCGCAATATTTTGAAAGATTTTTACATGCTGTAAAATTTTTACCGTAGAAGTGGGATAAATGAACGATTCGCTTATCCCTACACCAAAACAGGGTAAACCGGTTGAAATGTGCGCTTAGCTCGTAGTTGGATAAGTCAAGCTTTCTCACATCATGAAGTAAATTATATCTGTGCCTCAGACATGCATATAACTTCTGCTAATGATTCTTTTTGCTTGGAAATGTAGCTTTTCTTTGATCACGCAACAATTTTAATGTTTTCAAACTTGACAATGATCGAAAAGTTGATATTTAAGTTCTATTATTCTATGAATACTAAAAGTCTAACTCTAAAAGTCTAAAAGTCTTATTCTATGAATACTAAAGTCTAAAGAATGAGAATAAAAAAGAAAAAATAGACTTAAAGGATCACGTAAAGACAATCCCTCTGGAAATCAAGCAAGTAAAGATGTTCCCTCTGAAAGTGCACCAAGTAAAGACAATATTTCTGCGATTAAAGAATAATCTAAAAATATATTTGCACTAAAACTAGATTAAGGATTGATATGTCCAGCAAGGGTCTCAGTCAAAAACGAATGATATATTGCCATAGAGAGAGAGAGAGAGAGAGTATACTAAAATTGTGGGCTTACGATTAAATTCCTTTCTCAAAAAGAGAAGTTTGAAAGCAGTTCGGTATGCTCCATAGATTATGTGATTGAATTGGGAAAGGTTATTCATTATGTCATTGAGGATAACGTTGTCACTGATCCAATCAAAATTGCCTGCAAACCTTTTGATGTCTCTCGTGTTTTCGTAGGTACTGTTGTTATTGTTCATGTTCACACTTCTATCATTTTTTTCCTAAATTATAAAGACTTATCTAAATTTTTAGAATTTTGGGTTTTCCACATTTTTCTTTTTAGTAAATTTGCTAACCTCATTAAAATGCAATTTTGAATTTAATAATAATAATGCTTATTTTTAGACTATTTTTTCACCAATGTTATTGAAGTCATTAAAAGAAAGACATTAAATATTTGTATATTAAAAAATTTCAAAACATTAATTTTACAAAACAAAAGATATTTACAGTAATATTCTCAAACATTTGTTACAGTAAGAGAGAAAATCAACATTTAAATATTTATTTAAAGCATATCTATTCTTATAACCATATTTTTGATATAAAAATTTTGATCACATATCTTTCTACATAAACAATACTTTTTCAGGGTATCGTAAACTTTATAATCATTATTCAAAGCATTATACACACTTACACTGAAACCCCAAACTATGCTAATCTCAACTATTTAAAGCCAGTAATCTCAGCAGTCCATAATTATACTGATGTAATACCAAGAAAAGTAATTATACTAAACCCATTGTAAATGATGAATACTATTGAGTAAGTTATTTATCTAATAGATTTTAATTTTTGTTATTAATTTGTTTAAATTTTAGTTATTAATATTATTAAATATTAATAATTTCCATAGGTCTAACAAACTTTTGAGATTGAGCCCTTTACGATTTAAATCGGAGCAAGCAAAAGACTAAGTTTTTAAAAATACGCAATCATCAAAGTAGTCGAAAGAATCCTTGAGTTTTTGCTTGATGACACGGGCATTAAAATTTTCCTCTCTCGCGATCATCTTCTTCACTAAATCGTCCAAGTCCTGGGACTGGGTCTTCAATTGCACGATTTGTCCATTCAGTTCCAGGATTTCGCTGGATGTCTCCAAGGATAAGTTGTATCCGTAGGATGAGAGTTCCAGAATCATGGAGTTTATGTTGGCATAGTTGTCTAGCATGACTAAAAATTCTTGGTTGTACTTCTAAAGCGAATTATATTAAAGGAAAAACATTACTTCATCACATAAATATTTTTTTATTCGAGATAAACTTTGCATTATTTTTGCTTTTAAATCAATATTACCCAATTTTGGCAAATACAAGACCATGAAAATTACATTACAGAACATATTTATTAATCAAAGAGAGGAAAAAAGCATGTAAAATATCGCGTTGTTATTTACACTGTATTAAAAAGTATAACAGAACCTACACAATTTTAATGATTTCATAAGAGTTTACTTCATTAGACCGGAAATTTCAAATCCTTCAAATGCTTACAAAATTCTTGAATAAGTTTAAAGAAGTGGGGTCAATGACATTTTGAGAGAGCCTGTAATATTTGAGAAAATTAGGGTCTACTTGTAGTTTAACCGTGACTTCTTGAAAAAAGCCACACGTATCACTAAATGATTAAATTTTTGTTCATTATTTTGTAAACTGTGATGTTATAAAAATGACATGTATATTTAAAATGCCCTTTGTGATCCAGAAAAATATCAGGTTACGTAATTCAACAAAACCATCTCTGATCCTATCATAAAAATGGCTTTATTTTAAAATCGAACACTTAAAAACAATTTTTTTTGAAATTTTATTACAAATTAAGCTTCTTCACAGGTCCCTTTGATCGTAAGCCCTATAAAACAGTGATTCCCAACCGGTGTGCCGCGGCACTAAAGGGTGTCGTAAGATTTTTTAAGGATGCCGCCAAAATCGGGCAACTACTTTAAAACTTAACATTACATATTTGTATTATTATATTTTTTGTGATAGTAGGATCAGTATAAATTTTTTTATATGATCTCTGTATAAGGTATTGTTGCATCAATGCAGATGTAGAAATAAAATAATTATAATAAAAAAACTATAGAAATTTTAAATAAGTTTTTCCTCAAATGATGCCAGGAATTTTTAAAAGGCTCGCCAAGGGTTCCGCAAACTAAAAAAGGTTGGGAACCACTGCCCTAAAGCTTACGCAAATTTGTTTCATAAAAGATACGTCACTGCAGGTAGATATTTTAGTGAAAGCATTTTCCAAAAATGAAAAACGAGTGATAAAAATACGAAAATTCAAAGGAGTGACAAATCAAAGGAGGCAAAAAGCAGAATTTATTTTACCAAATTTGCATTTCCTTTTATATTCTGTTATAAAATTTCTATTGAAATAAATTATATTTGTATATTGATAGCTTGGCAAAGCTTCGAAGGCATTTCCTATTCTTCAAAAGCAAAAGTCACTATATAAGAAAGACTATATATATATATAGTCTTCAAGCGGTTGAATGCTGATCTTCAAAAGATCCTTCTTTCTAATTTTTTTCTCTTTGGTTCTTCAAGGATTACACTCATGAAAGTTTCTTCCAAATTTCACTTTTCAATTAATTTTAAGTTATCGTACTTTTGTAAATAAAATTATTATTATTATTATACATTATATATACGTTTTTGCAAAAAAAATGGGCTATTATAACTTTTTTTGGACAAAATGTAAAATCACCAAACTTTACATAGCTGTTAATATACACGAAGAAAACCTTGTTTCAACGTTTTAGGCATAGAGTCTATGTCAGTGGTTCCCAACCGGGGGTCCATGGACCCCTAGGGGTCCATAGAAGAATTTCAAGGGGTCCATGGAAATTCTACTTCAAACTACTTATGCTGAATCTCCTTTAATATACTTCTATTTTCCAAATCAATATAAATATATATATTTAGAGCTTTTTTAAATAAATATTTTCTTCCCTTTTTTAAAGTTTCATATTTTGAATCTTTATATATCCTTTTTATTAGTTACAATATTTTTGAAAAATTTATATTTTAATTGGAAAAAAATTTTATTCACATTTTATGTCAGGCTTTACGCTTTCTCTGATTTCATATGAATAAGCATAAGATTTAATCAGATGACTAGAATCATTTTTTGCATAAAAATCTTTGATTAATTTTGTTGGCTTAAACTATTCAGTTGTAGGGGTCCACAGGTAAAAAAGTGACTGGAAAAGGGGGAACGGAATAAAAAAGGTTGGGATCCACTGGTCTATGTGTACAATATGTATAGTGACAACGATGTGATAAGCGTAAAAACATATGGAGTTTTTGAATGACATTTCTCTGTAATTTATACCATTTAACTTTTTGTATTTATTAGAAGAAAAAAACTTTTTAGAAAAAAATGAGGTCAAGTTTATTTTGTAAATTGATTAATGCACCTAGGACAGAGACTTTGGTGGCTAGCTGATAGCTCATTTATGTTTTAGAAAAGCAAAGCACGGGAAGAGATAAAAGAAATATAGTTGTTACTTCATATTCGTATTTTTTGGTGAGGGATATGACGGTAAGATCTTTAGAAATGTCATCAAGCCAGGTTTGAAGCTTTTCCAAACTTTGCCTTATTTTTTCCTTTTCAATTTCAAATTCATCTATTTTCTGAAAAATTTGTAAAAGTCTAATTGATTTCACATATAAAAATATTTGCATTCCTTCTAATTTCACATTGCCTCATTTGAGCAAATGGAAAATGTAAAAAATTTTAAAAGATTCAGATACTTACGCATTGAATTTTTAGCAAACTCTGAAAACGTGCCTGAAAGATGTCTTTCAGGTGGGTCCACTTTCTCTGCAGAATTCGTACTTGACGCTCTAAAGTGTTCTGCTTTTCTAAACAAATCAAATTTTTATATTTGGAAAATATCTTTTAAAATGATTTAATATCCTCACACCATTTCTTAACATTAAGGGGGAAACTATGTTCGAAAAAAGCTTGAACCAGAAATCCATACTCTTGAAAGAGAATGTCAATGGAAAAATTTCTGACATACGTAAGTTATCTAGGAAGCAAAATGTTGAAAGTTGTAGAAAAAGCTAATAAGAAACTAAATAATTAACAAACTCACAAAATGACCATAGAGAGAGAGAGAGATAGAGATAGCTAATCAATACAGACATAAATTAATGCGTACGTAATTTTCTTTCTTTTTTTTTAAATTTTTTATGCTCTACCTAATTAAGTTAAATTATAATGGCTATCTAGACGTCTCCAAACGTCAACATTTTTTAAAAGGGGGATACTTTTCAAATTGTAGATAATTTATAGCTTAAAAATTATAATTATGTGTGCTTTATTTTATCTTTGCTCAGTTAGAGCCTATATTATTAGCCTATATCCTGCTGCATATGTTAAAGATGATGATTTATCAAAAATGGGTCACCATTATCATTGTTGGGGTTGCTTGAAGAAATCATTTGAAGAGCATTTCCAACACTTTCATCAATTTCACAGGCTTTAGAATTTAGCTCTTCCGAGATTTTGCTTAAAAAGGAGATTTCTTGGCAAACACTCTCTTTGCTTTGGTGCTTTTGATGAAGGATGGACTCTAACTCGACGTTTTTGTATCTGACCCAATCAATCAAATCATCGAGCTTGAAGGACAGAACTGTGTATTCTTCGAGAGAATTTCGTAAATTGTATCTGAAACGACAAAAATTAGTCACGTATTGTTATATGTCTGTTATGATGAATAGATATTTCTCTTTATATAGATGATTTTATAGTAGGTCTGTGTAACGTTGTTTAGATTCCTCCTAGCACAAGCTCTTGCATTCGAATCCACTACAAACTTTCTCGTTTACAACAAGCAGTAAACCCGAAGTACGTTTGCTTTTATTAGTTTATAGTCACTGCTCCTACCTTTAAATCGGTTTAGAATTTAAGCATTTTTCTAACCCATTGAATAAAATTACTTTAACAGATTAACTTTTGTATAATCCTTTCTACTTATATCTGAAAAACCTTTTGCATAATTTAATGGGAAGTATATTCAAAAATTAGCAGAATATTTCTGAACGGGTCTTCGCCTGTGCTTTGCGAATAGTGGTGAGAGCAATAAAGTAAAAATAATGCAAAATTTAAAGTTATGTTTTGAAAGAATATGTGATACCAGCATGTAAGCAAACATTTAAGACTTTCATATACTCAAATATTTCGTATATTTTTACTTTGTTTTGTTTTAAGCTCAACATTTCTTCTTTAACATTTTTCATTCAGCCAAAAACTGACTCACATGTCAAATTGTGGACATTTCCTTTTTTCATTGGAATCTTTACAATTTTTCCGTATCTACTTATTTTTGTTCGCTTTGTTAATTAAAATTTTACATATTTTCGATTAAAAAAATTTACCCCAAATATTAAAAAGTTTTCCTTGCTATTCGTTAGTTTTTTCGTAATTAAGGAAAAAAATTTTTTTTTTTTATTAAAAATTTTGGGAAATTTTATTTTTGGAACACTGTAAAAAATATAACTAAGATGGTTATATAACACTATGTTCTTGTTTTAGGACTATATGACAAGATAGTATTCAGTATGCAGTATGATGAGTGAAAAATGTCGTTGATATGATGTCTGTCTTTTTGCTGCAAGATGGTATGATGTAGTGTTTGCCTTTTTATTCCTAAACGCGTTTTTTCCACTCTGAGGTTGATGATACGCTTTTACCAGCACACTCGAAAATTCTTAATCAATACCAAAACTTTTCTGAGAGATTAGTTTAATTATTGCTGATATATGTTATCAAGAAAAAAATTTACACAAGAAAATAAGAAAAATTAAAACTTTAAATTAAAAGTTTGGAGATTAAAAGACGAAAATATAAAAAACGAGTTTATTAAACAAGTAAAAACAAATGGTGTATTAGAAAACGGAAATAATAAATTAGACAAAATTAAAGATAACATGGTAAGAATAGGAGAGAAAGTTTTAGGTAAAACTAAGTTTTTAAAAAACAAAAATAAGGTAACTTGGTTTTGGTGGAGTAATGAGGTTAAGGAATGTATAGATGTAAAAAGAAAAGCATTTAGAGCTTACCAGTTAGATAAAACTAAAGAGAGACAAATAGAGTATAAAAATGCAAAAAATAGATGTAAAAAAATTATCAGAAGAGTAAAAAAGAGAGAATTTTACAATTAAAAGAAGAGAATGAACGCAAAACAACTAATGATGTTTTCAAAATAGTTAAGCAAAACAGAAAGTTAAACCAAAACGTAGTTGGGATTCCTTGTATAGTTAATAAAGATGGATATTTAGTTAGTAATTTAGTGGATAAGTTAAACGCCTGGTCGCATTTTTCTAAAGTTATCTTTAATAATGAAAATGAGTTAGGAAATCTGGATGCGGTCCATAAAGTTGAAGGAGCTTGCGAAGCTGTGTCTCTTGATGAAGTCATTTGTGCTTTTGACCAAATGAAAGCAAATAAATCAGCTGGATATATAATAAGATAAAGTTTTAAAAGTCATCGTTCAAAATATATTTGAGACGGAGCTTCTATTCCAAAAACCTGGAATAAAAGTTTATTAATACCATTATATAAAGGCAAAGGAACTATAACAAATTGTTCAAATTAGGGAACAATAAAACTACTAGAACATGAAATGAAAATAGTAGAAAGAATTCTATTTAATAGACTAAAAAAGAGTATGTAAAATCCAATTCGGTTTTATGCCGGGCAAGAGCACAAATGACGCTATTTTTATTATTAGACAGGTTATCGAAAAGAGAGCAAGAAATGGGCATAGTCTGCATCTTGCTTTTATAGACCTGAAGAAAGCTTTTGACTCCGTTTCTAGAAGTCTCATTGAGTGGTCTTTGAGAAGAAAAGGGGTAAATGAAAGACTAGTAAGGGCCATTATGGCCTTGTACAAAAGCGAGGACACTTTTATAAATTAATAATTCAATTTTTAGTAAGTTTAAAATAAAAGTAGGCTTAGATCAAGGTTCGATTTTAAGCCCCTTTTTATTTAATATCATTTTTGATGAAATTCTTAAGGATTTAATTAAAGAAGATACGAGTGAGATTTTATAGGCAGATGATATAGTATTAATAGAAGAATCTTCTGAAGAATTAAGTAAAAAGATTAGCACATGTTATGAGACACTAGAGAAAAAAGGTTTAAGAATAAACACTAGCAAAACCAAGTGGATGAAAATTAGCGATTCTTTTAAGGGTACTGAGAACACAGTTTCCAAAATAGATCCATGCGGAGTTTGCGAAAAAAGAGTTAAAAGAAACTCTATTCTTTGTGTAGATTGCAATAAGTGGGTGCATAAAAAATGCTCAAACATTAAGCGCAGTTTGATAAATACAACAAATTTTAAGTGTAGGTGCTGTTTAAGTTTCAACCCAAATACCAAATGTAGTATTGGAAGAAAAAGTAGCAGTAGGTGGCGTAAAATTAGAAGTTTAACTCTTTTTCTAATTCCATTTAAGTTCAATAAGACTTCCTCAAAATTTTCTTCCCCAAAGTGCTTAAGGTTTGATTCCCATTCTTCTATTTTGAGTTTAAGCCTTTAATTCTGAAGAATATTTGTTTTCTCAGTTCATGTTTATGATTAGAAAAATTTTCTCTTTGGTTGACATTTTTACACGATTAAATTCTCATGCAAAAAACAGTCTCTTAAATATATTCGAATAACTTTTTTTTTTAAAAAAAGTGGCCAATTGAATTGCACTTTTGGTGAAAAGTGGGCGATTCGCCTATTCTGAGAAAACCGCTAAAAGAAAAAAGGTTCAATTTTTGTAATCATGAATGCACCCTTTTTTAGTCGAAGACGAAGGTAAGAAAGAACAAAGAAAATTTCGAATTTTAGGATCGGATGTTCTAACCAAAACAAGAACTATTTTTCTTAGTTTGCGAAAAATTCATCCAAATTTGGTGTTTTCAACATTGAGTTTGGCCTTATCTACCAGATTATTATTTTTAAAAGGAACAAATAGCTATTCTTCAATATACATGCCATATGGAAAAAATGAGGACTTACTTGTTTCACTCTTGTTCATGTCAGCGAGGATTAAATGAAATGAAAAAATGAAACAAGAATCACATGTACGCATAATTAGAACACAAAACACAAACTAGTCCTTCCACGTTGAAAACCTATTGGTCGTTATGGCGCGCATGAGAAAGAAAGTGACAGTTAATTAATATGATGGCAATAATTTTTAAATTCTGATTGTGCAATTAAATCATTGTATTGATTTCTTCAATAAAATTTTTTATCTCTTAAATCAACATTAAAGCACACAGACACACACGTATATATAATAATGTACAACTATGTATATGTATATTGTGAAAATAGTTATAGTATTTTGTTTTTGATAACTTTAAATTTATATAATATACATATATATATATATATATCATTCACATCGCAGAACGACAAACGAATATAAATTTGAGAGTTATAGTGGCATTGCATTCAAGTGTTTCAAAGAAATCAAAAAAAGGAATTAAATTTAAAAGAGAATATTTTTAAAAAAATTCCGTTTCTTATTTTCTACTAAGTGTTACTGCTGATTGCTTTGCATTGCATAAAAGCAGGGCCGTATCAAGGGGGAGGGCAGTGGGGGGCGGCAATTGCCCCGTGGCGCCATTTCATTTTCCTACCTAAGGAGCAGTATGGGGCAAACCCGCATCCAAAGTCTGGCTCTTATGAGCATTGAGAAAGAAGTTCTCGATTGTGTTGGTTTTGACGAAGTCATGGATACGAAAAATGAACATCTAATGGAGACCGTCTTCGACTCAGTCAGTATATATCTGAATCATGGGGCTTAATAAAAATGTGAGCATTTTTTTTCTAAATCACTTTTTAAGCCAGAATGGGGTGGGGATGAGTGAGTGAGAAAAGAAAGAGCAAGGGGTGAGGGGCTCCATTCAGGACCTTTGCCGTGGGGCGCCACCATCCCTTGATACGGCTCTGCATAAAAGGAATCGTCATGAATTTAGATGGGCGTGGGTGGGTATACGTGTACTGTGAAAGCTCGAAGCTTCATTTCAAGTTGACGTTAAACTGAGACTTAATTCAATAAAATCGAATCAAGTATTGAAATGGTATTATATTGTTTGAAAATTTGCATATATGGCCTGCCCAAACTTTTTATCTAATGATCGATGTTTTTTAATTTTATTATATGGTAAGCCCCTTTTTCTAAGTTCAATTTTTCCGAAGGAAATATTTTAAGCTTAAAATAAAATATTTAAAATAATGTTCTTATAGTACTACTAAAGATAACCCATAAAATTTTACAAAGACCTTTTCTTATAAAAAAAAGCACCTTCTTGAAGACCTTTAAAAACTTATGGCCAGTGGCGATCAAGGGAGAAATGGCCCTTCTAGTTTCCGATCTGTCCCCCAAGTTGACCTCTCCCTCCCACTTTACTTATTTTATAAAAAGTTTAAGATATGTTTTTCAAGTGTAATTATGCATATTTATTTTTAGTAATGTTTAAACAAATTTTTGCAGCCTAATATATTCCATAAAATGAAATTTTTGAAGTCATATAGGGTGATGGAGAGATGTTACAACTTTCTCATTTTCAAATAAATTGATATTTAAGACTTTGAAATGTAAAGACTCATCTTGATATCCTGCTTACCACCCCAAAAATGTTCGTGTCTCAAGTGTCCTCTTACACTTTCGAAAAAGTAGAAAGGCGACCCCACATTTCATTCATAATTTCAACTTCATTGTTTTGGAGGAAATGTTAATACTACGTTTCATTTTTCATGATTTCATTGTTTTCTTAGTTGTTTAGCTTAATTTCAATCAAACATCTTAGAATAAAGATCTGTAGCTTTTTTGTTCACCTTTTCACATCTATATATTAAAATGTCAGATGTTTACTCTAATTTTTGTTTAATAACTCATGCATAATCAAGGGTTTAACAAATATGATGCTAATATGTTTTCAAATCCTTATTTCAAAGGTTTGGATCTTTTAAAATTTGTGTTAACAAATTATTATTTATTGAATATACTAAAAATTTAGAAACCACAAAACTTTAAATTGAATTCTATTTTTCTATGGTTCTTTTATTTATGGGTTAACATCAAACACACTTTATGACTTAAACTGGTCATCAGTGATCATCTTAAATTTTATTTTTTTGAATGCAAAAAACAATTTCTATTATTATTATTATGGCATTTGTAATTTGTAATGAAAAACTTTGTTAATTAATGGTTCACCTTTTAAAATGAAACGAATTTACAAGAATTTGTAATGTTTCGTCATTTTCATCATTTTTGGGGAGATAATAATTTTGTATCACATATAATGCTTCAATATCTCCCATTTCTATATTTAAAATAAGTGAACATTATACACACTCAGGAGCGTAACGATTCAGGGCAGAAGCTTTCCTAACTTCCTTTGGTGTCTTGCTTACATCTTCATTTTTTGAAGCTTCCAGAAGTTATTATTTTTAGGGTTCTTTTACTCTCCACGTTACTTTGTATAAATATATGTATTTATACACTTATGAATAAAGATATGAATTTTGTAAATGTTTCACATTTGTAACCTGAAGGTAATTTAGTAAATTAATGAGACTTTACTCCTGTAAGGATGAGTCTCAGAATGTTTTCTATAAAATGCTGCTTCAAAGAATGCTCCAATGTTTTTACCAGAGTGGATTATTTCATTCAACACTTGAAAACAAAACATTTAGATTTTTATAGGAAAAATAAAGCAAAGTGAAAAACAGATATTTTAAATACAAAACAAAAAGAAAGAGCTAAATTAGATACAACAGAGGATAGCATTCATGAAAATTTTAATATGGTAAACTGTCGGACGCAAGATGAGAGAAGCTTGTTATGAATGTTAAAGAATAATTCAAATTGAATCAATCAAACTCAAATCAAAGAAACTGACTTGATTGGTGAAATCGGAGTAAGGTTGGTGACTACTATAGAATGGCTAGAAGGGAAGAAGAAGTTCAATCCTAAAGTATGGAAGGAAATCTTGCCACAGGTACTCAGCCACTATCCTCCATTCGAATCTCCTACGGAGGAAGAAGTAGAAGTTGCAAAGACTACAGACAGCGTTAGTTTGGATAGCCGGAGTCAAATGATGAATTTGAACACGAATGGGGAGAAGAGTCGCCAATGAGCTACACTGCCAACAGAGAAAAAATTGAAAGAGTTTTCAAAGTTCATGCTGCCTCTGAAGGATCAAAAAAGCTCATCCAAAATGAAGTGATTCCAAAGCTTATCAAAGCAAAAGTAATCAAAACTGTCTGCAAGGCGCTCATTACCTCACCAATTTTTCTAGTGCCAAAAAGGGATGAAAACGTCAGGTTCATATCAGACTTCAGCTACACTAAAGAAGCGCTTCGAACTGAACCATGTTTACTAACCACCCCAAACGGTTTTGAGCAGTAGCTGACACCGCTTGGATTTTGCGATACTTTCAAAATCAGACTCTATTGATAAAGAAGCCAATCAAAGACAGTCATCGAAGTGATTATCCGAAATTTGATTTCTGAATTAATTTTTATAATATAATATAATAAATATAACAAATTTTGTGCTACATTCGTTATGGAAAATCTCCATGAGTATTTTTGCATAAATGGTTGGAAATGTTTGTCTCTTCATCTCGACATAATTCTTAAATTGTATTATTTTCATTATAAAATCAACTTGGTTTACATCAAATAAAGAAAAAAAATTTGGATGAAATATGTGAAATTTCAACATGAATGAATAACATAACATATGAAATTATTCAGATGAATGACATCACGTTATCAATTTCAAAAAAATCAGTGAATCTTGACATTATTTTATTTTTCGCTTTTTCAATTTCATGGACGAATCATCTCAAATCATGGAAAAATAAAGAACCGTTTTTTGGCTAGATGTCTGAATTCACACATCGATGTGAACAACATCATTTTAGCAAAGAATATGAAATGATTTATCGACAAAATATTGACTCGCGACAGACTATATTAGGCTAAATGAAAAAAGTAAGGGGATTAGAGATTGTATAATTATACAAAAAAAAATTTTTAATATTTTTTCTCACAATATATTTTTTTATAATCATAAAAATATTATTATTGAGAACATCATTTAATTTTAACTTCAAATTTGAACTTATTTGCAGAATCCTTAATCACATCTCTTTCCCGTTGAAAATGCACTTTTTAATAAACTTTGTTTCCTATATCTTTAAATATCTTTCCCTCTTCAAGAAAAAGAAAAGAAAAATCTCCAAAACATTCAAAATTATCCCCTACTTCCCAAAACACAAACCTTTCTAATCATCCTCTCAAAACCAACACAAAACTTAACAAAGGCCCAAAATTTACTCTTCACCTTCAGGATAACAACATAAAGTTGAACGGCCTTTCTTCGTTGTTTGAAAGAGGAAGCAAAAAGTTTTGTGGAAGAATTATTTTTTCTAACCCCCACGACTCACAGTTTAACCGTTTTAAATCAAACTTTTTAAATCAAAGAATCCTTTCCATCAGACAAATAAATGTCCTACCTCTATTCCCAATAAAGAAGAGGCATTTGCCGAAATAGAAGGTTATAACACTTCTCTCCCTAATAATAACTTCTCACCTCCCTCAAATATAACCAACAATGAATTATGTGAAATCCATGCATTGAAGAAACAAAAAGATCTAACATTCCGCGGATCCGATAAAGGTGGAGAATTAGTCGCCCTTAACACTTCAGCTTACGACACAGAAATCACAAAGTAACTTTCTAACCAAAAAATCTTCAAGAAAATATCTAAAGCACATCATTCTATAAAGCTGAACACATAATTTCTACTACAAATATACAATATATATGCCTCAATATACGGCGTTCCTAAAACCCATAAAGGGACCCACGAAAAATATAATTGGCTGTTAAACAAAACATTAGCAAATCTTCATAAACTCCTACCCTACTCTTTAACAAGCACTAAAGACTTCCTCTGTAAAAAGATTCTCCAAAAACGTCTAACTCCTAACTCTTTATTAGAAAGCTCTGACGTAACTGACCTGTTCAAATCTATTCCACTAGAAACACTCTCAACTCTTGTTATCAACACCATTAAAAACAATCTGAATAAAGTAAACATCACACATTTCGAACATGAAACCTTTCCTTCCATTCCTCAAAGATATAGGGGAATTTACTCTCCATAACAATATTCTTCTTCATAATAACAACCTAATGAAATTGGTTTTCCCCTCTAAATCATGATGCCTCAATGCCGATGACATTTTCTTCATCTGGACTCCCACACGGGAATGAACTCCACTTCTTTTTTCAATACGCAAATTCCTTAGACAAAAACATCCAATTCATCATTGAGAAAAATGTCACTACTTCCTCGGCCTTTTTGGATGTTTTTTTAACAGTTGACTCCAATTTCTTTATTACACATTCACTTTATGTCAAACGTAGTAAAAAATCTGTTACTATTGACTACTTCTCTGTACACTCTGAATCTATAAAGAAATCCACCTTTCTCGGACACTTACACAGAATACTGTCACTTAATAATACTCAAGAACTACTCACTAAAGACTACAATACCTTGATTAAACTCTACCAAAACAACAATTACCCTATAAACCTTCTACACGAATGGTTAAATGAATTTCACTCCAACTCAAACACCGATCCTGAAAGTCATATAAAATATCTCTTCACTGAAACACGCCAACCCCATGGACCAAAGATCCCCCTTTCTCGCCCTCCTATTCACAGCGCAGTAAAACGTAAAATTCAAAAATTAATTACAATCAAAACTCCTCTAACTCGCAAATTACTTCTTTCCAAAAGAAGTACTCCTTTGCCAATACATTCCCACTGAAGTTTCTGTAAATGCATTGAAAATCATGGCTGCCAAAAGAAAAACCTCATATATCAAATCACCTCTAATGTATGCAACGAGATTTACATTGGTGAAACCAAACGACCCACCATTGCTCGTTTCCTACAACATTCCTTAGTAGAAGAATATTACATTTAAAAACTCTAGCCCTCACACTTCAATTCTCACTTTCAAACACACAAATCCCAAAAACAATGAGTATACCACACAAATCCGCTATCCGATTAAAGTGTAGTGACGAAAATAATGGCGCATTATTATTATTATTATTATTTAAAAGTGGATTAAATGAAAAAAAGGCACATCTTACGCGCAATAAAACGACAAGTCAATTCTTCTTTTTGAGGAGGGTGTGTAAATAGATGCAAACGAATGGCTCAAACGTTTGGGAGAGTAGCAGCCTTCTTCGCTTCATTTATGGCATAAGAACTAATTAGCGTCGTGACTTTTAAGCTACACACACATACAAAGAAGCACAAGAAGGCACTCCAATCTAATGCTAATGATTTGCATTAATGGGGCATTCTACCAACTCACTTTCACGAATGTGCTGTTTCCCTCCAAGTAAAAATAATCTCTTTTCATCAGTGTCATTTTCCTTTCTCGAAAAAAGTCTCCTCGCAGCAAGTGAATATCTCTGTCGTCTAAAGAGAAGTGCTTTCCATTGTTTACCATATACACTTATGTATATACACACAAGCTTGGCTTCTCTCACCACCACACCCTAACTTCAACGCCTCCAACAAAAACGCCTTGAGATCAAGTGCCCAGATAAGCAATTTATTCCTTATTTTGATAGGCCATTATTTTTTCATTTCAAAATAAAAAAGCATATACGAGTCATGCATATAAGCATAGCACGTCACGCAAAATGATATTCACATGCAATTCTGATACGTTTATATCAGTGTTTCGCTAAATGTCCCCACCAAACGACCCCTTAGAAGACATTTTTAAAAGAAAAGCTTCCTAGACAAGATTATTTCAAGGAAGAAAGGGTTATCATTTATAAAATACATTTTGTTTCAGGATAAAAATTGAATAGACCGTTCATCTTCCAATTTTCTGATATCACATTCAAATATTATCTATATATACTCTTTCTTTCATTACTAAAGATTTATTTACAGCAACAAATCCATTTTCTATCATACGATCTGTGTGAACGTTTAAAATATTCTGAAAAGAAAGAGGGGGTTTAAACTTTTTTTTTATATTCAAAATTTATATCTAATATTTGTTACTTGTAACTTCACGAATCCCAAAACGATCCCTACAGGCACACCACCTGCTTTGAAAACTGCTCGTCTAAAACAGTGGTTCTCTCAATTTTTTTTGTTCAATGCAGACCTTTCACCCTTTCTAAGAATGTTATTCGCCTTTCCAAGATTATGTGCCTGCTTTTTGAACACAGGTTTAATAAAACGATTCTTCGTTAAAAACAAATAAACTATAAATATAATATTTATTCTTTATTTTTGTAAATATTTAAAATTAAAAAAAGTAAATCATTTAGATTCGTATAGAATATTCATCGTTGTTACATTCGGCATGTTTATTGTCGCAAACCTGTAATCCCTTCCGGTCTTATCCAAATATTTTTTAAATGGGTCGTTTCTAAAGTCATCATACATATAGGAAAAAACAATTTATTAACAAAAAATAAAATCATCTGTGTCTATGAAGCCTTTTTTAATTTAAATCTTCGGGTTTGCATGAGATATCGTGGTTACACTAGTCTAGTTTAAAATTCAAAAGTTACCTACGATTAAATTTTCTTGCTTTCTTTGATAAAATAATGGTAACCATGTAGACTTTGTTAAATAAATTCCCTGTTGTTATAATATATTATATGTTATAATCCTATTTATGACGAAAGAAACATTTATCAAAAATAACGATTTTTCACTTCAAATTCATATATATATATACAATATAGTAATACTTCTTCAAAAAGGCGGGCAATCAATGATTTATCACTCAATCTCGATCGTGTGGTAAATTCTGTGGTGGAAAATTCTTTTGAACTCAACCGATGTTTGAAAGACCATTTTTTAAATTTTATTCCTTACACTTTCATTTTATATAAATAGAATAAGCTAATTCAAAAATTTTTGATTTCGTTTTTGAAAATAAATTAAATAAATTTACGACATATATAAAAAATATTAATAAATATTTCATAATATTTTAAATTCTCACTAAATTCTAAAAACACTGAATTTGAGAAATTTGTTAGATCCTGGATTTCTTACAGACGGGACCTATAGTTTCTTTTAAATACAATATAGTATTTGAATAGTATAATAATTAGTTAAGCAATTAAGATCCATGAAAGAAAAAGCTTAATTGAAGACAAACTAAAAAATTCAAACAAACTAAATAATCTTACTAGCTAACCAGAAACGTAACATACTGAGCTAATTGATTTCAATTTTCAATCAGTTTTTGCAGTGTATTTTGCCTTATGCAATATGCATATATACTATTTTCGAATAGAAATGGAAGAAAATAGAATTCCAAAAAGAGCAATTGGAATCGAAAAAGAGGGAAATGGAATCGTAGAGAGATAAAATGGAACAATCCGCATGTTTTATATAGAGCAAAGCGATCCGGTACAAAATCATTTCAGCAATTAACCGAACACGCGGCCTTTTAAAAAGTGATTGTGTAAGCTGCAAATGTTTAATAAGCGCATTAAATAGTAGTTTCAATTATTGCTGTGGATAAACATTTCTTACTTTACTAAAAATTAAAAAATTGTAGAACTCAATTATAAGAAAAAAACATTTAGAAGTTTAATGAATACTGAGAACCACAAAGATGAAGGCTCAAATCAAAATGTCCTCCCAAAAAAGCAAAAATGTGATTAATTGTTGAAATAATTTTTCTCTATGTAATTTAGTTAAAAAAACTTTTTATTTGTTTTTTTTAAATATGCGGCCTTTATAGACATAACAACATATTGTAAACGGCCTATAAACATAAAAATAGTTCCACACCTCTTATCTAGGGTGTAAAGTAAAGATTTTGATGACAGAATATACGTCTAATCCTAGGTAGAATTATGCAGATATACAATCTCTATATAGTCTTTTATCTTAATGTAGTTTCATTTTTGAAATGATTGATATATAATCTTCGGTTTGATGCTGCAGGACCTTTTTGAATTAGAAATTTGTTTCTAAAAATCATTTAACAACACATCGGTTTTTCTTAAACTTACTTTCAAAGTTCTTACCTTTGAAAATTACATGATTCATTTGGAAGAAAATAAGATTTTGACTAATACTAAGCCGGCTTGATCTCTGGTACATATTTTATAAAAGTAAATTCAAAAAGTTTGAAAAATAGTCTCAATATTTTATATCAAATAATAATATTTGCCTCTGTTTTTTTCCATTGAAAAAAAATCAATATATTGCCAGGATAACCAAATAAAAAATTTTTTAATTTTGTTTTGTTACATGCGATAATTTTACTTCAAAAAGCGAATTGAGGAGCAAAATTATTCAAAATGGACCATTGGACCCGTGTAATGCAAAGGATTTCAAAATAAATAGGAAAAAGAGAAAGCTTGTCGTCTCCGATTAAAAATCAAGAAGGGCCCTTCAAATTAGGTTTTATTCAAATATATAAAATTGGAAAACTCAAATTCGAACAAAATAGCTTGCGTTTATACATTTTTCCAGGATAAAAATATGTTGTGTGACTGAAACAATATTTATTAATTACAAGACCTACTATGAAATTTTTTCAGTTGCATTACCAACAAGTTTTCATAAAGGTTAGGGTATATGTTTAAGATGAAATAAAAATCATTTTTGATTGAAATAAAGAAATAAAATCTAAATATGCTGCGGATAAACTTGGTCTTCAAATTCAATTCAAATCAACTGATCATCGAAGTGAACGTTTTCGACTTATATAGCCAAACTTGGGTAAATACCTAACTTGGATTGAAACAGAAAGAACATTTTCTAATGCTGGTTTGGATTCGTTGCACGGTTGCTCTCACAAAACATTTCAAGGTGTTTCAAAACATTTCTTTATGAGTAATTAAGAGTAATTAGAGTAATTAAAGAGTTAAACAAACACATACTTCCCTACAAAAGTCATAGTAATAGCTCATTTAAATTAAAATATCAAGTCAACTTTTTAAATGTGTAAAAAAAATGAGAAAAACTCCAGTCTCTTGAAGTTTTACGAGTAAAACACGAGTCTAATTTTGCGGGGTTTTTACGAGCGCTAATTGAAATTAAAATTTTTGCAACACTAAAATACGATGTCTAGTCTTTAGGCATTTTTGTGAGGATGAAGTAACTTTATTTTCTAGGATTAAAAAGAAGACAAAGGAGATGAGTCGAGTGTAAATACCTCTCTATCCTTTAAGATTAAGCGTATTTTAAGGCCGCGTTCCTGAAGGCGGATTATGCGATGAAGTGGTTGAGTCAGTCGCAAAGTACTTGAGCAAACAATGAGAAATCAAAGTCAATTTAAGTCAAAAACAAATTTGTAGCGAGAAAAAAGTCTCTTTTCGAACACAAACTTTCATATGCTTACGCGTCAAAGTGCATTTCCTTCCAAAGAAAGCGACTGTGCGTTCTTCTCTCGGTGGTGTCGAAAGAGATAAAAATTTTGGAATCAAATTTATCGATTATGATAGATCTCAATAAGTATAGATAGTGATTAATTTTGTCAAAATTTTGGGAATAAAATTGAAAACCAAAAAGTTAACTATGCCATCTCTCAAAATCAACCATATGGGTTCATATTTCTTTTGTTATATCCTAATATTATCTCTTATCTTTGTATTAATATAATGTATTTAAAATGCAATACTTTTTTATAGTTATATCTTGTTAAGTAGTATATATGCAATGATTTAAAATTTTGTATTTTAAACTATTGCTAAAATTTAATAATTGTAAAAACAAAATAGAACATATGAGTTTTGACATATTTTCATGTTACTTTAAAATTACGAGGCAAAGTTATGGGATCTACTGACGACATATTTAAATGACTTATTCTTGCCATTTGGTTTCTCAGTTTTCGAATCAAAAGAACAAATTCGTAAAATATTCTTCTGTTTATTTCCGATCGTTTTCTCCCATCATAACGCAATGTACTAATCAAATAATTTTACCTCTCACTTTTTTGTGTTCAGACCATGGATTGATAACCTATGGAGAGAGGGTTTCTTTGGTTTTTGTCCTTACTCAACAAAACAAAATTTCCTTTCATTCTTATCTGATAAACCAAACCCTGAAAGTGAAATGCACACTAATCTTCTATCAATCTTAGAATGATTATGTTCCCAATTTAAAAACTTTTCTCAAAAACCTCACTTTACAAAAACAAAACAATTTTCATTATTTCAATAATTGCACAAACACTAAACAGCCTTTTACTCCAATGATATGGCTTTGTATGTTTTTTATATATTGGTTTTCACGCTATACGTGGTAAAGAAGTTGTATCCCTAGTGTAGACAGTGATACACAGGTTCCAGGAGAAAATTGATTCTTTTCATCTAGGGCGTATTCTGAGAAATTTTCCTCGGGAGATAATATCGTAAACAAAATTATTTTGATGCCTACTTTTAATACTAACAAAAATATATTATATTAAATATAGTTAATTTGAGGATAAAAAATATTTTATGATTTTGGTACTTGTTAAAATTATTACAAAAATAAAATTCCTAATATAAAACTAAACTTTCTTGAGCGAACCTTTGCAAAACTATCAACAACTTCATTTGATTTAAGTTATGTTTTTGTGAACCAAGAGAAAGTACAGTGGTAATTTCGTAGATGAGTCTTTAACCGTGTTACTGAAAACCGTTAGTGATCATTTGTAAATAAATCATTTTTTGTCCACTATAATTTCAAGTTTTTTTGGAAAAGAGGCGTTTCATCCCCATAATCTCGATCAGGATAAGACTGTGAAATATAAATCACGATGATTGACATACATGAACACCAATAATAAACAGTCTATATACTCTAAGTCTAAACTATCTAACTAATTTAAAAATATTTCTTTAATAAAATAATACTTTGAAGTTAACAAGATTCGGCATACTGCTATACTCCTCTGTAATCTAAAACACTTTTACCAGAGGTGTGCTTTGGTGTAAGATATGTAATGGCATGCAGGGATGGACCGAGAGGGAGGGGGGGGATAGGGGGATGCATACCCCCCCCCCCCCCCCCACAGCAATCTATTCAAGAAAAATTAAGGTTGGAGTCCACCCTAAAATAGAAATCAAAATTGATGAAGTCATTGATCGATTTTCAAAGCAAAAAGAAAGAAGAAAAGACTTTGTAATATAATTTTAATCATTTATTTTACATACGTTTTCAAATTTCTTCCCTAATAAAATGTGTAAAATATTTTGATAATATTAGTATACCCCCCCCCCCCCCCCCCCCACAAAAGATTTCTGGATCCCCCAGTGATAGCATGATGTGTCACTCACGATGTTCGACTTATCGAAAAAAGTATGTTTTTCAGAGTTATATGTTTAATCTACGTTCATAGAAAGTGATTTCTTCGCAAAAGTGATGGATTTGAAATGAGAGTTTGGATTATATGCTGACAAATCGTAAAAAGAAGTGCTGTGAAAAATGTGCATACTCCAGCAGGCTGGTCATTTCCGTCAACTTTTCCCAACTCTTTTGCAATCCATTTTTGTAGTTGAAGAAGAGTTTGAGCTTTTTGTTGTACTCGCTCTCTGGCAAAGTTTCGTTTTTCGTTGAGTACAAAAGCTGGCGTCTCTTTTTGGATTCCACCTTTTCGCCGTCTTTAGGCAGTAGCTGATTCTTTTTGTCGTTGTAATAACGAACACGTTTCAAGCAAGTATTTGCGTTGTTGATGATGTCGTTGTAAGTGTTCTGCTTCAGCAAAAGCTCTTCTTTTATCTCCTGGTAATAATATTTTTTTAAATGATTTACACAAAATGAAGACATAAAGATATTTTTAAAACAAATGCAAAGATTAATGCAAAACAAATGCAAAGGCAGAATTACCATGAAAAGTTTTGATGGATAAGGGCCAATTTGCTCTGCTTGAAGTCAAGCTGAAAATAAAGATTGAAGATGGAATGCTGGGATTGTCCCAAAATCCTCAATAGATCTTAGACAAGCATCAGATATAAAAATATGTAATTTTTCTAAGTTATTGAAAAATTGACTAATATCAACAAAATATTTACATACACCTTGGCACTAAGAATTAGACTCGAGTTTTTTTTTAATATTTTTTTTGTATAAAATAAAAAATCGAAAGCTTAAATTATACTGTAAATAGTTAATTATTTTATCTCTGCTAATTTTTGGAAGCTGGACTAATGTAGGAAAGACTTGTGGGAAAAAGAAGAAATAAATTTAAAAAAAAAACAAAATAAAGCTCATTTCATTAAGTATATTTTCCAATCAATCTTGCCATTTGATGTCTTGGATTGAATTTGTGGAATGTATCTGAGATGTGTTTTATTGCAATGATTAGATTGTCATTAATTTTTTTGAATTTGTATGTTCAATGAATTGATCTTATCGATAGACTTATTTCGCATAGAGATAGTTGAGAAAAAAATTTTTTTAGAAGAAAGTTATAAAATTGTTTGTGGGTAAATTAGATTATACATCCTCTACTTGTAAGCCGAGGCAACGGCATTGTAATGTCACTGTTAAAGATGAACGGAAAATTAAATGTAAGGAAAAATGAATGTTTTTTGACTTAATATACTATTAATGTGGAATGTGAGAAAAATCTCTTACTTCTGGACACTACAAAAACACAGCATAACTGTCTCCACTTGGATAAGATGCGCTCAAAATGATGGCAGAATAAAGAAGAAAGGCGCGGTTTACACGAGTGAAACTGCTTAAATTGATTAGAAAATTAAGGAGATCTTCTTAACGAATTGTATCGCAGAAACAACTAATCAAATGCGTTTCTTCTAGAAGAGCACTTACAAACATTGCGCTAGCAAGAACAAAAGAGGGCTTGTGAAATTACATAAATACGCGAACATGAGACTCTTCTTTTTCCTGAGAGGATTGATGTTGTTGGATAATGAAAATAATAAATAAACAAGTGCTTACTCGCTAATATCACTTATACGTCGATATGGAAATGGCGGCCATGCTTCGAGGAATTCATTCACTTTGAGACAAATTCTTATCAAATTCCTTTGACGCTCAAGCTTAATTATTCCCATTCATACATGCTCCCTGGTAAAATCATGCACTGGCATAGCATCAACTAAGCAGTTTCTCTTTTTGCTATGATGTGGATTTTTATTGCTTCTAAGGCCTTTGACTGTTATGACATGTGCAAAAGCTATAAATTATAATTTATTGCTTTTATGATAAGCGTCTTAACCCGCATTCAAAAGCTACCATATTTTGTAGGGCTTCGTCAAAAATCAATAAATTAATTGATTTTTGATTAGTTTAGTTAATTATTTAGTTTGAATTGCTATTGCAAAGGTGGCAAAATGGTTGGGGCGAGTTAAGTGTCAACCTTTTGTAGTTGATTTAATGACGTGTTAAGAAGTATTTGTAGTTCCATAAACCGATTAAATAAAAATTAATAACCAACTTTCAAATATTTCAAACACTCATTTTATTGGACAACTTTCTGGCAATGAAACAGGTGAAGCTACTTCATTATTATCAATGATGAAAATATCTCATTTTTACTGATTTGATTGATCATGCCGCATACATTGCTTTGTTTATTTTCGTAAAGCACACAAGTGGACATTTGTGCAATGATTTGATTGATTTTTATACAAATTTAAAAGATAAACGAATTTTCAACTTAAAAAGTATAGAAGAATACACATATGTTCATTTGCCGAGAAATGTAAATAATAGATAAGAAAGACAAGATTTCGCGTATAACGCATTTTATCTTTGATGTCATTCACGCCTCATATCAGAACAAAGGATAAAGAATTGACACCCATGCTGACCTGCCTCTTTTCAAAATAAAAATGAGTTGCTACTTAGATTTAATGATTACGCCTTCTCAGTAGATCCACTCTTTTTAACTCCTCTTGCCCATCAAAAAATAATTTTCTGAATATGCCACTCGTTATCAGATTCGGTAAAATGCGAAACTAAGGGACGCATATAGGTCTTGCTTTCATTGGATGCGCTACTAACTATAATTTCATTTTTAAATCGAAATGTTTCGTATTTTTACTAAAATTAAAATACAGTTAAAAGTTTAATTGCATTCTACATTGACATTTGTATGTGTTCAATATTAAGAAATCAACTACTACTAGGAGAGTAAGTTCTTCACTTTTTTTTTATACCATTTCTCAAAATGACATCCCACCGTTTCCAAAATTTCTACAACAAATGGTACATTTGAAATGATCATAGAAAAAATATAAGAATATTGGTTGTTGCTTCCCAGCTCCAAATATAGAGTTTTTTGTTTAGTCGTGCAAATTTCCCTCAGAAAATTTCCCCTAACCCTAAACTGATCTTAGAAAACATAATTTTCTTTCATTCTTATTTTGGATTTATCCGAGATTCAAAGATGTATAAATAGATAGATAAAGTTTTGCAAATTAAACATGGTGTGCGCGTCTTAACGACATTAAAAATCTGGTAAAAATTATGATTTCATGGCAGGTAAATGAAAAATTGAGAAAATGACATTACCGCGTTCATAACAATTTCGTTTTCAAAGGTAAAAAAAATCTAGCACTGATTAAATAAGTCAAAGGTGAGGAAGTGCCTGGGGCTGAGGGCGCAAACTTACAGCATCGTCACACATTCGAAACAAATAAGTCTAACTGCACAGTTAATAAACGCCAATTTATGCGTGAGAGGGAGACAGAGTGTACAAATAGGATTCGTTGGTGCAGGTAAGGGATACAACGCGAACTTGCCTATTTTTCTCTCTACAAATGATGATGAGGCGTTGTATATCAGGAAGACAGACAGAGCTGAGAGAGGAGGTATCAAGAGAATATCAAATTGCGTGTCCTATGAAAAAGGCTAAACACTTCTTGATCCCTCTATAGGTGCTAATCTGGATGTATGATGAGACAATGGGCCAAGAAGCTTTTCTGAGAAAAGGCTTTTTAATCTGAAAGGACGGCAGACATGATATTACACACTAAGTGCTGCTGCTACCCTCATCAAGTGATTCTGTGGCAAAGCTCGGATTTGAACTGATAAGCGCTTGACTGAGTAGCGGGAGAACAAAGGTGATGATAGCGCATATAAAACTCACTTTGCTACGAGGAATAACGCACTTATGTTTCATAGCACACTTTTCCGAGATAGAAAACGCACCCGTTTATAAAAAGTACGTGCATTTTGAAGAAAAACTCCATGGGAAATCTAAAGGAATTTCTGAGACACCTTCAATTTTGTCACTAATTAATTTAGACATACAGGTGTAGTTATTTCAGTTGTATCACAGAAAAATGAGCTTTGAAAAGTATAAAATAAAAATAATAAATCATTATATAAGAGTACTGCTTACATAATTCCTTTTGGAAAAAAGTGTCAAAGTATCAACTTAGATTAAAAAAATACCTTTGCAAAATACTTTTATAAGTATCTTTAGTATATATCAGAAAAATATATTTACCAAACTATAAACTAGTACTGATTTCACTTGAAGTTGATTTATTGATATCACTATACTCGCAAGCTTCAAGTTACTTGCTTTGCTTCAGGCTTGAAAGTTGCTTCATTCAGTTGATTTAATTTTTTTTCTTTTAGTAAAAGAAACCATATTACACTTAAAAGAGTCTGTGGGGATTTTGATCAGCCAGTTATTTGGTTTTGGAAAGCTAAACTCTCTCCGATATGCTTTGGATGCGAGACTGAAGATCTTTTCAATATGGATGAATCTCATTGACATATTTCAAATGTTGTTTTTTGATAACATAAAATTCGCTTCTTGATAACTTTTTTGACAACCTTCATAATTTTTAAGAGCTACAAGTGGGAGTGATGAAAATTAAGTGTGATTGCTCATAAAAGAGTTTCTATGAGTAGATGTGGAAACTATTTAATCAATATCCTATGAATAAATATCTGAAATTTAATATTTTTTTACTGCAAAAGCATCTTTTTCGCAAAAATCTAGTTTCATTATATTTAGTAGATCATAAATGCTTGAACAGCTTTTTTGATGAATAACCTTTACAAAAACAAATAAAAAAAGCAAACTTATTTGGAGAGAATTTCCATAGAATGTGTTATATACTTTGTCTTATGTTGCTGTAAGGCTATCGCACTATCCTAATTAAATTTAGAAGCTTTTTCTGAAATAACAAACCTAAGTGCATGATATATATATAAGTATTTGGCGCGTATATTTTGATAGCAAAGATGCTTTATGGAATCACGTGAGCCCCATTGTATTCTCATAGATGCAGTCTGAATCCAAATTTACGCTACACTGCAATTTTCTATCGATTGCGCGTCTGAAGTTCTAAGAGTTAAGGAAAGAAACTGCTCTGCAAAGGCATAGAAACAGGTTTTACTGCGTGGTTCTGCTTCCAGCGCGCGCGTAGGGTTCGGACACCGGTTATAGAAATTTTGTGAGCGCCCTTCTTATTACGAATGCCGGTAAATTAGTTTGCTTTAATTAGCTTTTTGAACTATTGCAATGCTAAAACGATGAACATTTAAGCACTGTCACAAATACAAAATGTTGCATGTCCAATTATTCCATGTTATTTAACATTCTATTTCATTGAATTTACGCTCAAAATCTTTCGCTTATTGGAAGAAATTTTTGATTGTATAAAAAATTGTTTTGTTGTACGGAAAACATCATTTCTCTGTTTATTTCTTAATTTCAATTCTTCAGCTTTTAAAAGAAAACGAATTTATTGAGAAAATATACTAGAATATATAAAGTTGAATTTAAATAAATCTTTGAAAGCCTTTAAGTGTTACACATCCCAGACACACCCTCATATATTTCAGTCACTAACTGAAGGTTGAGTACGTGAGACAACCACTGATAATAATTTTTAGTCCCAATTTTATGCAAGCATTGATCTCTGCATATTTGATAAATGTAGAAGAGATAAAACATTGTAAAAATTGTGTTACTTTTTATAATAATTGAAATATTATTTATCTTTGTTTCAATTATAGATTTGTGTAAAAATTATGTTTTTTTGCTAAATACTACAATTAAATTGGTAATAATCTCCTTAATAGTTTTAAATGTGAAATAATGAATATCTATGTCGTTTTTTTTAGAGTTTCAATGATTTTTTCATTGGACTTTCAATGATTCTGTTATCATAAAGAAGTTAATGTTATTTTATAAAAATACATTTTGAAAAATTAAACTCTTCCAAATTGTTGGATCCCAAAATTAAGCTAAGACAACAAGAATTTATGATACACTTTTTTTGAGTTGCAGGAAGCAAAAAACTTCAAATTATGAAAATATATTTAAAAATTAGATTAATTCTTGGTGATAACAAAGCCACTAAATCCTATAATTTCTACTTCTCTAACACTGAGATATAATACCAGAAAGAAATTGAAGCATTGAAATAATAATCTTGTGGTATGAATAAAAAAAGTGTTTGGAACAAGCTGATAAGACATATTGAGAAGCTGAAGAATTAATCATTCAACTCCTCTCTCTCTCTAGGAAGCTACACTGCCGTGTTGCGTTTAAAATTTTAGCGCAAGAAAAGAAAACAGAAATGATGACAAATCTATTTTTGAGAAAGAATTATTAAAAACTTAAAATAAATACAGTATATTCTCCATATTATGAGTACCAAATATAGGAGCAGAATATTTCGTCCAAATTCAGAATTGAATTTAATTCACAGTTTTATTTCGGATGTATTCATACGCCAACACATATGTGCATAAACGAAGAATAAGATTTTATTCGATTCCAAATGTCTTTTTCATTAGGCAGAAAGCGTAAAGGAATTCTATTTCCCGTTAATATTTTGCAATAGATAAAAACAACCTGACACTTCTGTTACGCTTATGCATAATGTCATACACATTTCTTGGAAAAATAAATATGAAAATAGCTGACGTTTATAACATTCACGGGGAAATTGGCAAACCTGGCTCCTAACTGGGTAGTTAGTGGGTTGAATACGATGTTGACGCAGTTATCTTGGTGCTAAATGGAATAGGGTTTTGTGGAATTGTGTGGAACACTAAATAAGTGTTATTTAATAGGGAAAAAGAGATGGAATACGTCATAATAACAGTTTCCATGGTACATGTTATGTTAGTTACGTCAAGAACACCTCTCGCATAGTACGAATTTGCTAAGCGCGATGTAGAGAGTTTGCAATTTGAGTAACATTTTGATAAACCTTTTTTGCCCTAGGACTTAGGACTTATTTTTGTATATTATCAAGATATGCGATATATTGATTTATACAGCACATTAGTGATGATGTTTTTAGTTAAAATACGAAATGTTCTAAACAAAATAAAAGAATAAAATTTTTACTCTTTTTAGAAAATATAATTTTAGTACCAAAGTTTTGCTTATTTTACGCTTCAACAAACGTGTAACAGATGATCTTTCTTGTTCTAACAAAAATTGTTAGTCGGCAAATCACTTGTTAAATGTGTTAACCCAATGGAGGAAAAAGTTGGTTGTAGAGTTGATAGATTTACAAATCTATCATATTAATGTACAATATAAGGATGGGCGTTCATTGACGGATTGAGGTGACTTTGCACTAAAAAACCGTTCTTACTATTTTACACCCAAAATTTGGACGAAGAAAGCCAAAGAAGAAAGAAAGAATTTATTAACGGTTTTTGAATAACACGAAAAAATATTCGTTGTAGATATCAAGGGATAAGAAAGTAGAGAAAAAAGATAAATAGCAGAAAGGACGACTTCAGTAAAAGTGGAAAGTTAAAATTTAATTTTTCAATAAAAAATTTGGTATAATGTTCGAATTTTTTTTACTTTTTTCTATATTTTAAACTTTTTTTGTTTATAAGTTCGCGTTTCATCTCGCCTCTTTAAAATGGAGAAAAGTTTGTAATCGAAATGAAACTTTAAAATAATTAAAGAATTTAACTAAGATTATTATTCAAATTTAAGCAAAAACAAATAAATCATTCTATATAGTATTAAATCTTTTGTAATGTAGATAAAAAAATTTTCAATTTAATATAGTCAAACATATTCTAGTAGTAAAATTTTTGGTTCATTTTGATACTTTTTTTTGCGTTTTGCTACATTTCGCTATATTTCGGTATTAAGAGTAACGCGGCATTGGGTTCGAATCCGCATCAAATCTTCTTTGCTCTCACTTCCTTAAAAATGTCCCAAATGTGTCTTTTCGCTTTCCAAAACATTAGTCCATTTTGTCATTGAATATACAAATATTTTTTTATTTAAAATATAAAATTTTTATAATTTCCTATACTTTTTACTCTTTTTTTAATTAAAAGAAATACAATTAATATTATTTAAACAAAATTTGATAGAAAAGCTTATAATTATTTTTCCATAATTTGAATACAGGAGTCATTACATCTTGACTGATTCAATTTTTTTCTAAAGTTTTTTTGAATGAAATACATATAACTTAACGCCAAAAATTTTTAAAAACCAAAATAAAAAAATTTTTTCATTAGGAAAATTAAACTAATTTGGAAAAATAAATTTCCATAAAAAGAAATCAACTTTAGTAAAATTATGTAAATTTTTCAAAATATTGAAAATTATATGTTCAAAAGAAAAATCTCTAGGATTCATTACGCATAATTGGTGAAGGCAAATCAAAAAACTTTCGATCTTTTTATGGAGCAAATGAGTCTAATCTAGAAGGTATACTTGTCTTGAACTAGTCAGTCTATGTTTTAGTAAAAGTTAAAAGTTTTCTTCCAGAATCGACTCTCTTATTTACACATGTGTATGAAATTTCTTTATAAATATATCAACAATAAGAAAAAAAAACTAGAAAAATATATAAAATTTATTCACATGAAGGACATATTAACTTTGTATGAGTCTTACAGATAAACTTTTTGCAAATGTCACATCTTCTCATGCCTCTACTTTTTAGCTTGCAGTCTTCTAAAGAGCAAAATCCACGGGAAGATTGAGGTTCATTTCTGTCAAAAGTAGTTTCGACTACGAAAAAGACAACATATTTCTTCTTATTTTACTCATGCTAGAACTGTTTGATCTGAAACGCATAGATTCCTCAGTCAAACTGAAACACAAATGTCTAATAATAAAGTGTTTTCTTCCACCTCTTTTTATACTTGGAAATAAGCTAGAGTCATTTTCAGAGCATATTATCCAACTATGCAGTGCTGATATATCCAAATAATTGGTAAAAATGGCCATAAGCCACCTCCTACTTGGTCTATACGACGTATACTCTCTCAACATCTTATTCGCAGTATCGACGCCCCCTTTGTACTACGTTTTATTTTATTCATGTGTTGACTCGACATAATATAAACAATCTTAAAAAATTTTTGGGCATGTTTTCTTGAAATGTAGGCTGTAAGAGAGGCGATAGAAGCATAAACAAATTTGCTTTCACACTCATTCAGTCTCAGACCTTTCATATGTTCAGGACGAGAAAAATGGGGCATGAAGGTTCTATTCGACCTAACGATTCCCAAAATCGTAATATCATTTTTTGAGTCCATTCACAAAGTTTATAGGACATGAAGAATCTGTCAACTACTATTCCTGTGCCATTGGGAACATCAATACTTTTTATAAGTCTCTTTACTATACAATTACCGCTAAAATAAGCAGGTTCGCTGAGTCCTGTTATATAAATTTCAGGCTGTAAAAGGTAGAAAGATTTTGAGTCGTTACAATGATATACCTTTATCCCGTAATGACCGGGTTTAGACGCATCATAAATTTTGTGTAAAAATCCACCTCGGAATTTAACGAGTTGCTCATCAATTTTAATGTATTCATTCGGACAGTGATACTTTGGAAACACTTTACAAAAATGTTCTTGTAAAAACCGAACTTTGCCTATTTTATCACTTAGATTGACTGCTGTTTTGAAATCAAATCTAATATAGGTATTGATTAGAACAAACATATCGCAAGTGATTGATGCAATCAAAAAAGGTTCACCGAACTTATCAGAAAAGAGATACTTAACATCGACACGTTGATTTCTTGACTGTCCCATGTAAAACATGCATCCTAAATATGCAAGGAAATGGTGAATATTGAACTTTTCATAGCAATACTTTAAATTTTGATACCGAGAAGTTTCACCCTTACAAAGTAAATAATATAAGTAATGGAAAGCAGAAAAAGTCAAATATATTTTAAAACGACTCTCGAATAGACCACTCTTTCAAATATACAACAACACATTTTGAGGTTATAATTTGTACAAACCGAAAATGTGGTGATAAATTATGCACATACACAAAGTTATATACTTGTCACATAAATATTATCAAGTTACGTATTCGGAGATTGTCACGAAACACAAAGGTAAGGAGAATATCAAGTATACTTTTGACAACTAATCTCTTCTCTTCTTTCTCTCATATTATATCTTGATATAAGATATAAGAATAAATAGTGCCGGATCAAAACTCCCGAAAACCAAAACGCCTGAAACCAAAACGTCCGAAAACCAAAACTCCCTAAAAAAATAATTCGGGCGCTTCTATTTTTAAAGTTTATTCTATTTGGATAATTTTCAAAACGGTCGATTTGACACGAAATGATAGTGATCTCAATTTGACTTGAAAGATAAAAGTGATCATACAAAAATATATTATTTCTTTGGTTTGAAAAACAATTAAGCTACCAATTTAAACGGAAAATCAGTTCGTCCTTTTCCATTTTAAGTTCGTCCTTTTTAAATTTGTATTTAAGCTCAAAAAGTCTGTTTTTAAAAGAGATCGGATTCGAACTTAAATTCTCGGGACAACATTTTTTCTTCTACTTTTTTTAACAAAGAATAAAACTCTAACATAGGTGTGCTTTAGCTCAAATTTGAAAAAGTGATAAATATCCTATTATTTTCTACATCTCTACTTTTGAAGCTTTTTTAATATAATGAATATTTTTTTGAAAAAAAATTCCTTCTTTGAATAAAATCATTTATTTGTGTAGTATTTAGTTCTGTGTCAATATAACAATTTATAAATTTTAGAAATAGCTCAAACTTTAAAAAAAATTAATAAAAAAAAAGCTCAATAAAAACTATATGCATATTGCAATGTTAGACATAATTACAGGAAGAAAAATCAGTTCCATTGCAAGGTAGACATTGGAATAAAATGGGGCGTTCAACTCTACATTTGATTCGAAACATGAACTCCTCCTTTTGTTCTAAGGATTTTCTTAGATTTTGTCAAGTGTTGTTGATTAAGAGTGAACTTGAGCACTTTAAAAATTTTGTTTTTTTCGATACTTTAAGAAAAAGCATCATAATTAAATTTTAAAAGCAATGCAATAAAATATTTATATAAAAAGACTGACAGCTGTTTTTTCAGTAAGAGAGTTTGAGAATGAATTACATGAAAAAATCTTAGAAAATTATTCTTCTAAGAGAGGAGGAAATTATAGAAGCGTTATTCTGGGTATTTCCTTCGTTTACTGACACTTTTTTCATAACTTAGATGACGGACCCTATGTATTTTTTGCACCATATGTTTAAATTATTTTTTTCGGTAATTTTTATTTCTAAAAATACGTCTTCATGTCTTAAAAGATCATTTTAAATCTTTGAATCTTTTTGAGTTGAATTCATTAATCAAATAAAAGCGAAACAATAAAAAATTTAAAGCCATCTATGAAATTGAAAAAGCATATTCTATACCTTTTATCCAATATCAGTGAGATGTAAATAGAAGTCTAAAAGTTCAAAACTAAATGTGCTTAGAAATAAAGATGAAAGGTCCCTTTTACTCAAAGAATTTTTGGCGGCGGTTTTGAACTAATACTCTACCAAACTTTAGGAGAAACAAAATAAAAAAGTCTGTAAACTAAGATCATTTTTCAAGATCACAATTCCGTTATCGGATAGGTAACGAGGTTTTATGTTGATTATTATCATTACCATGCACTTATGCAGTATCATATGTACAAAGAGTTTCGTTCATTGACGTGAAAACTTCATGAAAGCATCTAATGAGAATGCTATCAAATCTATCAACTATTCATATATGCGACAAACTGCTTCTGTCAAACATACAGAATGAAAACTCGATGAACTTGGTGCGCGTAGTTTTATCTTTGTAAAAATCACAAAATTAGCCCTATTAGATATACCCATGTTCACTTTTTCAAAGTTTTCTCTAAATTTTGGATGCTTCATTCTGCTGTCACCATTGACGAACAATTCGTTCAAAGTATACGATCCTCATAAACCTGGTGTGCAAAGAAATTTTATGATATATGCGATTCACAATATTATTAGTTCAATATTGTAAATAGTTACAACATTATAGATTCCTCATATTTTTCTGGTTCGTCCATCGTTAAAACATTTGTTGAAAAAGCAACGTTCCAACTGGTCACGGTATGTTTTTTTCATAACGCATGAACTTGTTGCCTCGCCTCATGACAAAGTTTGTCTCTTTGTGGAACAATCATGTCAAATAAGGGGCTGGTGGGCTGATAGGTAGAGGCGTCGCTTACGGATCCAAAGCCTTTGGGTTCGAATCCCGCCGATGCCATCGACTTATCATAAAAAAAGTTCATCAGTGCAGATATGAAAGCTTCTACTTCCCTTGCATGAAACACCCTGTCAAAAAAAAAAAAGATTTTTACCGATTAGATTTATACCACCTCACCTCAAAGAACTCAATTTGAATGAATGTGGAAGTCGAACTATTTATACTGATTTTCAATCATTCCAAAAAGACATGCTCGTAGAAACTTCAAAGTTGTTTATTTGCATTCTCCACAGCATAAAAATGTCCTGACAAGCAACATCGATTCCAAGGCAGAAAGTCTACCCACTTATAATGAGCACAAAGATGGATGTTGGAGATTATACCTATCGTGCCTTAAACTAACAAGAAAATGGAGTTTGGCAGCATTTTGCAATTACCTAAACATTTGTAACTGGATGATTGCAAAGTTTATTTCCTCACAAGATTTTCCTAAACACAAAGATAATGGAAGAAAGATGTTTATAAAAAAAACTAGCTTTCTTATTATTCGAAGAAAGCATGGAAGTTCGTTCTCCCATCTCTCAATTACCTACCCACAAACATAAAGTCTCTTCTTTTCTTCAGATTTTCAGATGCAGAAACCCATGCAAGTCAGAGAGGTCCAAGAAGAAAACGAGCATCTTATCTTTATGTGTCTCAAAAAAGAATAAAATATCTAGGTAATGTGAAAAGTGCAATACTTTTTTGTGCAAGCTACATTAAAAATAAACAAAAGTAGTTTTCTATTTCAACTTTTTTTCTTGGGTTGAATTCTGTTTTTGTCGTAACTGCAAGTAATTTTTTTAATAAACGGAATTCTTGATTATAGAGAAAGAAAAAAATATTCATTTTCTTTTGTTCTTTTAGAAAAAAACTCTTTCTTTTAGTAATATAACTTTGTGCTACTTCTTTAATTTAACGCCATCTATAAGGAGAATGGAGAGAACTACTTTTTCATTTCTTATCAGTTTGTCTCTATGCGTATGACGCACAAAATTGTTTGTTCGGGAAGCAAAAATTAAAAATATAATATTACGCGTAACTTTCAAGGGTCGTTTCTATTCACACTTTTTGCTTAAAATTCATTTGAAAATCTTTGGTGTAAAAAATGTGTTTAGACTGTAAAGTCCGTAAAGCGAAGGTTAGTTAATTTTCATCTTCAAATGATTGTGGACATTACCTACCTAGACATTATGTCCATCGCCATTTTGTTTGTTGACATTATGTCTATCGGAATTTTGTAAGGTAAGCGTACAAGATGTATATATAAGCAAAATCACTTCTAAAAATTAAAATTAACTAAGGGTTAATTTACTAACCCTAACTCTTAAAATTAACTAATAACTATAACTATAATGCTACACTTTTGCCATTGCTCAATGTAAATACGATTGGATGCTTCTTAATTCCAAAGCTATTTGATCATTTTTTTAAAGACTATTAGTTAGAATAGTTAGATTTAGTTTAGACTATTAGCTTTGACATGCAGCTTTATAATAAGTAAGTTTTGCTATTTTTTAAAGCATTTTACATATCCTTTGCTATATTCGTTGAGAATTTTCTAGCAAGTATACATCCAGGAAGTAAGGGGTTAGATGATTTGTTTCCCTTTCTCTATGGGCGGTCCATGTTCTTATGCATAAAATGTAAGAACTTACCAAGTAAGTAATCATAGCACGCAATATTTTAAAGGTATTGAGTCGTTTGACTGAATTGTCAAAATTTGAAATTGGCCTTGGAGAACATATGTCATTCATGTTCCTTAACCAGCTTCAATGAGAATGGCGAAAACTGAGCCAAAAGTAGTTTTTAAATGATCCGAATTCTTGAGAGGGTTGCAAATGGAGGCAGGATCTTGGGAAATGACCCAGGAAATCAGGGTCAGGTGCAAACGGTTAATTCTTTCCGCTTTGATGTTGAGGAAATGTTGTGCTTTGATAATGGTAATGACTTAAACGTTCACCTTCAGCACTACAGAATAGAAAATGGGTGTTTGTGTGTGTTGGATGAAGTTGTGACTAGCACAAAAACATGATAAAAGTTGTACTATTTTCGTTTTTACAACCATCTCCAACTCTTTCTTCTTTCTCGAGGGGGATGGCACGATCATCGTCAGCACACGCCACATCTCAGCACAAAAGGAAATCGACATGAAGGAAGAAGACAGGAGAAGCACGCGAATACAATAGCAGGAGTAGGCCGCGAACAAAAGTACTTTTTGTTCTACACACCCACTTCTACCTTTTCTGCTGCGCAGAATCAGAGGATGCAAAACATGCAACTGTGACACACTTCGCTCATCGTGCCTACTACATCCAACTTGATGATGATATAATTAACTTTGTAACTGATTATTATTATTATTATTATTATTATTATTTATCTCGTGATATAGTTACAAACAAGTCCATTCAAGAAGAGATAGAAGGGAACATTAGCGTTTATTGATTCTCAAAGGAAAAAAAATCTGTGTGTGCGTGTGTGCGTGTCTGTATAACACGTAGAAGCGTGGACTGAAGATATGCTACTCTACCTCCCATATCAGCACTTTCCATTAAAATATCACCTCGCCACTGTCTCTCTCGTTTCATCCTGATATCGAATTAAAGTTGCAAAGTTTGATCAAAATTATTATTGCTTTCGCTGAAATGATCTATGGAAGAAAGAGCACTAGATTGAAATGTCATTCATTCATTCATTCATTCATCAGCACCGCCATCATCTTTGTCGAGAACCATAAAAGTAGCACATTCCGTCTTCTGCACTACACTTAAACACAAATTGCACCACCGCGAAGTTTTGTGCCATTATTTGTTATGATCGCAAAACAATTAAGGACTTGAAAGATAAAGGATTTTGTGCTTCCTAGGCAATAAAATTTAAAGTTGTTATCAATTTATCTGATGCCATGAATTTGATGCAAATTGGTGAAAAGCATGGCGATGATGCCTCTTGTAGAAGAGCGCTAAACCATCCATGATCAAGATCGGGCGATACATGTTTATTGATTTAAACCTCATTATCTATAATTCTAAACTAGGAACAAAATTTCTTCGTATATGAGAGAAACTCCTTGAAATATAACAAAATAAGTACCTAGTTAGCTAACTTAATGTTATGTTGCTTCTTTATCTATCCATTTAGCAAATGTGCAAATTTTGGATTCTATTTCTTGATTTTAAAAACAAGAAAGTTAAATCCTTATTGAATTTGGTAAATTCACGAACCTTGACTTCGAGTAGCCAAATCATGACGCAGTCATTATCCATTTTTTCACTCTCAATCTGATTTTGAATGAAGCGAATGGCGGATTTTTCTCTACAAATCCATTTGTGTAAGGATTCGGCTTTGTTGAAGGCGGAAACAAGTTTGTTTTCTTCCTCTTCTTCACTACCAACATATTCTTCACTAATGCGCGCATGTCTGAAATACAAAGGAGAATTATTTTGAATTCCTGTAGAGTGGACATTTTCATCCTGGGTTTTAACCCTGGACGCCAAAAATTATCATGAAGGAGGCCCAAAAGATCGCATAACCGTATAAAGTATTTATTTCCTCATAGAGCGGGGAGAATAAACTTTACCAGGTAAGAGAGAAGGAGGGGGCTACTCTAACTACGCTATAAGTGACGGTGTATGAATTCGTTTTTGAAGTTAAAAATAGGAAGCATTTTGGTCCAAAGATTCCATTTCTTCATTTACGGAAATTGAAGATTCATTTTATTTTCATGGAAAAAGAGAAGCGATTAAGGCCAATAATTCCTTCACCCAGCAAAATGTCCTACACCTAAATTTATATATAAATTATTAATATATTTTTTGTAGTAAAATTTAATCAATAAATAAAAATAATCTTTTTAGGGATATCTAAAAAGTTTATAATTCCATACAATCAAATTGAATAAGATAAAACAGAAATATTAAAAAGCAATTTTTTGGAAATACTGTGTAATATTTAAATACATTTAAAATTTCAAATATATGAGTTTTTTAATTAAAGACAAAATTGAAATTCACTTTTTAAAATTTGAAATGATTTTCCCAACTCAAATTATTTCCAAAAAGTGAAAAAGAATTTCTATCATATAAAGAGAAAAATGAGGACATATGTTTTATATAGAAAACTTAATTTATGGCATGTTAATATTTTATAATCTAATTGATGATAGAGTATAAAATTATAAGCGCTTTCCTCACGTTTCCAAACTTTTGCGATTTTGGAAGAAAGTAACTAAAAATTATGAATGGTTAACGTCTCCAAACTCTTTTAATTAATTAACTTTTACTTAATTAACACTTTTCCTACTTTACTTGACGAATGGTTGAGAAAGACTTATAAAGTGGAAATATTCTTTTTAATACAAAACATTGTCATAATTCCCACATTTTTCGTATATATATATATATATATCTACAACAAAATTATGGCACACCTTCAAAAAGTATTTTCAGTTATATGAAAAAATTTACACTTTTTTCAGCTGTATCACTTTTTGAAATTTTTTTAGAACAATTAATTTTTAATAATAATAATAATCAATAAAGCATTACTTTATTGTTGTTTAAGTTATAAAATAAAACCTAATACCGAGAAAAGATATCACATATCATGTATCCTACATAAACTCTTCTCATACTTACTTTTCTGAAGTTATTTATTTTTCCTAATCATCTAAAAAATTTCATATCATCAAAAAAGATTTTTAAAATTGCTAAGAAAGATAAACCTTTTTTTAATTTTTCAAGTTTAAAAATGGCTGAAATATTATTTTCCTATTTTTACAATATTAACAAATATGCAGCATATGGTTTTGAATTCAACTTTTGGAAATTTTTCACAACGAAAAAATTATTACAAATTTTATTATTTCTTCAATAATTTTTTTTTACTTTTTTAATTTTTTTTTTAATATTATTTCAAAAAGACTTGTGATTATTTAGTTAGAATTACAAAAAGACAAAATAGAAGTGCAAATGGTCAAAATAGAATTCAAGAACTAAAAATGCTAGAAAAGTTTACTTGGATTTGATTTGAATGAAAGTTAAGCTTATTTCATGAATGGTTTTCTTCAAGTCTTCGAGATTGAAATTTGCATTTTTATATTTTCTCAACAACATCTCTCCAGTGTCCTTGATTTGGGTGTATTGCGTTTCCAGATTTGTAAACATATCGATCAAACTTTTCTAAAAGTATGTTACATTGTTTACATACCTTTAAAATGATCTTAAGCATAAAGCCTTGCAATTTGTCTCATGATGTCAGCGACAGCTTTCGCATGATCTGATTCGCCAACTTTTCCTTGAGCTTCACTTATCATGTCACTCAACGAATGAAAGTTCTCTTCATCTTGATCATATGTTTCCTTCGCTTCTTTGAACCTCGAAACTTCAGAAAAAACGAGACATAGTTGAGCAAATATTTGCGAAAGTGAGGACAATTCTGCACTAACTTCATTACAAACCTGAATAACTAAAGATGAAATCCACTCAAAGTAAAAAAACATTAATTATTTCCATCTATTGTGTCATATACCTTCTATAAATGGCATGTAATGATGCACAACAAAACCAATGGGTAGAGGGATGTTACCTGTCAATGACATCGGATGGTTTTCAGAATTATTCTTGTTTTTAAAGATTAAGAAAAAATTTTCCTCTACATTCATACTAAATTTTGGCAATAACTGCTTGTTATACATTTTTAGCTTTTTATACACTTCTATGTATCACAGCATATGCATTAATTTAAGCCGTAAAGCATTGAGCGCCCTCATAATTTTACAATTAAATATAAATGCTATCAAGAATATTGGATAATTTTGTTATAATATGTACATTATACAATTATCAGTCGTATTTAACCGTTTCTTTGCCAAACCCAGTTATAATTAAAAAAAAGTTCAGCCCTATATAGAATCTTTGAATTTAAGTTTTAAAAAGCATTTTCCCCTAAAAAAATTTTTTAAATAAAATTCGGTCTTAAGAAAAATCTAGAGTCCACAAGTGGACCTATGGCGGAAAAAATGTTTGAAAAAATCTTTTAATCTTTTTTAAATTTAGAATGGAATTGAAAAGGGGGAAAAGAATCAAAATGATAATGGAATTGAAAAAAGTTAAAACAGAAAGCGAAAAAGATGAACTCAAATAAAAATAAGATAAAATAGAAGCGAAAAAAGGTGGAATTAAAACAGTTTTCTATAAAATCTTTTTTTAGATTCCATTAAAGAACACATCGAAGATAAAGTGGGTTCAACATAAATAGTAAAATATGCTTCCCCACGTACAATGCGCAGTTTTTTTCCCTCAAAATCAATCGTCAAATACCGCTGCGTATTATACTCGAAAAAAACTTCTTAAAAATAATAAAAATCAGTTTTAAAAATAAAAAAAGAACATATTAATGAATATTTTTATTCGGAGCTTTCAGAATCGTCATCATCCTTGGAATTGTCAAAAAGCTGTTTTGCTTGCTCTAACGACATCATGTCCTCATAGAATAAATCATCGTCATTGTCTTCAAAATCCTCATCATCAGTATTCTCTGTTTCTTCTTGTGCTGGCGGCGTATCTGTCCATAGGATATCGTCCTCTGGGCCGTCCATAGCATTTGAGATTGAGCAATACTTGAATGATTTTAGGAGCTAGTTCTTTCCAGACCTCTTTCACCCATTTGGTCACGGTTACTAAATCAGGTGCACGAGTGCTACCGCCTTTAGTGTATGATTTTTTTCCATGCTGCATCCACTCTTGCCATTTTGCTTTGAAGAGAGATTTCATTGGATGATTGAAGCCCACGTCTAATGGCTGAAGTATTGATGTCATGCCTCAAGGGATGATAATAATTTCTGTCTTGTGTTGTTTTTGTAAATGCTTGATGAACTCGGGGTTTCCGTGGCACCTGAAAGCATCAAGCAGGCTGTTGTCTTTTTTAACAATCCCCCGACACGATTCCTCCACACAACATTGGCCCAGTCCATCATCAATTCATCATTCATCCATCCTTTTAGTTGGGAACGTAAAATAACACCCACCACTGCGAAATTTCATGCCCTTTGGTAGTCTTTTTTTCTTAAAAACGATGTATGGTGGAAGTTTTATGCCATCAGACACGCATATCGGCATCGCAGTGAATAGGCTTTTTTCATGACCCGTAGATTGAATTGATATAGAAGATGTCCCTTTTTTTCGATAGTAAAGTTTGACAGGATCTTCCTTGGCACCTTGTTCAACATAGTCTTTTTTGTTCGCGTCTCACATTACCCTCCTTTAACGTAAATTTAAGGGCAGCAGACATATTACCATTCGACTCTGCATATTCAACCCCTTGACGTTTAAAAGAAGTGGTGTATGAACTTCTACGAAGCATTTTGATTTTAGGATAAAATAAAACAAATGAGATGAACAAAGACGTCAACTATTTTATTGATTAATTCACAAACAATCGCCGCATGGATGAGTTTACATTGCAATCGATCGAAAATCTGTTTTGATAGTCAGCTCAAAATGTGGGTGCGTATTGTACACAGGTAAAAGGATTTTTCTTTTGATTGAAACTCTAAAAAATTTGGTATACTTATTTTATCGTAAAGTATGAGGTGATAGGATATAGGCACAGATTAAATCTTGACTTCATTTTTATAATTTTGCACCATCCAGACCTCTAATATGTATTCGTTGAAGCTGTTTATCTTGTTGATTAATTCAGTGTTTTGAAGGGTTATTGAGGACGAAGCCTCAAAGGTAGCGACTTCAGTGTACCCTATTCTGTAGTACTAAACCTTTAAGCTTCTATTTTGAAATGCAAGCAATGTTTAAAATCGATATAAGAATCGAAAATGAGTGTAAGGGCTATATGTATTTCCTTAAAACTGTTAAACAATTTTTTATTGCATAAAATTGCCAAAAGATAAAAAAAACTAATAATTATAGTTTGCTTTAAAATTTTAATGTACTCGAATACAACTCCAGTTTTCCAACAAACCCATAATTAAATGAAAGCTCAGAGATCATGATAAATCTTAGTTTATGCAATTTAATTAATCATGAATATTTGAAGTAATTAAATTTATAACTGATTAGTTACACAATGCGTTCGTGAACTATTAATCTCATTAGCTTCAATCTAATTAATAACTGTAAATCAGTCAAACTGCCTTTTCGCTTTAAATCTGATGAGAGCGAGATAACGCGTGAGAAGAAGTTAAACAAAATGTGAAAGAAAGATTGTTATTATTATTTAAAATCTTGTATAAAGGAAAACTATGTTTAAAATTAATTTATTTGTTGAATAAATAATTCGTTTTAAACGTGATATGTATAAGTACGGAATTTACAAAGATTTTAAGAAATAGTTAAATCAAAGATGGAAAATAATCAGAAGAGGCAATTATTATCAATATCATTACTAGGGCGAATAAAGTCAATAAAGTCAATTTTTTATTTTGTTTTTTAGTTTGTTAGAAACAATTATTTATATATTTACTTAATTTTCGATTATTTTTAAAAAATTTTAAGGTCAATAATTTTTTTTGTCAATTTTTTTACAAACCTTTTTGCTCAAGTGTTTCTCCAATTATTACAAGTTGGGCAAGCTGGCTGAACGCTGTTTCTTACTACTGCGATCACTTATCAAAAATAAAAGAAATTGTAAATTTTTTTGAATGCAAAAATGGAATTTTGGTTAAGAAAGAGAAAGCATCAGTTGTTTAAAATTACACAAACAACTGCTTAACATAAAAGAAAACCATATTCAGTTAGGGCAGTTTGTTGAGTCAACTTCTTTTGGCATAAAAGATGCAGCAAGACTTTTTTACTCTATCAAATTTGATCACGATGATTGTGGAATTAAAAATTATTTGAATAAAAGGTTTGAAAAGAACGATATTAAAGATATAGAATTAAAAAAGCTAAACATTTCTTCCAGTACTTATGCAGAGTTACAAAATTGTCAAGCTACAACTTGTCGTGTAGAAAGATCATTTTCGATGTTAAAAAAGCTTCTAGCAAAAGATAAAAAATTTTCTTCTAATATATTAAATTATTTCCTTGTGTATTTCAATTTTTCTAAATAAAAAAGCTTAAAATAATTTTTAAGTGAATTTTTTAACAAATAAAGTCAATATTTTGAAGTATATGAGTCGATAACTTTGAAGTTTTTAAGTTAAATTTTGTTCTTTTTATTATTTATAGAAGAAAAAGAGGCCTTAAATGATTTAAAAAGTAATAAAAATCAGGGTTGCGATAGATGAATTTTTCTACATGGAACCGGAGCCGTAAAAATTTAAATAGGCCTCCACTAACTGGCTCCGCATGATTCAACCACTCACATTTCAATGACGTTTTTTGGATGAAAGCTAGCGCAAATGTTAATTTCAAGTAAAACACGCATGTATTCTCTAATCCTAACTGTTTTCTTGGTTATTTTTTATTAAATTTTTTAAAAATATACACTTAACTATAGGAGCGTGTTGGAACTCACACCGGAGCTAAAAAACATAACCCCGGAGCAAGGAAATTTTTTTCGTGGCTCCGACATTCTGTTAAAGACGCTATCAGGCTTCAGTTCTTTTTTGCAAGTTAAAAAAACTTTTTTTTTGAAAAAGTCAATTTTTTCTGCAAAAAGTCAATTTTTTTTTACAAAAAAGTCAATATTTTTTGAGTTATTAGGTCAATTTTTGTTCGCCCTAATGTTAGAAATTGATCGAAGATCCTACTCAGAGATGATATGAATATATTTGGGAATGTAGGACTTTGTCATAGAAATTTCCGTTGATAATATTTGTGATAAAATTAAACAGTGCGCATAAAAATTTTTTTTTATAATTGAATGAACTAGGATTAGTATATTAATAAAATAAAGTAATCAGTGAAAATTTTCCGAGAAAAAGAATTTAAATGTTGCAATTTGAATGTGGGTGTTATTATAGGCATAACGATTTCTTAACAGATATTCACTGATATTCTTTAAAAGTTGTGAAGTATACACTAAGTTTAAGTGGATTAAACAGGATTCTTTCATCTCCAACTTTGCTTGATGCCCGATGAAAAAATAATAAAGGATAAAAATGTTCGGAGTGAATAGCTTTCCATGAAAAACAGCTCAAGATAACATGAGGGAGATTCATTTTGCTAATCTGATGTCAGATAAAATATCAACAGCAAAAGTTGTATCTCAGTCAATAAATATAATTCGAAGAGCTGAGGCTGATGAAATATCCCAAAATAATTTTTACTCAAATTTTATTGAAATGTGAAAGTTCAGCAATTAACTTTCCCCAATAAACAAAAAGCGCTCGTATTTTAAAATACACTTTAACTTTTTTTAAAACTTTAAACTTTTTTTTAAACTTTTTTTTTTAATGATAAATTTGACTACACTTCAATTGAGATAAGATTATTGCGGTAATGGAGAAGGTAAGGTAGAGTATGTCTGACCGAATAAAATTTATTTTTTTTGTAATGAAACAAAAGTCAAGCTTTATTTTTGTGCTTTCACATATGTTAGAAGCACCAAATAAATTTAAACATCAAAGAAAATTTTTTTTAGAATGAATCAAATAGGCAAATACTTTTGCGAATTTTTTTTAAATAAAGATAATTTTTTCTAAAATTAAAAAAAAATGGTAGTAGAACAAAATATATATATGTGTGTGCTAATTTTATAATTAAATCTAAAAATTGCAGATTATAATTATTTAAAACGAATGCTTTTTAATTATTAAAATAATTGAATGTTTTTATTATTGTAATAGTATTTTATTTTGATTATGTTTCTATTCTTTTAAATCACTTTTATACAAATAATATTGTTCTTTTCAAATGAAGAAAGAGAAACGGTAAACGATACGACACATTATAAAATCAATTAATAGACAAATTAGTAATGTTAATTTTAGTACATTTATACAACCCAAATACTAAATACATTACTTTTTCAAAATCTTGATAAATTTAAAACTTATTTGATAGCTGTTTATCTTATAAATAAAATAACATTCATTGAATTGCTATAGATATAAATTAGGAATAGCATGAACTAGGACCAAACCTAACTTGGCTCCTTATACTACCCATCAAATATAGACAGCCTCTATCCTTGGTTGAAATTTAACATTTGCACCCATATGTAAATTCATCCTGTGAAGGAATAGCCAACTTTATAAAAAGAGTATAGAGATTTTTAAAGAGAAAATGTGAAATTTATGCGAAAAACTTACGTTCTTTGCGTGAAATTTCCTTCGAAACTTTTTGATGCGCGCGTAAAAGCTCGGTTTTCATGCGTTCTCTCTTCAACTTTATTCTGACAATGCTCAGAGTCTTGTTCAAGACATTTGCTTGAATTTTCTTAAATTTCAAAACGTAGTAATTAACTTCGGAAGAAATTTCTGAATATGGAATTTTCTTCTACCTCGTTTCTTTGAAAAGGGGGCTTATGTGGTACATTATTTGCAATCGAGAGTAAAAAGCCGTTTTTAAACATTATAATTTTTCTAAATTTGTGATGAAATGGAATTTAATTTTCATAAATTTTTCAAAAAATATTATTCAAAGAATAGCAAACACTTTTTTTTTTTAATTTTTATGTACAATGAATTCTAGAAATTACTAAAAAAATTATAAAAATGTTTGAGATAACTACGAACACCACAATTATAGGCCTGGTTTTTAAATCATTGCTTCTTTTTTCATCTAGATTCTAGATCTTTCTGATCATCATTTTAGATCTTGATTTTATCTGTGAAAGTAATTGGAAAAAGAGTTTATCAAACAGTCAAGAAACAATTAATTAATTTGTCTTTTTTCAACTCTAATTTCTCTTTTTCAACTAAAAATTGTCTTTTTTTACTAAATTGCGTGTTTTTAAAACACAAAATACTATCGAAAAAGACAAAATATAACTATAAATGAAATATATAGCTGTTAAAATAATACTTTCTAAAATAAGGCCTCAAAAAATCGTACTTTCTACTCAAAATGGTCTTTTTAACCCAAATTTGTCTTTTTTAACTCAATTGTGTCTTTTTAAAATACAAAATACCATTGAAAATAGACAAAATAGAACCATAAATGACTTGTTAAAATCATACTTTCTAGAATATGTCCTCAAAAAATCATACTTTCTACTCAAAATGGTCTTTTCAACACAAATTTGACTTTTTTAACTCAATTGTGCCTTTTTAAAATACAAAATACCATTAAAAAAGACAAAATACCATTAAAAAAGACAAAATAGAACTATAAATGGCATATATACTTGTTAACATCATACTTTCTATAACATGTCCTCAAAAATGCTCTTTTTTGTTTCAGCTGAAATAAGCTTTGAGTTGGATTAGTCTAAAATACTGTAAATTTGGTATAAAAGACCTTTAATATATTTTGATTCTATAGTTTATACCAGATGTCAGAAAGTTTCTAAAAGTGAGATTGGTTTATATTTTCTCAAAAGTATACAAATTTTTTTAGGATATGTATCGGAAGTGAAATGTTGCAACTTTTGTATATTTTTCTACGTTGTGACAAGAATGAATTGCAAAATCACAATGAAAAAATCTTGGTTATAAGAAAAATTTTCTATAAGAAAATTATAAGATTATAATTTTTATAAAAAGAAAGTTTTCATTTGAAAAATTTGAATTTGAATTATTTGTAAAAGTGAGAGACAGCTTTTATAAATAAAAATAACTATTTCAATTAACTACTCATTTTATGTTTAATTTTTATAAAAATTGTGATAATCAGTAATCAGGATAAAAAAGTTTCTGATAAATATTTTATAAATAAATTATTGTTATTTTTTTAAATAGGTGCGGCCCGACCGTGTCCAATAACTTTTCTAAATGGCCCACTGCTTATGTTTTAGTTGGACATCCCTGACTATAGGATCCAAACAAATCAAGTCACTATGGATTTAAAGTTTATCACCAAAGTTATTCTAGGAAGTATTTCATCTCAAAATGAAAAAATTTTACTTCTGGTTAATAAGATCGGGATTATTTAAACGTGATAGCATTGAATAACCAGTATTATCTAGCGATCTATAGAGTGGATCCGGGATTTAATTGATTTAGGCCTTACATTTTACACCTCAAGCAAACTTCTAAAAAAATTCTAAGATAACATCGAAATGAAAGTGTTCAAATAAAAGTTGTAAGTCACAGGGTATCCCAAATTTGAGTTAGCATAGGAAAATTTCGGCATTGTTAACATTTTTATGACCTTGCCTACCGTCGTGAAATCGACCCAAGGTCTTTAAGACATCCATATAACGCTAGATCTTTTTTACCTTTCTTAATATTTTGGTGAGCTTCAAGATGAAAACTAAATCCTGCATCCCAATTGATTCCTAGATATTTTATATGGCGAACTTGGGGAATATTCCCTATAGTTGGCGGGTTATTTTTGGAAAATTAGCGCCAAAGAGGATGAACTTGCATTTTGAGTTATTTACCTCAAGACTTCACCCAGTGAAATACTTCAGTGGTATTTACGCGCGTAAGGAGTTTACAAATACGGGGTCATGCTTAGCCGAGTATTATACACATATGTCTTATGCGAAACTGATTACCATATGATAGATACCAAAAATGCATAACTTTTTCAATAAATATGAACATCATCATCATCATCTATTCGCTCTAATGAACAGGTCTTTGTCCTGGCGAGCCAACGTCGACTTTTCAATAAATATGATCAAAATATATATTCGTATATCGTGTATAATCTCATGAAAAAACATGGATAACGTTTAACTTTTATGTAAATTGTAGATGTCGTTAATCCCATACTCGTAATAATATAATTTACGCATTTTGCCATTTTAAAAAGTGCAATTATTTAGGCAATGATTTATTTTTATAGTTTTTTACTGAAATACAATCTACATATTTTTAAGAAGCTAAGTTCCTTCAATTTTAGCAATCTATGTGGAATAAAACTCCACGTTCCGATGTGGGAAGATTAAGTCACAGGTGGGATAAAAACATCCATCAGCTGCCACCGGATCAAATAAGAATTTTCGTTTTATATATAATAATAATCTTTGTAATATTGTAGTATTATTTCCACTAGAATATTTTAATTTATCCTGATTCTTATCGTAAGATATAGATTTACACTGGAAATGCATGATTAATGCGTGGATTAGTGTACAAATATTTTAAATTACGCCATTAAAATTGAGTGAATGCTTCTTCATCATCAATAATTTAGTTGAATGATATTGATTTCTTCTTGATTACCCTAATCTATGCCTTAGAATATTTACGATGGAGGGTAGTAGTATAATATGCAAACAAATGCACAAAGGTATAAATGCAACCGACTTATATGAGAGCGAGATTTTCATCAAACTATCTAAGCGCAACCCGCAAAGCTTTTATAAATCTATCACAGATGCTTAGAATCACACCTCCTAAAATTCATATACAAATATTTCGCAAACAAGACAATATTAATATCTTATCTTTATATATAAAGATTACATAATACAGTAAAACTGATTTGGGGGGCGTGAGTAAGGTTGGTTAGGTACTGGGTTTCGATAACTCAAGGTCTTGGGTTCGATCCCGCATCCAGCATACTTTTTAAACTCCCCCACAAAAAAATACAGTATGCCATTTTTAGGCCTATTTTACATTTTGCAATTCTATCTCTTTCAACTTTTAGTTATTTATTTGTCATATCTATGCATTACTTTGACATGTAATATTTTTAATTTTTTTTTTGATATTTTGACTATTTACACGATTGAATTTCTTTATTTAATGCAGAAAATCAGAAACTAAATCATTTCAATTTTTAATTATTTCGCAAATAAATAACTTATTGCTTTTTGAAACATTAAATTAATTAAATTTTTACTTTTTTCATTAAAAAAAATTCCATCGTGTAAATAATCAAAATATCAAAGAATTAAAAGCGACATATGTCAAAATAATATAAATATAAAAAATATAAAACAAAATTTTAAAAATTTTGAAGGAAGCAGAATTGCAAAAAGTACAAAATACAAAAAGACAAAACAGAATTGCAAAAGGAGAAAATGGAAATGCAAAAAGACAATGTAGAACTAAAGATCGCATATATTACATTAGTTTTTCAAAGGAAAACAAAATCGTCTAAAAATATTTAATTTCGTGTATCTTTCGGGAATTATCGCTTTGACGAACTTGATTTTTCCATCCAAAAATAGCTTAGCTTAGCTTACAAAATAAGTCAGGCTACGTTACACATATCAATCGATGTTGCAATTTTTAGAAAGAAATTAAAATTTCTACTGAACTTTGCAATTTAATGTAGAAGCTAAGGATAAAACTTATTAGCAATTATTATTAAACTTTTTAGACATTTAGCAATTATTATTAGCATAATTTTACTCTGTACAAAACGTGTTCCGCTAAATAAGCACAAAATCGCCATAGTGAAGTTTTATGGTGTTTGTGGGATTTAAACTAGGATTTTGTTGGTTTTACTCTTGAACCTGAATCCTGATTGGATGAGAGGACATAAATAATAAAATACTCCGTTTCAGACAATTTAACAACTCTCGAAATGACTCTTACACATTCTCCAACAATACTTCCTGCATACTTTGACAGCTTTCACCCATTTATTTTAACAAGTTTTGAAGAAAATATGGGAAAGGTTATGATATTGTTAATTTTATTGAGCTATTATTAGATTGGTTAAGGAAAATTCAACTGAAAGCTCTTTTGAATTGAACAATAATTCAGTTTCCACTATTACTCCTATCCAGATTGTTCATGCTGATTCTCCCCATAGATAATAGCATAAGTTTTTATAAAAATATAGATTTAATACATTTTGGTTTAATTTTTTTTACTAAATATAGAAATTAATCTTTCCATTCAATTTCCATGCTTGTATGAAGGTATTTTAGAAAATTTCAAACCAAAAGAGAATATTTTTGGATTTAGTTGTTATATTAAAGGTATTACCGCATATTTTAAGAGTGTCAAAGATCGTGTAAAGAAGGAACCTGGGCTAACGCAATATGGCCCGCGAGCTAAACATATTTGTGCAGCTTGCAGAGATAAATTTACAAGCTAAAGTTATTTCGGAGTTCACCATCATTAATGCCAAAAATATATTCATTCTACCCCATTGGCTAATGGAAAAAGTGGATATCTTTTTTTCTTGTTTTTACTTTTTCGTAGTTGAGTTGGTGTAGTTTAATTCTTGAAGATTAAAGATACACTTAATTTAAACTTATTGCTGATAAATTTTGATCTGGAAATTATTTTTTAAAAAAAAAACTTTTATAATTAAATGAATTTTTTCAAGATCACACTTTTTCTCATATGTTTGAATATATTTACCTTTTTAAAATGCAAAATTTTGAGATCAATGTTTACTTACATGCTTAAAAGTTTTTGCAGCAATAAAGATACTTTAAATTGAAACAATATTACGTCCTGCATATTTTAAATAATCCTATTAGACCCTTAAAGAAGTAAAAGTTAAATGCGGAGCTTCCATGAAAAAGTTTGCCAACACCTTGTGTAAAGGGCATTAAATTGTTAGAAGTGTTATGGTTGAAATCTTTTGATATAGCAAAAAATTCACCAAAATGTTTTCAATGGAATCTTGAATGATTTTGTCATCTAAGATGTTGATTTCTTTGTTTTTAGGAGTGTGTGCTTCAATCATTGCCAATGCTTCTTTCAAGTTCTCTACATCTAAAAAGTTAAAGCGTATTTTAAAGGAATGCAGAAAAATGCAGGAAATAAGTTAGCGTAAACTTCTAAAGTATCACTAAAATTTATTTGTATGGGGAATACGATTATTCACCATGTGGAGAATCAGTCATATTAATTACTTAGCCAAGGTAAAAGTGAATTAAGCGTACGTATAGTTTATTTTTGGTCCTTATATTCAACTGGTTTCATCCTCTTTTTGGGATGATTTTTTTCGGAGATCGCCAAAAATAGAGTTCATCATTAGACAATTAAAATGGTCATCCTTCTTTGATATTGCATTCATCCCTTAGGTTAATTTCAGTTTTTCCATTGGCTTTTTACTGGTGGACACTGTTACTATAATTGACGAGTTTTGGGAAAAGATCATATCGAACGTAATTTTGAATGTAACATCACTCTTAATATGCTTAGACTATAAATAACGATAACTTGTTTTACAAATTATATAGGGCATAAATGAAGTTTTGTTCTGAGTTATTTTATACTCTTTTACTTTTAGTCAATCTACTGGTAAAAACCAAAAAATAAATAGAAAGAAATAAAGGATAATTGGAAAAAATCTGGTTTATTTTTTGTGGTTAGTTTTTTCAAATTCATTATTTATGAAAAAAATTAATTGAAAAAGTGTTTCAAATACAATACAAACGTTGTAAAAATATAGTTTTAAACCGAATGTGAATAACTAATGAATTTGCTTATAAGTTTGCTTATTTTCCTCTTTCTCGTATCAAAGGATATGGCTTAATTGATATAAACAAGTTTTTATATAATTTAAACTTATTTTATGCTTGGTGCAGTGCTAATAGTTTAAAAATTAACTCTGGGAAATCTAAATCAATGGTTGTATCAATGAGAAACTTTGTAAATGTAGAGTTCCTATGCAAAGCAGGTTTTGACATAGTCAATAAGTTCAATCTACTCGGGCTTGTGTTTGATAATGAACTAAGCTTTACTTATCATACTAATGTTATTTCAAACAAGTTAAGTCAAATTATTATTGGCGTTCTTCATCGCACAAAACAGGTTTTCCGAAACCAAAATCAAACTCCTTCTTTATAAAACTCTATTTTTACCCCATGTTCAATATAGTCTTATAAACTGGTACCCTAACAATAAAAATCCAATTGAAGTTTTACAGAAACGTGCGATTAGAAAAGTATTCCATCTTAAGCACAACTCACATACCGAACCAATATTTAGAATTTACAATCTTCTCAAGTTGAATGACCTTTTCAACATCAAAGTTGCCGGTTTTTTATACAAAAACATGAATAATAGACCGCATGACCTCTTTAACAAACGCTTACAATACAACGAAAACATAAAGCACAAAATACGAAAAGCACACGATCCGTTACCTGTATACTACCGACTCTCAACCTCCACTATTTCAATTAGATACAAAACGAATTTATGTTACAAAAATACCCTCTTTTTTTTCAAAGAACTCAGTTTATCAATGAAGACGTTCAAAAACGTTTTGAAAAACTCCTTCATTTCGTTTTATAACCTCTCTTTCTGCTGTAACAAAAACTGCTACGTTAGCTCTCCTACCTAATTGTTTCATTCTGCAATTAGAGTTCATTACGCTTCATTGAATGATGTTTTGAACAAGTTTTTTTCATGTTATTTCTTTTCTCATCTCACTCTATTATAAAATGTGCGTGTTGCACCCTACATGCGGCCTTTTGGCTTTTGGATCTTCACGAAAACTTTATATATTTTTTTTACTACTCTTACGATTTGATATAGTTCGTATTGTCATTATTTATTTCTCTACATTTTCATGTGTATACTTTCAATTATAAATAAATAAATTTTCTTCTTTCTTCTTCTTCCTTAATCAACAAAAAAGACAAATTAGCTAAATTCATCTATTAAAAATTTAATCACTTGAATTGAAGGGATGGAGTTGTATGATTTGGAAAAACAACATATGTCAAAGAAGAAATATGTTTATGCAAAGTACCTATTTTGGAGTCTTGCAATACGCGTACACTATTGGCTATTGATTTGGCAGTTGGGGTGTCTCGTTGACTGTAGTAAAAGCTTCGAATGTAGAGCCAAATCTTGTTGCAATCATCCACTTTTTGTTGAACATCTTTTCTCATTTTTATGCCTTGAAGGTTGCAAAATTCTTGAATCTCAGCGAACTTATTGTTCACTTCGTTCAAGCTTACTTGCATCTCTTCCAACTTTAACGAATTCTAGTACATATCACAAAAATATTTTTAAAAGATGTTTAAACTTTTGAACAAAAATAACAAATCTTGATTAAGATATCGAGTTTTATCGATGAAATTATGAAAGGTAACAAAAAGATTAGGCAAATGCCACTTTTAGTTGATAAAAAGCTTATATTATGAGACAGTTTATCGTCTCATTTCTTTTTGATTGAAGAAATCAATTTTTACTGTAGTCGATTTGAGAGACATTGCATCAAGCTAATATAATTTATCTTTATAAGACACTGTAAAAACGGTGTTTAGAATTTAATAAACACATTTTAAGATGTTTACAACTTTTCGCGTATTTTATAAAGTGTTTAAAATCTAAACACTAAATCCAAAATTGTGTTTACTCTGTTTGGAGTTAGGAAAATAAACAATTAACTCAGCATCTTTGCACATTTTAAACTGCTTAAGGTTTTTTGTATAACAAAGGGTGTTTATAAACTAAACACCAATGATGATTCGTCATATATTTGCCGTTTTGAAAATGAACACTTCCCTCACTCACATTTCAATGTCTGACAGCTTTGTGCATACAGAAGAAAATAAATTCAAAACTTCAAAAAATATCTATTGATCTGAATTGTAAATAACCTATAGTACGCTCAGTAACTCTAGCTTTGTGTGTCCTACTCTTATAAATAACACAAATTTCCATATGTGAAAAAACAGATGCGGGTAAAAGAATATTTGTCTATTTTGACTTCCATCCTTACATTTAAAATCAATCTGCTGAATAAAGAAATTGTTAATTCATGTACTTGGTATTTTTAGACTTTGTTAAAATGCTTTATGTTTTGAAAAGAAATGAGAGAAAGGATTTTAAGTGAATGAAATTTTATTTTCAGAATTCAACGAAAATGATTCACTTATATGAAGGAATTATAACCCTCTCGCCATAGTTATGTCTTTGCCCAATCAGTAATCTTTTCGTATTCATTTGCAGACCACCTGAAATTGATCTTCACACCATTTTATCATTTCTTATTTTTTTACTTCACTCTGATATGACATGCCATAAATTTTGGATTTTGTGGTATGGATTTCTATAGATCTTATTCCTATTGGATTTTAAATATCTTTTTCTCATTCAAACATTCACTAGTGTAAAAGTGATTTTTTGAATTACGTGGTCAACTCTTTAGTTTAGTTGAAGAAATAAGTTAACAAGATTTGATTAGGACATTTCTTTCCATATTTTATAGTGTATATATTCAATATTAGTTTGTATCTTAATAGAAACGTTGGTCTATGTCCATACCGTGTTTTAACTATGTGTGCTCATGCTATTCTTTATTTTTCTAGTTTTTGTAGGTCCTTTTCTGTACTGATATAGTATAGAATACAGTCCACTATCACAGATTCGGCAACCATCCCAGCGTCTGATTTTTTTATGAATTCTTCGCAATCCCGCAAATTTCTTAGAATCTCTCGTAATCCCCGAAAATTTTTAGCAATCTCCGGAAATTTGTTGCAAATAATTGCAATCGTGTATATATTTTTGCAATTTTTAGATTTTTACACAGTTTTTGTACAAAACATTTGGTAACCAAGGTATTTCGTACCCATGTCATTTCGAATGTAGATTCATCATTTCGAACTCAAAAATTGAAAAAAAACTCAGTACAAAATGTCCAAAACTGGGTACGAAACGACCAAAAATAGATACAAAATGCTCTGGTAGGAAACGTCTTGAGTACTAAATGTCGCGCACGGCTTCAAATCCACATGATTTCGGATTAAGTGATAGCCAACTGTAATAAATCACATAAATGTAATACATATAAAATGAATCCATTTTTACTTTAAGTTCCTTCTTTTCAATTTAAGTTCGTCCTTTTCCAATTTAAGATCGTAAATTTTTCATTTTAGGTTCGTCCTTTTTAAATTTGTATTTATGCTTAAAAAGTCTGTTTTTAAAAAACTTGTTAGCTAAATTTTGAAATGAAAAATCGGATTCGAACTTAAATTCTCTCGACAACATTTTTTGTTCTACTTTTTAATAAAGAATAAAACACAAACACTAAATCCTATCAACTATTGGGGTTGATGTAACTTAAAATTTTTAATGATGATTACTCCTTTTATAAAAGCTCAAATTTTATAAATTTTGATAAAAAAAAATATAATGAAACTATTTGATTTTGTGTATTTTAAGTTGATTTTTAATTGCTTCTCTCTGCGTTTATGCAGATTTTTGTGTTACAATTTCTTGGTGATAAAAATTTTTATGACTTGTTTTAATCCAACTTTTAATTTCCATTTTCACCTCCTAAAATTCAATTTTGCTCTAACATGTTTAAAATTAACTTGTCCTAACTTTGAATACGTGTTTAATATATTATCTAAACACCTTTAAGCTAAAATTAATCTAAACGTGTTTATTCTAAACGTGCAAATGAAATGAGGACAAAACTTCGGTATTAGAGTGTGTTCAAAACCTAAACATATTTTTTACAGCGTATCGTACATCTTTTAATCTAATCTGGTTAACTAATTAACTAACTATAACTGTTGTTGTAAGCTTTTGATATTATTTAAATTGATCTATATGTTTTATATAGAAATCGAATAGAATGAATTGGCGTACAAATATTAGTTCTACATACAGAAATGTTTCACAACGTATATTTTATGTTTCACATAATAATCTTCACATAACAATAGTTTTGCTTTTAAGATATTTATTTTACTACATTCATCTTATGATAGATTATAAAAGCAAACATGACTTACGAAATTGTCGGTAAATTCATTGGAGCATATGTTAATTTCTTCTTGGTACAGCTCAGAGTATATGCTACTCAAGTTGTTCCAGACATGCTCAAATTTTTCCTTTTTGTCCTCCAAGCTTGAAAGTAAGAAGGAAGAAAGACTGACTGTCTAAAGTTAATTTAATAGCATCTATCAGATTTTGCTTTTGGAAAAAATATTTTATTTTGAATATGATTTCATTTTTTTAACGTATTTCAAGGGCTTACTTCATCATTGCTTTACTGAGAAAAAATATTAATATTACAAACCTAACTTTAAAAGCTCGTATATACACTATTTTGATCGCATTTATATATATCATATATAAAACATACCCATGGTACTGACACCTATTGACATCTTAAAGATAGATAGAGGGAAGTAAATAGACAAAACCTCATTAACAGAAAAAAGAAGCATGTAATTGTAGATGCAAGAAGAATAAAGTAGAAGCATTTCAGACTTTCAGAGTTCGTGTTAAGATCAATCCAAAAAAACCATATGTGACGGTCTAAAAAGTAAAGAAGTCTTCTTACACACACACACACACTAAAGTCTATATGAAAAAAAATATGTTGATGAGAGAATAAGCTTTGTAACAGAATAGCATAGTCTTTTACTGATCTTCTCGTCTTACATTTCAAAATTTCCTTCATCTCTTCACTTAGATTCATACTTGCTAATGGAGTAAAACAGGAATGTGTATAAGTAAGACCTATTTTATTTCATTGTGATTTGATGCATCAGATGAAATTGTTACAAACTTGGCATTATTTAAGTTTTTTTCAAGCAATTCTTCACAGGAACTTTTAAAAACGGATTTTATTATTGCCTCACATTTTGTTCTGGCACATGAAAACATATTATTGAGAAATTTTTTCAATCATTTATTTGTGCAATCCATACTGCGAAAACTTTGATTGTTGTGAATTATAGTATGAAATGCAAAAGTTCCCTCAATTATGGCTAACTGTTTATCATCCTTAGAAAAATTTGAAGTTTTGAAAAAGTTTGTTACTTTACTACTCGAAGACTAAGAATCTAAAGATTGCTTATGCTTATTTGTGTTTAGATGTTTTGTTATCGCTGCTTTGCCACCAACATCGATACAAAATTCTCCTCTGCAAAGATTACAGAAAACAGAAGTTTCATTCATTGTTTTGAGAAAAGGAAATTCTACTGATCGTTGAAATGAAATTTTCGTCTTTTTGAAGTTTTCATACCTTTCTAAAATATAGTAAGGTTTCACTTCTCTGAGTTTTTCACTTATAGTTCAGATGTTTTACGAATTACTCCAGTAAGCATGAATGACAAAATAGTTTTTCTTTAAGCTGTTGTTTTGGAGGAGGTTTTGATGTTTACATATGTTTATAATAATCAATTTTTGAAAAATTGGGTTGACTTCTGTTGTAAGAGTTTCGTTTTCATAAAGGTATTTATATTTTCAATTTAATTTTCATGTATAAAGTGCACTGAATTTTAGATATAGTACACTCGTTGGCAATTTTGTTCGAAGAAAACTTTATAATAATTACGCGCGAAGATGATCCTGTGAAAATGGGTTTTGAACAAATACTAAATACAATAAGATAAAAGTGCCATTAATTTACAATTACGAGACAAAGAAATAGTCTTTTATTCAAGTTAAATAGAATTGGTTGCTGGAATGGAATTTGTCTCAAAGTATAAGGAAACGCTTGTATTTTTCAAAAGGTTATTTTGGGTTGAAAAGACAAGGATTCAGTTCACAAAAAGATCCCCAACATAATTTCAAAACTTGAGAAAAATGAAAAAGCAACATATAAAAAACCTTTTATTCTGGTTAAAATGGGATCTCACCCCAATCAAGTTTTTGTACCAAGTGAAGAAACTCAACCCCATTTTATCTACTGGAAAATTTCCACCCAAAATTAATTCTCCTGCAGAACTTTCATATAAAATTTATATATGCTAAAATGTATCTAATAAAATATTTTATTAATTTCAAAGACTTAAAAGTTGTAGCTCTAAAAAGGGCTTGGATTCAAGTTCCAATTTGCACCCATGCATATACTTTTGGTCTAAGACTTGTCTTTATTCCATTAGTACTCTATATTCTGATTATGATCTACTTTTTTATGAAGATATCAAAGTCTTTGTACTTTGGAGTAAACTCGCAATGCATTCCTCTGAATAATTGCTTGAGAACGGACTAAGCTTTGAATGATTGGAAGTTAACTTTCTCTACATCTCTCTTCCATGCAATCTCCCTATAGATGATGGCATCATTATTAAATAAACCAAATACCTAAGTTTGTATATTGGGGAATCTTTCAAAATGCTTTATAATATTTTATCAAAATATTTTTGTATAACAATATTAATGTGTTAATTAATTCGTTTCGTTGATTATCAGCTCGTTAATAAATTTTCAGTTAATTAGCATTATGGAAAAAAATAATTAAATTTTAAAGCAAATGAAACTTATATATAAACTTATAAATCGTCTAACAAACAAAAAAACTTATTTATACTATCGAATTTTTTTATTTGCTTTATAGTTGTTGACTAACCCAATAGAATTTAGCAAAACAACTGAATAATAAACTAGTTAAAGACTAACTAACTTTGTAATAATGAACAAAATAACGATCAACCAGCTAACTTACGACTAACTGAATAGGTGACAGGCAGGAAATGTGGCAAACACAGGGAGGTCATCACCAATACATATAAAATCATCAGACGTCTTATAATCGAAGACGGATCCACCATATGGGGCTCGGTTATATCACAATCTAACATAACAAAATTACAAAGCATTCAAGAAACATCAATACGTACAACAACAGATCACACGTTAGACACCAGCGTCCAGCATACAACACCTATTACAGAAGCATTTATAATCCCCAAGATGTAAACCCCCAAACCAACAACTCCAATTAAAGTAAAGTAAGTATATCTTTTTCACGCTACTGATTTGACACCTAACTTTAAAATTCGTTCAACCTAACTTAATTTTTTTTTTAATTTTTAATTTTTTAATAAACCACAAAGGCACATGAAAATCACCATAATTAATGAGGTTTTTACCGTGACCAGTCTATCAGAATTTTTATGGCACAACTTTTTATGGAACAGTTAAACAGGTAAAAGCTCTATGCCCTTTTTATATTGGTAAACAGGCGAAGAAGTAATTGCTTAATTATAAGCGATTAAAGAAGGACTTTTTAAAGCGAGATTACTGCCAGTTTCGTTACATTTCCAAACTGGTAAAATTTTTTTACTAATTTAATTACTTATGGTTACTGAGTAATAGCGTTGAGAAACCAAAGCCTGATTCATCAGTGGAATTTGGACAAGAGCATCTAATAATTCTAATATTTTTTCCCAGACTGAGAAAAATATAGTAGCTGATAGTGTATAAAGCGTGACCTTTATATAATTTTAGTCCAATTATAAAGTTTTACATCTATTTCAATAAAATGTACTTCATATTTCAATAAAACCAATGCAAATCTAAAAAAGTTCTATATTTTATTAGTATATTATTAGTTTATTAGTATATTAAAGTTTTTTTTACAAAAGTCTGAAGTAAAAATTCTCGTTTTCTTTCGCTATTAAGAGAGCAATTATTTCAAAAAATCGTTCGCAACGAAAAAACCGTTTGACGAAAAGGGTCTTCGACTAAATGTCCACTAGAAAAATCATCCAGTGACAATAGTTTCACCAACTGTCTGGTGACGAAGTGTCCGGGAACGAAACCGCAGGGCACCCAATTTTACACCAAACTTGCTAAAATGAGGAAAAATACAAGATCAAACACACATAATGAAGCCTGATAAAGAACGCTGCTTCGCAACCAGCACATAAACGTCATCCATCACCTTCCCACACACATTCAACATTAGAACACATTGATTTGTGGTCCGATAGGTTTGAAGCCAGGAGAAACCGAATTCTGGTTTTTATGAAGGTTGCGTGCATTTACACAGCCTATCCCTGCTGCTGCTAATGTGTAACACAAATTCCACTCTTTCTCTGTGATTCACTTCCTTGCAAAGAAACTAACTCCCTCAGTCTCAAAAACATATCACGTTTAATTGACTTACAGATTACGCTAATAATGAGGTAGCATAATCGGGGGGGGGGGGGGGGGGCAACAACAACACCAACATAGTAAACCAACTAATTTATGCTATTAAAAATTAAAGTACTTTACTGGCTAACATAAATTACAAAATGATAATCAATCAACAAATTAACTTATTGATTAGTAAATAACTGACCAATTTGTACTATTATATAAAGATATATCGTATTCCAAAATCATTAATTTGTTATTAATTGTAATGAATATTTTATATATATAAGTAAAAACAAAAAATTGAGGTGGGAAAATTGGACATTTTACTTTAGAGCATTAGCATCATTCTATACAAAGATATATCATCTCGTCATAAGATATAAACCTCGTATATCATAAGTATTGCATAATCACCAAATTAAGCTAAGTGAGGTCAATTTGACATTATTTCGCGAAATTGTGTTTACCTATTTGTCTTCAGTTAGTATCATCCAATATTCATTCCATATGGTTAGCAAATCAAATTCATCTCAATCTTTACTAGGTTTAGGGTAATAAAGAATTTATAATAAAAAAGTTGTTAAAACTTGTTAAAAATTAAAAAATGTTTGGGAATATGACATATCTTTATTTTCCTTAAAATAATAACGCTTTCTTAATGTGCAAAGGAGATTTAGTGACTATGATAACATAACTAAATAAAAGAGAGTCATAAAGGATGATACTGTTGCTGCACTAAAGAATATATTGAGGCCAGTAAGACCCCGCAGACTTTAAATATAATTTAAAAAGCAATCTAAAATTGAAAACCTACATCAATATAACAATAAAAATTTGCTGGCAAAAGGCAAATCTTTTACCGTATCCAAGTTGAGATGGGTCTGTTTTGAAATCTCTTCCAGTCTTGGTGTCATCTCAATCCTCTTGTCAGGCTTTTGGTTTTTCTTCCATTTGCTAATTTTTTCATTTACTTCACCCAAAATTTCCTTCATCTCTGATATTTGAGAGATCTTCTCCTAAAGATCGAGGAGAAATAAATCATGTGATGTTGGCAGTTCAATGTTTATACCTTGGCAAAATGTAAAGAGTAAAGCAAATTAGCAAAAATTTACTAAAAAAAGACGATTACTAACTATTTCACTAACTAACACACTAAATAATATAACTCCCTAACCTATAGATAGACCCTCAAACTCCTATATGTTTATTTTTATTAGTTAAACACCATCTTGATTTGATTTCTAATTTATTTTGCTGTTAACTCTTTGAAAATAAATTGTTCTTTCTCCTTACCTAATTTACCGACTCTCTAACTAACTTTTTTTTCAAATTAATACAACTAATTAGATTCTAATTATTATCTAAGTAACTGGTTAATTGAATAACCTTGACTTTAAATAACATTAACTATATCTAAGTATCTAACTTAGCGTTTCTCAACCCGTATTCCATAGAACCCAAGCGTCTCGCAAAAACTCCCTAAGGGTTCCACGAGGAATAGTAACGTATTTTTCAAGTTTAAGTTTAAATATTTTTAATGAAAACTTTTCAATCAGGTATAACACAACATAGTTTTATTGAGCGAAAAAAGGCCATTTTGCCTCGCATCAATGAGTGGAAGAAAAAAACATATAGAAATCGTTTAAGCATTATTATTGCTAAATATGGGAAAGAAGAATACAAAAGAAAAGACTTAAACATACAACATCAGAAGTTATCCAGGCATTTCTTGAATAATCATAAAGAGGTACAGTAAGAATGCTATCTAGCACTACTAATAAATATGATGCAGAAGTTTTCTCAAACGAGTACTAATAATATATCTTATTTTTTTCTTTTTTTTTATGAAAAAAATTCTTTTTTCATCGTAGTTTACGTTTTAATTATTATCATTTATTTTTAGAATGACAAAATTTAAGCAAATTTTTACTGTCTTTTTTTGTCAGTTTAATAGACTCCATATTCCTTTTGTCTTTAACTTAATTCGTTTTCTTTTACGTTCAAGAAAGTTGTAGAAGTTTCTTTTGCGTTTTTAGAAAGAAATCATAAATTCTAAGGGTTTCTCGAAGCTAAAAAGTTGATAAACTCTGATCTAACTAATTAACAGTCTAATTAACTAAGAAGCTTCTAAGAAGCGAATCAAGATAATCCAATAACATTCCCACCATCATTGAAATTGCTTTTCCTGTTTTGATCAATTGTCATAGGGATTATCCTAAACATGTGCAACCAATGGCTATATAAGTGGTCTGCACCCACCATTTGATCATTCTTTCTTTTTACTGCTCCTCATCTTTTGTCAATTTGCTAACGGAATCGTGGCAAGTTCAAATGCCCACGGGCAAGAATATGCACAAGGATCCATAGAAGAGGTCAGCCTTGCGCTTCTAACAACTCTAACTGATAAAGTCTGCTCCATCGCATGGAGAAACTGGAAACTTAGAGCCTCCATCGTACAACCAGTGTGTCGCCTTCTCCTCCTCCTACTACATCTGCTTTGCCCCATTTTATCAAATCGCTCTCAAGGATTTTTCCATTCCTTCCTTTCTTCCCTCAACCTTAGTAACTTCTAACCGGCTGAATAGGCAACGCTCGATCATGGGAAGATTTATATTTATCAGACGCCTCAGGCCAAGTTAGCCCTCCAGCGACACTCATCCATCATTGAAGATATGACTTCCCGCAAGGAATTACAGAACAAAGACGAAGTTATGCTCGCTTGCCTACCTATTCTTGTAGGAACCCTTGTAACAGCTTCCCTCGGTGAAAAAGCACATCCTGGCACTCCACACCAAGACTCAAGTATGGACGGCATCCTCATTGGTCCTATCCGCCGTGAAGATTTCGGACATCCCAGCCCGACTCCTCAGACTAAGCTCCCAAGGCCAACGCGACCCCACAAGACCGTCTGACGAAGAAGTAAATGCAATCAACAGCAAGTAAGGTGGGTGATGCAGGATGATTCTCCTTAGCGGGATAGAATCTATTATGGATCTTGCTACTCTAGACACAACTATTAAATAATTTCATAAAAATAGGACATACCTAGACCTCCCTAAAGACCCTTGATTTGAAGTCACAACTTCTTCTTTAAGGTCCCTTGGGAGAAGGAAAAAAAGGTTAGGCATATTCTAGATCCTAGAAGATGGATAAGCATCAGTAGTGCGCTCAAACCAAAAATTTGGGAAATTCTCAAACTTCCTCTTCTCCAGAAGGCACAAAGAGTGTTCATATCCAAAACGCTTATTCCGAAACTAGAAGAATAGTCAATTATTATCAGATCAATCGATTAGCCCGTACTCTATTGTGCTCAAGGCGAGCGGGGTCACAAGACTCGTGGCAAACTTTATTTTTACGGGCGAACTCTTTAAGCCTCCTGAAGCTCTCTTTGATGACATTCTTCGCTTAGCACATTCGTATTTAAATAAAAAAGCATTATCGGGCATCGCTCGAAATAGAACCTCTTAGCATTAAATACAGCTGTAGCTGATTTTTTTGAGTGATCTTAAAATATCCAAAAAAAATCTTTTACGAAATTTGTAGTATTTTATTCAATAGTTTTCATATGTTTATATACATATATCGTATAACGTTGATGATGGCATTTAAATTTTCAATTATATATCACATATTTAATTTAATCAAATTTTCAAATATTACATTTATAAGAAAAACTTTTATTTTTAACAAATAGAATAATAGGAAATTTGACAGGTGTTAACTGATCTGGGAATTAACTATGTCATTAACCAGTTAAATGTCTAACTTTCTAATTAGCAGCTAACAATCTAATTACTAATTAAAAACTCAATTTAGCCAACTGTGAACAAAAAGTAACGTTTAACTCGGCCACAAGTATCCATTTGATTCTATGGAGAGTGAGTGTGTTTTTTTCACACTCAGTCTCCATAGATGGAACACGAAATGTCAAAGCGTACTTTGATTGATTGAATACTCTCTTCCAATTTTTCGAGAGAAAACGCGGGAACATTCAGCATAGCGATCCTTCTTACGGAACTGCACCATGAATTTATTTGTTGAATCTTTTGCAGCACACTCATCAGTCCGATGCTTTGGATACTCAAATTCTTGATTTCGTCGCGACGTACTGAGTCCGCTTCAGTCAAACTCTGTCTTTTCTTCATCTCCTTCGCGTCCGTGAAGTTCTTTATGCATGAGCATGAACTGCCTTTTTTCATTGTAACTGTCAAAGCTTTCATCTTAAAAGAAAATATATAATAGAAAATATTTTCATTATGTGTATAGTGCTATAATTCAAAATTTTGAAAATGCTCTCTCTCTCTTTCTCTCAAAAATAGATCTCAATAGCTGGTATAAGTGGCCAGCTTCCCAACGGACAACTGTCTGATAGATGTCTGCCAGACCAACAATTGCTCGAAGATGACAAATGCCCCACTGACAACTGTGGGTAACACTTATGATTTTTTAAATAAGCAAAAATGATGCCATTTATGTTTTAAAAATTGAGTTGAATGCGAAAACTATTCCCATTTTTTTATATTCATTTTACTCAATTATGTTATAACACTCGCTTGTCCGTATGGGGTCTGAGCGGCAATGTAGTCTTTTGACTGAAAGATTCGAGAAACAATTATATGGAACATATTGAATTAAAAATTACTATCAATATAAAACTATTTCGGCAAAATATCAAAGAAGTTATCTTTGAGCAAAACATACTATTAAAATTTGAGCAACTTGTCTGTCATATATAGATCTTTGAAAGGAATAAATCTTATTTTGAACTTCATATGATTCCTTTCAATAATATTTTCCAAAAAAGAAGCTCTCTTACTACGTAGAAGTTGTCCAATTAAATACTTTGATCTTCAAACCAAGCATATATAAAATTCTAATATAAACATTGAGTTTCTCTGGACGAGTGGTTTTCAATCCTAGCTCAAACTAGACCGATCATTTCAAAAAGGAAAAAAAATTAAAACGACTAAAGACCATAGCATTTTTGTTAATTTTAAAATATGAAATAAAAAACTTTGCTATGGAAAATTGTTAGCCAATTAGTGAAAAATTATTTTAAGCCTTATTAAAAATTTACTTATATTTTTGAGCAGCCAGAGTTTCGAACTTTTATTTCTCTTGTACGTTTTTCAATATTTTGATCGGAAATTGATAAACCACAAAAATAAAGAAACCATAGATTCTTGTTTAGATTTTATGGTCAAAGGACATAGGCATCCCTTTTCATATATGTAATTTATGTAAATAGTGACATATATCTTACTGAATATTTGAAATATATGAGTAGGTATAAAATCAATGTCTAGCTTATATAGATTATATACTTTATATATTAAATACAAATAGATTTACGAAGAACTTTTGTCAATTAATTTTGACTCAGCCCACGAACTGTTCCTCCGATCACACACTCGAAAATTTATTATACCTTTCTTAACCGTTTTAACATGTATCAAATATTATTTATTAATAATATATAAGATATTGCATGCCTCCTAACGATATTGTAACTCTTGTATTTTTGTAGCATATCTCTTTTATAATCATATTCTTTTATTTAGGAACAAGCTACATTCCGTCGTGCCGGTTTTCTTCCTCCGAAGAATTCAAAGGTTTTTACGGTTAGTGCTCTGGCGACCCGATTCTACGTGGTTAGTAATCAAGATATCACTAGACATTAAGATTGTTTCCCAAATTGGGAGCGTTCGCGTTAGGATAGTATCATTCACTCAGCTGTATTTATATATTTGTAACATACATTCTTGTAAAATAATATATATAACAAGGTATAGCTATTCTTTTGTAACAAGGGCAGGTAGGCGTTTAGTGGGATGGAAAGTCCAGGTAGACCTGGACTCATCATTACGGGCGGGCCATGATATCCGAAAGGATGGGTGCGAACGTCACAAAAAACTTAACTTAACTTAACTTCACATTTTATAATAACTGCAGATAATAATTTACATAAGAAGACGTTTGAGGTTCCCAAATGTTTCAAATAACGAACTGTTTTATGGAAGAAATTTATTTTACAAATCCAGATTCCACAGTAGTTCTAGAAATTGTTTATATATAACATTCATAATTTTTAAATTCCTCAGTGATATTTTATTCATATTTCATTTATAGAATTCGTATTTTTCAATTTTTATCTCAATGATTTTAAGTCAAAATATAATTAGAAAATAAATGTCATGTTGTTTCTAGATGGCGTTAAGGAAAGTTTAGTTAATTTATAGATGGTGGTAAATAAATTTTTTCAAAAAATCTCACTTTTTTCACTCATAATTGGCTCCTTAATTATTTTAATGAACACATAAGCTTTATTCAATTCTTTTGGATCTAAATTTTATATATAAACGAAAATTATTAAAATGGCTTCTAGAGGCAAATTACGGCCATGTGAGGGAGTAAAAATTGCGGTCATGCTAGTATGTTGTATCGTTGTATAAGCCTATTTTACTTTATATAAAAAGAAAAATGATAATTCTGAAAGATTCATGTTTGTGTACAATTTTCCTTGTTTTTTCAAAGCTTATGTGAGTTTTTTTTTTTTTAACTATTATATTGAAAACTTTTCATACTTTACTATTTTAATTTATTTTTTATAGCATTATACTATACCGATAATTTATATATTTGAAAAAATATTGACTTAGAATTAATTTTGAAGTAAACATCTTGAAAGATTTTAAGAAAAATTGCAAACGGACATATAGTTATATAAATCAAAAAAGAAAGAATCACACTATACCAAAGACCATGATTGAAGATGATGGCAGAATAATAGAAACTGATTTGTTGCCTGAAACATTCAATCTCTACTTCGTATCTATCTATTAAAAGAAAGGTCCGCTGTTAACTACAACAATTAATAAAGACTTTTCTAAGAAGTTGGAAGACGTTTGTGTTGGATATTCCGAAGTTCGCGATAAGCTTATTAATATAAATACATCAAAAAGTCCAGGATTAATATATCCCCTATCTCTTTCATAGGTTTAGGTAATACTATTGCTGTTCCGTTGACATTATTTAACAAGTCTTAGAAAGAATCCAGAATTCCTGATGTTTGGAAATTGGTTTGCATTTCAGATATCTTCAAAAAAGGTGATAAAAATGTGTGTCGAGTTACAGACCAATATCAGTTAAAGTGTAACGTTTAAAATTTTGGAATCAATAATAATTAATGATAAAGTTTCGACGTATCTTGAAGTTAATGGATTATTATCCGACAATTAACATGGATTTCGTCAAAAAAAAGTCTACAATTATGAACCTGATCGAATATATAAATTAAGTTAAACTTCAAGAGAGCAGAAGTAAAACAGTAAATCTTATTTATCTTGACTTTGAAAAATCATTTGATACTGCTCCTCATGAAAGGCTCTTACTAAAACTGCAATCTTATGGTTTCTCTGGCAATTTCTTGAGTTGGATAAAAGATATGCTTATTGTATATGCAAAGACAAGTCCCTTGTAAGATTAAACGGAAATTACTCAATGGTTACCGAGGTCACACGTGACGTTCCACAAGGCTCTATATTGGGTCCAATTCTTTTCATCCTGTTCATTAACGATATGTCTGGCAATCTCAAATCTCTTTGTAAATTATATGCAGATGATATCAAAATATATACTGCTTCTAATAAATCTTCAATTCCTTTTCTTCAGCAAGATTTGCATTCAATTTATGAAAGGACCATTGAATAGGACTTGAAATTAAATCGCAATAAGTGCTATCATCTTCAAATTGGAAAATCTGATGATCAAGTCTTTTTTATAAGAGGAAAATCATTAAAGAAAACTTTAAAACACAATGACTTGGGGCTGACATTTGATTCTAAACTCTGTTTTACAGAACATGTGTCTTGTAGTGTCAAGAAAGCTTCTTCTTACTCCATATTTCTAAAAAATACTTTTGTTTTATCCTGACTTAAATGTTGCTGTTCATTTATTTAAGTCATTAGTTAGGCCTACTCTTGAATATGGTAATATAATTTTTGGTAACTCCTTCATATCTAACATGAAGAAGATTGAAAAGGTAGAAAAAGTATTTACTAAATATTTAAAAGAAATGAAATATCTCAGCTAAGAAGAAAGACTTCAAAATCTTAATCTTCCTACTTTATACCACAGAACAATTCGTAATGAAATTTTAACAATATTTTTAATATATACTTCATATAGTTTTCCTACATTCTAAAAGTTTAGTCTTAATTTGTTTCCCTAAGTTGAACCAAAAGTTCTTCCAAAAGTGAAACTTATAGATTTAAACAAACTTTGAAAATTTGTGAAAAAATCTTAAATTCAGACGGATGTCTTTCTCTCAGTTGTTCATCAGGTAGTTGCCCGGTTGGCCGCAATAGCAACGGCTCCTTCATATTTCTATAGTTTATACCGAGGAGGAGGTCAGGTGTTGCCAATGTAAGCGTCATTCAGTTTCAATATTACGCGGTTTTATTCAACACACAAAGTTGACACTTTTATTCGAATTTAGTTTTTATTACTGTCATAAGAAATTTACAATAAAAAATTAAAAACGAATTAGATACAGAAATAAAAAAACTTTTTAGGTAGTAGAAAAGAAGTGATAAATTTTTTTATAACAATTTATTGATACCATGATCAATGATCATATGACCATTGGAAAATAGTTATTAGACATTCTATCCATTGTGAGGAAAGTGTGCAAGCAAATTATATTTCGTTGAGCGGTGAGGTATTAGGTCATTAACAATTAATGACAACCAAAGACTGTGAGGGTGGGGGGGGGGGGTATCGATAAGTTGAAAAATGAAGAATTTGTAAACTAAATAGATAGTCAAAAGTTGACAATGGAGGGGGGAGAGGTTAAAATTAAGCAAAAAAAGGTTGACGTCATTTGTGAATAACCCCTAAGGTTTAAAAGCATCAAGATTTGAATATTGTTGAAAACAATCAAATTTGAGTGTGTTGAGCAGTTGCGAAAGAAGTACTGGAGGAGATTGATCAGAGGAAGATTTTTGAAGAAAGAAAGAAATTTATTAGTGTACACATGTTTGTTGTGAAATAACAATCAAAGTATTTCACAAATTTACAAATTATTATAACAAATAAGTAAAAACAGTTTGTGGAGCTTGGCCCACACAAAGACAGTTCAAAGTCGCTAACGTGTGTAAGCATTTCATACATAAAATCATTTTACAAAAATTTCAACATTTATTTAATAAGTTTACAATTTTTATTATATAAAAAACAATCATGGTTGAAATATAAGTTTATTTATATAAATTATATTAACCGAAATGAAATAAAGTATATATAAATATTTACAAGAGATAATTTAAAGAGAGAAAAAAAATATACAATATGTATAAACAGATATATAATAAATGATATATGATACATTGACATATTATATAGAGAAAAATGCTACAGCCAAAATATAGGGTGTTTGTTTTGAAGGTGATACATTAAAAAGTGAAACAGGAAAAGCAATTTGTTAGAGTACAAGGTCTATCATATGTCTCTGATAATAATTTGTTTTCGATACAGGTTTTAAAAGAGTTTTTATTTAATTGCGCCAGTTCTATGATATTAATATTTTGAGTGTTTTGTATAAATTTTTTCGTAGCAAAGATCGATGAATGCTACTTTTGTTTTCCCTTTGATTTTCTTCTTTCTGTAAGTATTTTTATCTTATTATAAATGCTAACATAATTGATATTATTTTCTTTCCTCTTCAATAAATCAAGCAATCAAAAAAATCATAATTCTAAAATTAACTAGGTATTTAGAAAAAAATTTTTGTATGCTTAGGAATTGAATTTACAGCAAAAAAAGTTTTTGTAGCAAATTTTTTTTTGAACCGCAATAAACCTAACAAACACAAAACATATCATAACGCGAATAGTAATTTCAAAAAAAAGATACCAGTGTTTTGCGAGATTTAAAAGTGAGAGTTTACGAATTGAGAATTGGGATAGGCGGTTGTGGCCAATGTCTTCTCCTTTGAGCGTGTAGATAGAGTTGGGAGGATGAAGAAAAAGATTTATAATTCTTTTAAAATATTTAAAGCAAAAGATTTTGAAGTTGTGATTGATTTATTATTATTATTATTCTAATGATGATGATGACGACGATCATTTTAACTTTAGCGTCCGCTGGGACACTTGTAACAAAGGAAGTACAAATTGAGATGTGTGCTTGTGCTATGAAGGAGTTGTAGTGGCTGTAGTCCATCATGCTTCTTCCTCACAACGTCAATCCCTCATCTTCTTGTCCTCTCAATAGAATTGGAATTGTGATGCAGATCGTGAACTGAGATATCAATAAACTTTCACTTTACTTTTACTCCCTTGCATATTTAAACATCCTCATTTCCATACCCTTTATCTCTTTAATCACAAAGGTTATTGACCTTTACTCAAATTTTTCAATGTTTTTCATTCTTTGATATCCACTCCAAATCTATTAGGAAAGAGTTTATCTTTGAGATTCTCCACATATTTTCGCTGTTTAGATATTTATTCTTATTTGCATTCTACTACTTTAACCCTTTGACGATTAGTAAAATACGAGTGTACCAAGAAATGAAAATCGCCTGTTTCAAATATATAAGATTCAATTGAAAAAAGTAGATGATTAGATTTGAAAATTCTTGGGTTCAACACTTCGATGACGAGATTTTCATCTCTTGGTATATGAGAGACACACGGTTAACGCTAGGAAGACGAAGTTATGAATATCACTAGAGGCATAAATTGTTTTAAATGACAATTTTCTCCAATAAAATGATGTTAAGACTAAAATTTTTATTAAATAAACATGGTAAATTCAAAAATCAGTATAGCAATGTTTTTTAATTTGTTTGACACTATTGACATATAAAAACTTTTTTATAATGCTTTTTAAGTTTTCTACATGTTTCCACCTTATTTTGTTTCTGAAATTTTTAGTTTGGTCGAGTTTTCTACTAGAACAAGTATCAAAACATTGTGAACTGTTCTCAATGAGATTAAGAATGAAATTTGGATCCTATATTTATATGAGCCATTGACTTTTTATTCAGGAATTAACGATAGCTATAATTCAAAACTAAAGGGGCGTGAGTACGGTTGGTTAGGTACTGGTTTCGATAATTCAAGGTCTTGGGTTCGATCCCGCATCAAGCCTAATTTTTCATAGTTCGATAGAAGCGGCGCAATTGTGCCTTCTCGATGAAAACACCCCACGAAAAAAAAGTGATAAAGGCTGACGCTTCCCTCTAACTTTTGATGTCACAGTTTTGTCACGTCATCGATAATATCGACTCCATACTTTGTAGCGTTAAAATTGTTTCAGGATTTTTCTTATTACCATTAGAGATCTGTACAGCTTTCGGAAGCAAAGAAATTTCTTCGCGAGTAGCTGGGATTCCAATCTTTCTCAATCATTTTTGGATGAGATATTCCTTTACTCTTTCAAATGTATCAATACAAAGAAACGCGTTTTATTTCTAATATACTCTCATTAATAATTTTCTAGTTCTTTGGAGTTTTAGCCACCAGAGAAGTATTTCGCAGACTCTTAATTATAATTTTTCCTCATCTCTGTCTTTTTATCCTTCTTTCGATATAAAAACGAAGGAACTTCAAATGTGCAGTACTAAATTTATTGATTGTATATATTATTTAATAACATTAATAATAAATAATAATAATAATCATAAGTCGACTAAATTTTTACCTGAATATTTGGATAAGTCATTGGATACATTTTTTAAATTCTTTATAATTACTCGTTTATATTAAAATTGCTACAAAGGCATAGTTCTTGATTCTTCAAAAAACCATAAAATGAGTATCTTAGACCTTGGTGTGCTAAGAAAATGTTAGACTTAATACGAGAGAGAGACTCTTTCCACAAAAAACTGAAGCATAAGAATGAATTTTGAAAAAGAAAATGCAAAAACAAACTATAAATCTTTTTAGAAATGTCGGAAAAAATTTTGTTACGTAAATTGAAAAAAAATTACTTCACTACTTTTTTCAGTGAAGAAGTTGATGACAGTAAAACAGTTTGAAGTAAAATTAATAGATTCATCAAAAAATTTCAAAAAGTAGAAGTGATTACTACTTTGGTATTCTTTTTAATAGAAATCAAAATTCTTTTCATCCTCTGTTATTTTATTAAAAACCTGATAAGTTTTTCTTCAAACTCCTGACTATATGAATGATTTACTGAATGCATCAAAGGGTTTTTCAGGAAGTGCCTCTACAGACTTATTTAAAATTCCTTATCTTATGTACTTTTGCATTCTTTAAATAGCTCTATTCGTTTTGCGCGCTTTTCGTTTTTGCAAAGTGTAAAATTTGGCTAATTTTCAAAAAAGGAGACCCTAAAATTTTATCCAATTTTCGTTCTCCTTTCCATAATCTCCACTGTTGGTAATTTTATATGCATATCGTGTGCATAAACACCAGAAAATTTTATTCAACTCAAATCAGGCATAGTTTTTCCTCTGAAGAAAATCATAACTTATCTTGAAAGTAGAAATGAGGTTTTCTCCATTTTTTGGACTAAGTCTTGCCTTCGATAGTGTTCCACATTTATTGTTGTCAAAGAAATTTCAATGTTATGGAGTTTCAAGCCAGGTATTCAATTTATTTTCTTCATATTTGTCAGATTGTTTTCATCGAATAACTTACGTTTAATATTTTACTATAGTTAAAGTTTAATTTTGGAAGCATTATTCTTCTTTAATTCATGCAACATTTAAATGTTTGTAGGCGATTTTACAAAGACATTGCAGCTTCGTTCTTCCTTTCTGAAGCCTTCTTAGTTCAATTAAATTGAAGAAAATATAAAATATCGTAATGAATCTCTATTTGACCTACTAATTATGAGTTGTTTATCTTTTGATGTTAGTAAAGCAAAACTTTATTTTTTCAACTATTAGCAAAAATGTAAAGAACATGTTAAATATGATTGGAATTGAGGAAGTTACTATTTTTAGCTAACTTGGGTTAACACTTGATTAAAAGTTTTCTTGGAAAAGTCATAAAAATAAATTAGCCTCTAAATTAAATTATATTTTAGGTATTCTAAAAAGCTAAAAAAAATTTCGCACTGCTGCAAACTTAATCCTTCATTTATAAGTCTCTCTTTCTCTCTCATCGTAGTTATACTGTGGGAAGTGTAATACCGACGTCATTTTTCGTTTTTAAAAATGCTCTAAGAGTAATTTTTAACACGAATTTTTGTAGTTATTCATTTCATTTGCTTAATAATTCGTTCAAATTGAATGACATTTTGAATAGAAAAGTAGCTATCTCTCTCTATATATATATAATATAATTTTTAACTTTTAAAAATTATATGCTTCCTCAGTGTTTTTAAACTCTTTGATATACTCAATCATCTACTAGATGTCAAGACTTACAAAAATTTATAGTTTCTCTCTATCTAAATTAATAGTTAATATGTAATATGTATGGAACACTTGTCTTCCTATTAACAATATCAATATGTATGGAGCTCTTGCTTTTCTAGAACTTGACAATATCAATCATTAAAAATAATCAGCTTTAAAAGCAGATTTAATACTCCTATATATGAGTCCCTGGCTTGTACAAACACATTTGCCATTCTTGTAAAAAGAGCTGAAATGCAGATTCCTGTTTTTCCTATGTATATGTATGTATTATATGTGTATTTTATAATGCTATCATTTGAGTGGTCTTTTTGGCATTATACGAGTACCTTGGAGACTATTCACCAGGCTCACTATATAATCAACTTGTTTTTACATAACATTTCTTCTTTTTCGAAAGTTTCCATGTTATATATACCATGCAATTTCTCTTTATGTGAGACAGGAAAAAGAAGATGAGAAATCGCTAAAAGTAGTGCCGAGAGAGTTTGAAAGAAAGTGAATGAATTTCAAAATTTGAAGAAAAAGTCGACAAGATAGAAGGTACTCATAATAATCTTAGTAACAGTATGGAACAAGCAGCAATCAAAATAGATTTGAAACTTCCTGATCTTGAAAAAAACTAGAACTAATATTAACCAAAATTGTGAAAAAATAGGGGACTCATATTGTAAGTCTGCATAATCTTCCAAATATGTATCAAACTAATATATCAAATCAATAGTAGATGAAGCTTTTATTTATTAACTCAACCTTGCGGCTGACAAAGAAAGACGTTCTCCCGATCACGTTAGAATAATTTAGGAAAGCTTAGATGTAAGGAAAGGTTACAAGTGCCCCAGCTCTTCTCAAAAGTGCCCCTTTGCATTATAAAAGGATTTTTGTTCCAAGTGACTTGAATACCGAGGAGAGAGTTAAGCTAAATGAATTACTCAAGTTGGCAAAGTAAAAATGATGAAAATAAGTGTGATGAAGTCGAAAAAGATAGAAATAAATCTGTAGTCAAGACTTTTGGACTACCTTCAATATATATTGATACATCCAAAACAAGTTCTTTGAAAAATTTTTACACTAATTGGAACCAACTCTCAAAAACATGGACACGCTAAAAGCAATCACTCACCTATACTCATATGATGTGATACTTATTACTGAGTTTTTACGAAATTGAATAGTTTCTCAAGCAATGGATATTCTGTACATCATAGCTTAGGTTTGGACGATCATACTGATTTAAATCCTAAAGGGAAGGGAGGTATAATTTGTCATATCTAAAGTAATTAGGAAATTCATCAGCTTCCTTCGAACACACTGTAAAGTATTGAGCATTTGTGTATTAAAATGAAATATGATCAACATGTTATATGTATAGAAGTCTTTCTTCAGACATTCTCGAAAGCACCATGGAAGTAATTAAAGAAATATAAAAGATAAAAAAAAGACTCTTCAAGGTACTTTTTCATAGTGATGGGGCATTTTAATTGCCCAAATATTGATTGGAGCGTAGGTACGACAGGAGGTGATATCTGTGAACAATTTTTTTACACTTCATACATGAAAACTTTTTGAAGCAACTTATTGAAAATAAGACAAGGATTTCTTCAATTGGTAAAGAAAGCTTACTCTACTTAATGATCACAAACAAAGAACATCTTATTCATGATCTAAGAGTATTATCGAATTTGTACAAGAATGATCACTACTGCATAAGTTTCAGCATACATATTAAAAATATTAAGAAGCAGAAAGTTCTGAAGTACAATCCGACCAATTATTCATCCATAGAAAAAAATCTACAAGACATAAATTCGGAGGAACTTGTGAGTGCAAATTTGGAGAATTATTACTTTAAATTGAATGAAGTTATCAAAGAGTGAATAAATATGTATGTTCTTTATCTTATTCTAACACCGTGCCAAAACATATATGAGCCAAAAATCCATTGAATTATTAAGAAGAAAGCGAAAAATATTTTCTCTATTCAAAAAGTTTGGGAAAAAATATATCAAGAAGAGAATAAGAAAGTATCTAATCAGATAATATAACCCACCGACAGCTCAGAATAAAATATGAATTGGATAAACTAATCCCAAAAGTACCTGGGATTATATCAATAAAAAAGGAAAAGATCACTAGATTTTCAAACAATAATATCAGAGAAGATGGAAATATTATTGAAAAGGGTTTCTACCTGAAGCCTTGATCAATATTTTGCTTCGATTTATAAAGAAGAAAGTAATATACCTTCTTTAAAAGATTAAGGAAGTTATATCATTACACTTAGGTTACAAAAGTTGTTTGTTAAGTTGTTATTTTTTAAATTAAATAAATCTAAATCTATTGACTCGAATATATCTCTCCTTTATTTCTTAAAAAATTGGCAAACGTTCACGAAAAACCTTTAACAATTTTGTTAATCATTGAAAAAAATGTAAACTTCTTGATGATTGGAAATTGAGCTGTATAACTCCAGTTTATAAAAAAGGAAACAGGAAGTTGCTATCAAGCTATAGACCTAATTCCGTGAACTCTGCAGTATTAAAATTTTTTGAATCAATATATCAAACATAAAGTTCTTAATCATCTTGTAAATAACAAACTCATATCAACCCATCACATGATTTCCTTCAAAAAAAATGGTCAGTCTCTAACTTAATCGAATTTTCCAATGAAGTAACTCTATCATTGAATAAAAATAGAACCATTATAATCTACTCTACTTAGACTTCCAAAAAGCCTTTGATAGGGTTCCTCATTATCCTAAAACTAGAAACTTTTGGAATTGTTGGAAACCTTCTATCTTGGCTAAAAGACTACATTTTAAATAGAAAACGTTTATTGCGTTTAAATGAGCGTACATCAAGTAATGCTGTACTTGTTAGTGGAACACCATATGTTCTATATCAGGGCCTTTGTTTTTCACGATTTTTAACAACAACGTTACAAATTATTTAACATCTTACGTGAAAGTTTTTGCAGATGACATAAAAATATTCAATATTTCGGATCTAAGTTCAAATGTTTCCTTAAAGAACGATTTATACTCCTTGTGATACCAGTTGGATTTGGGCTTTAATTTAAACAAGTGACAACATCTTCAAATTAGCAAATCTAATAATGATGCTTTCTTCTAAGGTGGTATGACTCTATCCCTAGTTGAAAAACAGAGAGACCTAGGATTCATAATCGGTCCAAATTATAATTTTAATACACATGTTTCAACTGTTGTGAAAAAAGCATACTCTACGATACATATGTTGAAAAACACATTTGTATTATCCAATTTTGATATCGCTGTCTATCTTCTCAAGTCTTTGGTAAGGCCAATTCTTGAAAATGGAACCGTGATTTATAGCAGCTATTTTGTAAGTAATGTGAACAAAATGGAAAAAGTTCAAAAGAATTTTACTAAAAGTTTGCATGATATGAGAAATATTCAATACTCACAGAGAATGAGATTATTAAACTTTCATTCACTTTATTATTGAATAAAAAGAAATGAAATTAATCAGCATCTTTAACATTATAAAGAATCATATAAAACTGAGGTCTCAGCAAAAATTTTGAGATCACATTGTTATAAGTTTAAATCTAGGTAGTTAATTCTCTCACCGTCAATGATTTCAAGAACAAGCTTCAAATATTTTGGCAGTCTAGAAGCGTTTATTTTATTACTTGATAGTTTTTAGATGCAAATTTTTCAGACATTGAGCCATATTTTGCTTAAATAAGTATGTTATGTTAAATAAATTATTTTTGGTTCCAGTCTAAACATCGTTGTGAATCTACATTTTCGTACTTGACTCATATCAATATTCGTTAAAAAAAAGTTAAAGTATAAGAGGTTTAAGCGCGGAATCAAGCGAGAACACTTATGTTAGGAACTGATATTTAAGCGATCCTCAAAAAACTCAACTCAAAGAAGGCATAAAATTGAATAATATAAATAAATACCTACACTCACACAAAATAAATATTATAAATAAGAAAAGGGCTGTCCTACCATAAATGAAAAATATAGAGGAGGAAGAATATTTAGACTCTATGTGCTTTTTCGACTTATGACGAGCAGAATGCGCAGTGAACAGCTTTTCCAACAAAAGGAAAAAAACGTTTTCATTCGGCTCCGCTTTACTTAGTTTGAAAAAGACTCTTACAGTCAAAAAAGATTTGTCATACTATCTTACTATATTATTCTTAGTTAACATTAAAAATGTAATCCTTTGAATGTTTATATGCCTGTTTTCTCTTTTTGAATTCTTTAAAAGTTTTATAAAAAAGATCAATGCAATTTGAAGACCGTTTTGACTTTTATAACCCTGGCTTGCTTTATATTATTAAATAGAAATAAAATTAACATAAAAATCATTTTTTCATTGCATCCTCTATTAATGGACTTAAGCAGCACACTTTCATTCATAAAACAAAGGTGCCTATGGTCTAGGTAGATTCTAGAACATATCTCTCTTAGGCAAAAGCTTTAGGGTTCAAATACCGGAATCACCCAAAATATTGTAAATTGTCATCCTAAAAGAAAATTATACTTTGGGGCTACTTCAGTCTTTTGAGCCAGATGTCATAGACAAAATAAAATTTATTTAAAAAAATTCAAAAAAATTCAATAAAAAAGTAAAAGAAAAACAAAGATAATATCATAATAAAATTATACTTAGAGTATAAAAAAATGCATATTTAGAACACTTTGCGAATATGAAATTCACATGTAGTACATGAAAGGGTGATTTTAAACGTGAAAGAATGATGTTGAAACACACATCTAATATGCAATAGATGATATATGATATTTATATAAAAATAACTATAAAATTTGAACAAAATTTCTTTAGTGCATTGCTTTGGCAACATATATGTAAATATGTATGTACGTATATAAGGGTAAATATTCACGAAAATACTTTCCCTACACCTTTTTGCTTCATATCGATTTATTTATCTGCGTATAGTATATATTAGCGTACCAATAGAGTTGCATTAGTATAAAAATTGGAAGTAATGTTCTTGTAACATTCTACATCGATTTGGCATCAAGAGACTTGAATACACGCGTAGAAAAAATTGTGTATTTGAAACATCTGGGAATGTGGATTTATTGTGAAATGACGTGATGCAGTTTCCTACAAAATATGTGAATATGTTATACACATCCAAAAAAGACATTTTTGTTTGGTATAAACCAAGTCAAAGATACTGTAGAGATAAAAGGACGGAATTTGTAATTATTTCCAAAAAATTATGCATTGTTGAAATTGTATTTTGATAATTATTATGGATAAATAAAATATTTAAAACAATAAAAAGTATACACATATGCATATACGAGAGTATAGGAAGGATATCACAAAATGAGAGGTTTGCATAGGAAGTGCTTGTGGAATGTCAAACAGAGCAAAGTTCTTTGCAAAGATATAAGCTCGGATATATGGAAGAAAGGAGGAATCTGTCACGGGTCATCTTTAGTTCCATTAAAATACTTACAAGCAGTTATTATATATATACACAGATATATACTATTTTGAAATGGAGTTATATCATTAGTCAACGCATTTAAATCTGATTGGTGGAAACAGTGAGTCAAATTGAATGCATATATTATCACTGAATAAAATATATTAACAAAAATGCATTATTTCGCTAGAAAAGCTTTGGGATATGGAACTTTCAAATCTTCAGAGAAAAGGCATCTTTGTCTAGAAAAAGAATTAGAATTGTAAAAATCAAAATATTTTGGATGTTTTCATTTATTAAGAAATAGACGTTGCATATGATTTGCAATTCTTTTCCCATTTTATAATTTTTTGAATATCTTATCTGTGTTTTGGTTTCCTAAATATATTTTATTTGGTATAAGAATAAGGAAAATTGAAAATGAAATGAAACATATTCGTAGAAAAAGGAAGAAAGTAACAAAATATTTGGAATCATTTTCTCTGCTGTTCAAATTTCGCAGCTGGAGAAAACAAAGGAAAGCTTGCTTCATCGCGATGTTAGAGCATAAGGTGAAAAAGTGTGAACAAGGTTATTAATTAAAAATGAATAAGGAACAATCCAAGTGATAGGAATATGAAAAGTGTGTGCAGTAGAGGAAGGTATTGATCAAAGTAACAATGGGAAAAAGAAAGAAAGGAAGGTATAGAAAAAATGGTAAATACAAAAGGAGAAAGTAAAGAAGAAACAAGGAAATCATGAAGTAAAGAGGTAGGTAGGTAGGTATAAAGCACAAAATTATGTGTGAAGGAGAATTGCATAGCAAATTCGCAAAAAAGAGTGAATATATGAATTACTGTTGTACATGCGAAACGTGTTGTTGAAAAAATTTTAATGTGATAATTGAATAGTGAACGCTAAACAAGAAATGGATGGTGGATGGGAAAGACTGAGAATTGCTAGGAAAACAGATTTTTTTCTATTTAGATATATTTGAAAGATCAAGAAAATGTAGGATATCTTTTATTACTTTATATGTCTTAAAAATAATTTTAGGGGAGTAAGATCTAGAAAAATAATGCAATCAATTATTACACACAAATTTTTGGCTGGCTTTGATATCACAAGTTCTTGAAAGTGGATCCAGTATTAAAGATGTTAATTTGGCATTCTGGATAAAAAAGACCCCATCCTACATTAACCGTTAGTACAAACTAACTTTCCAAAAAGTCATATATTTAAAAGGTAAAGCAACTAACTATAAAAGCCTAATTTTAGTATAATCGCTTAAAATAATACATTTAATTTGTTATTTGATTCAAGATGAATTGTAGCGAATCAAGAGATCGCTTTGACTCATAGATGAATTTCATTGGTTGAAAAAGTGAGTAAGAAATTAGGAAATACATTTTAGCACAAATCTTCTTCACATTTGGGAACGTCGTACATCTCAGCGAATAAGGGAGGCAGGTTGAGTTTTTGCCAGTGAGCTCGGTACCAGTTGATGATGTTGTCGTGCTTGGAGCCGAGCTGATGCAGCTCGGGAATGCTGGAAATGAGGTTGGAGAAGATGTGAGATTCGGAGGAGTGATTGCGCATGATCTGCATCTTCAACGCTTCGATCAGCTTGTCCTGGATCTCAGTCATCAGTTTGATGTTGGAGATGCCGTGCCTGGCGGTCGAGAGAAGAAGGATGGCGGTGAACAAGCCGATCTCGGTGTCGTTTAGGTTGAGGGCGGTGAAGTTTAGGGCGAAACTGTGCATCGCAGTGATCAGATCGCGGTTGTACATCAAGACTAGTTGATTTCGCGTCAAATACGTGTCATCGCCCAAACACAGGCTGTAGTCTTGCGAGTTGAACATGCGCGCAATGCGAACGAGCCACGCCTCAAAGAAGCCCGATTTTATCACAATCAGTTGATCATCTTGGATGAGTTTGGAGAAGCCAGGGATTCTCTTCGCAAACTCCACCACCCTCTGAATGGCGGGAGTGATGATGTTCGCAAACTGTTCCCACAAGAAGACGCGCCACGCTTCTAATTGGACTGGGTTCAGTTCCGTCATGGGGAGGGGGGTTATGGCTGTGGAGTGTCTGTTGGTGTTGATTTTGTCATTAGTGTATAGACAGGTGCAATGATGCGCTTGTGACACGGTAAGAATGACGTCGTAGATCGCCAATTGCTTATCCGAATCACTGCTTTCCATCTGGGAAAGGGGCATGTTATTGCTTCCTGGTGGCGGAGGAATACTTTGGACGTGATTGGTGGCAGAGTAGGGAGATTGCAGGTAATTCGGCTGTTGGTGGATCTGTGGGTGCTGTTGTTGCTGAATCTGTTGTTGTTGTTGTTGTTGTTGTTGTTGCATTTCTTGTTGTTGCATTTGCTGCTGCTGCTGTAACTCCTCTTCATTTTTCTCCCGACACCTCTTTGGCACTCTTCCGTACCTGACCGCATCACGTGACATGCCCACTGCGAGGCACTTCTTGAAGCGACAGTACTGACATCTGTTGCGGTTGAGCCGAACGATGGAGCACTTGCCGTCGCGCATGCACCGGTATTCGATTTGCTTTTGAATGCTTCGTCGGAAAAAGCCTTTGCAGCCTTCGCAGCTGTTCACGCCGTAGTGATAGCCAGACGCTCTGTCCCCACACACTTTGCAGGCCACAAACTGTTGCTTCGGGCTGTTGGAGTCTGCAGGCGCTGCAACCAGATGCCGATCAACGATCCCCGGCCCACCATGGTGACTGTTGTTTGTGTTGTTGGCTATGCCATTGCTGTTGATGTGGTTGTTTGTGACATTGGAATTGTTGAACATGACTTCATTCGAGATATCACGAGAAGAGGAGTTCACATCGTATCCCATTCCAGAAGAGGCGATTTCTGGAATTTGCTAAAGAAAACAAACAAAATCTTTCAAATCTTAAGAGCTTTTTCACAAATAACATTTACACAGCTATATCGCATAGCAGAATACAAGGAAACCGTTGTTAAAGAAACTATTTCCTTTGTTAAATTAGTTCTTCAACGGCAATGCTATCAAAATGAAATAGTTCTTGTATTTATTCTCGACAATAAATAAATTTGGATACTATATCTAAAATAGTACATCAACCTATTCTTTGGAATATTAATCCACAGTATTCCATAATTATGGAATTACATATTTTCCATAATTTGATGTTTCAAATCCTAGCATCATTCATCTTGGAAGCAGATTTTAATGAAGTTTCAGAGCTCATGAACCTACAAATCACTTCCATAAAAATATATTTAAAGATCTTTTAAATATACATATAATAAAATAGGTATTGTTGCGCAATCACCAATACAAATCCTCTCATTCTTATCTCTTAACCTTTCTTAAGAAATTGCAGATTTTAAAAAATAATTAAACCATTATTAAATACAGTATTAAACTGTATTTTTTGAATTTAAAAATATATAAGTCTTTGAAATATTTCTATATTTTGATACCGGATCTGGTTACGGGATCACCTCTGAAACAAAAACCGGTAATAATTTTGAGATTTAAATAAATAAGATCCCTGAATATGTCTAACAAATAATACAATATTCGTTCATCAAAGTAATATCTTTCTTTAGTCCATTGATGATACAGGAATTACAGAAGTCATCAAAAATAAAATATCTTAGTTTGAGATTTTATCGCCTATACAATTACCTGCTTCTCTTCATTTAATGACAATAAAATCTCCTCTCTGTACATTTCATAGATTCCTTCCCTACAGCTGTTAATGTTGAATGTAGATGAAGAGTCAGCTACTGATGTTGCCGTGATTTCCTCCTCTTTACTTCATTCAACCACTAAAGTAAACTCTTTGTATTTTGAAGCATCTTAAAAATTTTGCATTTTGTTTTCTCAAGCTTTTGATACTTTTGTAATTACAAAGTACGAAGTACTTTTGGACGAAAATGAAATTCAGGTGGGCAATTTTTTTAGAAAATATTTTGGCATTGTATATAATAAACAAAAAAAATTTTAAAAATTTTAAAATGTCAGAATTTCAATCAGAGTAAAATTTTTTGTAATCATAAATCTCAGCTGAAAGATAACTCTCATTGTTCAAAATAGAGGATTTATTTAAGCTCTAAATAGAAGAATGGATGGGGAATCCTTTTCCTTACAATATGTAATGTGTAGGAGAGAAAATTTTTTCGAAGAATTTATTGAATATAAATGGAATTAAGAATTCAAACCAAAGTTTGAAAAATAGGTTAAAGGTTTTTGCTATTTTTTTACTTCATAATGAAGGATTTTTGAATTTTTAAGAATCTCAGCGATCGATAAAGACAAAAGGGTTGAGACTAGAATTTGGCGAAACTTGGAATTTTTCAACTCGAGTTTTACGCGACAAAAATTTAAAAACTGGAATTAAAGTCGAAATAAAAATAATTAATTAAAGAGAGTAAGATATTTATTATGATCAACATTTACATTGCATTTTAAAAATAATCTCGAGCAAAATATAAAGAATCAGTTGAAGTAAGAGATAGCCTATTTTCGTTCTAAATATCCATGCGCTAGAATACGCCTATTCACTTTCAACAGAGGTTTTGGACTTCGAGTTTCCGTTGATTCAAAATACTTGAATTCATTCGCAAAGTTTAACTTAGCTGGAGGAAAACTTTTTGTAGCTGATTCAAACAATTTTATTTTTGCTTTGTACAAAGATAAAAAGTCATTTTTATTGTGTTGAACTTCTATTTCTTTTTCTTCTTCATCAATCAAATGTGAATCGGGATAAAGACGACAAAATAAACTTTCAGCGGGTATAAACATCTCTTTTTCTTCAGATAAAGGAAAAATGAATGGACGATTTGCTTTAATACACTTTGGATCGTGGAAATAAGAACTATATTTTTTGACGCTTTTTTCATAACGAGTATTATAAATATTTTGAGCAAATGAAAAAGTATTGCCCTCTAAGTTTTTCATCACCAACATCCAACCAACTTCAGCTTTTAATATATTCCAGCTTTCTGCACAGATATCTGTAAGAACAACTTTTATTAGCTTTAAAGTATTGTGAATTTCTTTAAGAAGTTTCCAATCAACTTCATGAAAAATTAAATCGTCAGATCCTATAGATACCAATAAGAAATTTAAAGATACAAATTAATAAATGGTTTCAAATACAAAAATCTTTCAATCATATACAATAAAGTCACCTTGTCCTCACATCCAACTTTAAATTTTGCTCCCTTTCACCAAGTTTTTCAAAAACTAATTTTTAAAGTTTGCAATTTCTTTTTTAACTTTTTTAAACAATCTACAAATTCTTTGAATTTTATTAAAAACAAATCAGGATCTTTAAGCAGAGTCTTCACCAACAAAAAATCCTACAATCAGGATAAAATTCAATACATGAATTATAGCCAATTACAAGAAAATCAGAAATGAATATCAGAGTTTCCTTAATTTATTAATTGATATACTAAAGATAATATTATAAATAGCATAGATGATATCATTTTGATTAATTTTACCCATACTAAGGGAACATGGGCAAGGGGATTTCAAAGGTGGGGGAGTTGAAAGAAGTCGTCTATGTCTTCAATGATATTTGAAGAAATCAAAAATTCACTAAGGTAAGCATCATCCATAACATTATTGTCTAAGTCTAATAGATCAACATTAACATTTTTATAAATATCTGTACTAAGTCTGGTTAGTGATTATTACATGTAAAATATCATATTAAATATTTTTATTAAATAATAAAAAACTATAATACATGTGTATATTATAAAAAAATTAATTTAAACATCTTTTTTACTAAATTTTTTAGCATGTCAAAAGACGCATTCATAATGAATTATTATAACGATTCACGAATTATGAAATCCTGGGTTTTGAACCTGTTATCATGTAGTATGAAAGTACGATTATAGATAACTCTCAGGAAGTTTCATAATCGCAAACTTATTCTTGATAAAAAAGAGTGTTTTATTCCAGTAAAACTATTTAAAGCATTTTCTAAAATAGTCCCATTATAAATTAAAATGAAAACCCCAAGATTTTGCTTAAAACATTTTGTCGTTATTCTTTGTACTACTTTTTCGTTTACATCTTTATCCGGGGATAATTTTATCGGTGGGTAATTATCATCTGTCAATTTCATAAATAAGACGTATGATTGGTGGAAAATATACGCTTTTAGGATACAAATAACTCATCCAGTTCAAAAATATATGCTTGTTTTTTCACCACCCTTAATCCTCATTGGATCATTTATGGATCCGCAAAAAACAAGTTGACAACCAGGCCTTTAAAGTTTAAAAGAAATTAAAAATTTCTAACAAATATCTTAACTAAAAGTTAAAAAGCAATACAAAAAAAATCACAAGAAAAATGAATATGAACAGTAAACAAACCTTTTAGATTTCATTCAATAAAGACCTCAAAATAAGAAAATGGATATGAATAAGAATAAAAATTTTACTAAAATTCTAAAATTTTTAATATTTAAAGAAAGTTAAAAACTTCTTTAACTTAAAGTTAACATTTTGAAGACGCTTAGAAAAATAATTGCTATCTAATAAAAAAATTATATATTAAGTTTGAAATATAAAATTTTTCTCACATGCAAAAGTAAAAAATTTCAAATAATAATCCTAGCTTCTACCAAAAAAATTTATAATTATATTTGGCGAAATAATTGAATTTTCCAACTTTCTTCATATGGTTAAATTAAGGCTTGCAGTTAAATAGATTTAAATGCGCGAATTTCAGATCCAATATCAACTTGAATGTTAATAGAATTACATGGGGGTTTAAACCGGATCCTTAGGAAACCGAAATGTTCTATATACTGAAAGACGCTGTTCGTCGAACTTTTTTGCCCTTCAAATCATTGGAAAAAATATCCTTATCCAACCGAATACTCTCTAATATGAAATCCAAACTTAAATTTTTGGAAAAAGGCAAATTTTGTTTTTGCAAACCGGAAATTACATAGAGTGCATATTGTAAGATATGGCGAAAAATAAAAATGAGTGTGAGAGAAAACGTAAATACACTGACCACATCTCCTAGATGTAGCAATCTGACATTTTTTTTCATCAATTCGTTATTGAATTATGATACAAATCGATTCACGCAGCAAATGAGCTTAAGTATGACGTTTTAATTTCCTATGCTGAAAAAAAGCGACTCATATCTAAATTTTTTTGAAAAAAAACGCTGTTGGAAAAAAGAAACGTCCTGAAACAAATTGTAGATTTGACACGTTGAACTGAAGGATGTATAAATGGTTCGCTCAAGCTCGAACCAAAAATTTTCCTATATCCAGTCCAATCATACAAGCCAAAGCAGCCTAATACGGCAAATTACTAGGTAAGGAATATCTTGCTTTTAAAGCTTCAGTCAGATGGCTTTTTCTTGAAAGTCCTATTTCTCCAAACAATCCCATTCGCTTTCAGGATAAAAGGCTGATGTAGACAAAAAACAGTGGAAGAGTGAATCCAAAGAATTCTTTAAATATTTGAGAGATACAAGATGTTTTTAAATGTCACGAGACGGCTCTTTTTTTCGGGCTTGCCGATAAAACCCTTGCAACCAAATCAAGCAGTCACAGCGGCACAAAGATTTCGAAAGAGCGTACACTTTGAATAAAATAGCATGGATGACCTCTCAAATCTTCACCACAATAAAGAGATGAAACGGCAAATTTCTTCCAGCCAATACTATTTCCCTCATTCAGACACTTGAACAAAGTGTATATCGAAAATTGTTGATGTTTCAACTTATTACAAAGATGGACAACTGTATTTCGAAAGCGTGGCAAGACACTAAAGGAAGCACTATATCTGGATGCTTCAAATCCTGTGGGTTTCCAGCGGATAGTTCAATAGAAGAGGAAGAAGATGTAGGAGACGATCCTTTATTTAAAACTTGCTTGATACAAGTCACCGAACAACCGATTGCTGAAGATGCTTAAATAGACATTTGCAATTCTCTATTTTATCTCAACCAGCAGAAGATGACAACAGCTGGGAGATTTCCATCCTTGAAACCTACATTTAACTAAGCGAGACCGAAGATGTAGAAAGTGACAATGAAAAAACAATGTGTCACACATCGAATAATTCTCACAAGAGGGCAGAATATTTTGAAAGAACTAGAAGACTTTGCCTCCTCACAAGATCCAAGCATGCAGTCACATGTGAATCAATTAACAAAAATTAACAATTTATCCCTTATTAAATGTAAATTATTGACAAGACAAACTCTTTTCGATGACTTCTTATGATGTAATTTTTATTTATAATTATATATTAGTTAGTTTTTTTGTTAAAATCGATGTAGTTATTTTTATTTAAAAAGAAATGTTTTTGATTCATTTTTTGATTTCAATCGATAAGGGTATATAAACAAATCTTTTTTATGTTTCTTTTATAAAGATTTAGAATCATACAAAGTGGAAATAATAAAGACTGTTTTGTAACAAATCAAAATCTTCTATATACTGGTTCTTTGACAAACCGGAGGTTTTGTTACACAATGAGATTTCGGTTTAGAGAGGTTAGAGGTTCACTGTAATTAACTAAAACGACTTTTAGAATATTTTACAAGATATTGGATTTTGTGGAAACATCAATCAAAAATTGCCCAACTTCATTTTTGAACCTCGATTTTTAAAAGATTTACAATTTTGAAAATCGAAGTAAAAGAAACGTATTTTATAATTAATATGATTTCCTGCATTGATCTTTTTCAAATTAGGATTTTATCTTATAATAATTCACACCGTTAAATGGAGATTTTTTAAAGTTTACTAAACAGAACAGGGAACCAGGAGTCAAAATGTGTATTAATTAAAATATATTTATGATATTAATACTTACCGCTTAGTCAGAAAAGATTTAATATTTAAATAAATACTATTTTTCCAAAATATTTTCTACATTTTAACTAATGTTATATCTAAAAAATGACAGAATGGCTGGAATACTTACATTTTTTATAACTAATCTGAATAAAGTTCAAAGTAGAAGTAGTTATATTTGTTTTTGGAATTAACTCAACTTTATAAAATTAAACTAGATATATATTAGGAATTATTATTCAAAAACTTAGGATTAAAAATAATAAATGAGTTCATTTCTTGTTAAAATCACCCTCATAAGCTGAATTATTAGTAAGGTTATATTTTTTGGAAAATTTACTAATTTAAAAAATTATTATAAAATTATTTTGTATTCCCCCAGTTGCTATCAAGCGTACTTCTGCCAAGTGCATTATAAAGTTTTTCCCATCAAAATTTGGTGAGATTAGTGGACTATTTATTAAATTAGTTTATTTAATTAGTGGACAAGATATCGATGATAAACAATGAAAAAACCTTTATAATACAAAGGAAATGCTTCAGAATAATACACAATACGTCACATTTTTCACACAGCAATGACCTACTTATCCTGAGTCAAACTCTCAAATTTCAGGATATCTACAAATATCAGTAATCTGCCTTTATCTACAAAATCAAATGAAAGTTTTTAGTTTTGTTTTTTTCTTCAAGATTTGTGCTTAATTATATACAAAAACAAGAGATTTAAAATAAGAAAATAAACTTGTGACTGAATTTTATCGTAGAATCTAAAAAAAACACTTAAAACAAGAGTAATTGTATTTTGGAATCATTCAATGTCAAATTACTTTTTGTACACAATTGCTTCAATTCCTTTAAAAAGAATCTTAGCCATCATTTTTTAGCACATTAAAATAACATTTCCTGTCAGAGGCGTAATTCCTTACATATTTCAAATTTTAAATAACTTACTTTACTAAGATTTTTATCTTGTTCTATTAAATTCTTTACTAACTTTCCTTTTGAATGTTCTAATATTTTCCTGGTTGAGGTACACATTTCAGCGGCTTTTATGAGCTTTTTGGGTATCTCACAAACAATCACATCCAAAATTGTCCATTTCGTTTTAGTATAACTAATAACAATGCATTTATATACGCTTTCTGCAATTAACTTGTTCATTAATGTCCTGTAAGAATATGCTTTCGTGATTCTGATTGTCGTTTGTAAATAATCTTTCTTCTTCTACTTCTAAACAACAACTCTTAATTGTATCTATTCTAGGTATGAATCCAGAGCCTCGAGAATCAACATCTTTATTGCGAATATGAAGAGATTTTCGAATAAAATCCTTCTTTGTTGACGTTTTAACAAAATGAATGAATCCGTCTCTTTCGAAATAAAAATACGAGATGAGTTGTGTAGGCACTCTTTCTAAAAATTTTGATCATGGTTCTTGAGTCCATATTTTTTCGGTTATCGATCTTAGGATCTATTCCTACAGCCCGTAAGCTAATAATGAATTGAGTCCCCGGGTGTTAGTATAATTTATGAAAAAATATATAAGACTTAAGAAATGAATTTACTTGAACTTATAGAGGATAAGTAAAATGTAGGTTACCTAAAATCATATTATTGCAAATACACTTGCAAATTCCTCAATAATATTTTTAAAAGTGCTTACCTTATTCATTTCTTTTTTGTGTTAATTCTTTTATTGATACAATATAGAATATTAAAATTTTTAGTCTATTATTATATTATTACTGTTAAGCCCTTAAATGAAATGTACTTATTCCCATTTTAAATTGCATAAAAATAAGTTAAAGTGATCTATATCTGACAAAATAATATGCCAATTTTTGAAGACCTTCCCTATCTATTAGTACTAAACAATGTCTAATATAACACTTATTCTCAAATAAATTAATCGGATATAATTGAGAGTTTTTATGTAATCGATGGTATTTTCACATTTAAATCAAATTACCTCAGAATGCCAATATTTCAAAAAATTTCATCTTGATTTCTTAAATTATATGGAACGGAAAGATATTTTTAGAAAATTGCACCATCGATTTAAACAGAGATTTGAGGATTTGGAAAAAACCTAAGAGAAGATTGAAATTATTTTGGATAACATAGGGTGACAAGGCGTCCGAATTTGTCCGAACAAATTCCAATTTTTGTTACTACGTATTTTTTTTCTGCCTATTTTTTCTAAGAGTTCAATTGTGAGGATTTTTCCATGATATATCTCCTCAATATGATAAATTTTTGAAGAAATTTTTTTGTTTTATCATTTTTTATTTTCTTTTTAAGTTTTCATAAAAATTACGGTATTTATTGGTACTTATCTCTCACTAACCACAATGTAAAATTAGTTTGGGTTTAACTATATAAGAAAATTTACAATAATATGAGATTTTTTTGTAAATTAAATATTTTCAAAAAAAATAACTATAAAAGATTATTAGGAAGAAAAGAAGTGAAAAAAATAAGGAAAGTAAGTAAGTGGTTGAATTACCGTTGCAAAACCTCCATTTTCATCGCATTCACCATTGGAAATGGATTGCATCCCTTCAGACTTTATTCCCAAAGTCTCCAAGTACTTCTGAATGTTCTGATACTCCATGATATCAATTCAGAAGTTTGTGATGAAATCTAAGAGGCTTCTTTTACTGGTCAGCCCGCGTACAATGCCCACATGCTAAATATTTTATTTAGGAAAAGAAAATCTACGCAAAAATGGGCTCCCGTCTTCCTTGGCTTTTGAATCAAAAAGATGCAAGAGAACTTTAAGTGGATCAAGAAGCACGACAAGAGGAGGAAGGGTGTTGAATGAAGTTTCACAGATTATGTAATTGATAGGATGTAAACAAATTTCTTTCAATACCAGTGATAATTAAAAGGTGGTGTCGGAGTTTAAGCCAATTTAGATATTTGAGCGCGATGCGAGTGTGGTTTGCGCAGAATCGCGGTGCTCGTTTCCTTCTTCAGAGTGACACAAAAAAGAAGTTGTAATTAAATCTTATAAAGATTTCATCTCAATAACAAGAAGTAGTATATTCAGATGTTGTTATTATTCAAATGAATTTCTTATTATTATTATTATTAATATGTTGTTATTATCGTTTTTTATACATTTCGGAGTGAGAGGAGAGCAACGAGCGTGGATGCAAAAAAGTCCTGTTTGTTTTGGATTACTTCTTTTCTCTTCCTATGTAGTGGTGGTGTTTGCATAAAATTTTTCTCATTCTTGAAAGGTGGTGTTGAGAGGAATGATGTGAAGTTTATCTTTCAATATTTTCGCTTCATATTTCACCACTCTTTGCAGTTTTGTCCTGAGTGAGGATAATATACGGCTGAGTAGAGGCAGAAGCATGTATGATCATGCACCAACTATTCTCCTGGTAGAAGGAAAATATAGAAAAAGAAGAAAAAAGAGAAAAACTGCTTGAAATGCGGTCGTACCATGATGTGTATGATACTAGACAAATACATTAAATTTGTATATGTTTATATACATACACACACACATATATATACGTTTATGTCTACTTGTACTTTTCTGATGCGCACATCATATTATAAACGCACGTATATATAAATACATATAAGGGGGAGTGTGAATGTATATGCATACCTATACAGGTAAAATATAGAGGTAGTCGTGATGATGATGATGAAGATATACGCTCTCTCACAAAGTGTATACTTCGTCATTTTACATATCTGTCGTCATTTTACGTATACATAAATGCATGTGTGGATATTATACGATTATTCTAAGTAAGGAAACTTGTCTAACGGTTTCTGCATGACTTCTTTCCTAAAAGCGGTTTTTCCAAGCCACAATTCGCGATACACTCCAACTCTTTTTCCTATCTCTCTGTTGTTATTTCGCATTCGCTTCCATACTCATAAGATATGTCTCTGCTGACAGTGGTGGTTGTGCTATTAAAATCACACACACACGCGCGCGCACCCAGACAGACTTGCCGAACTAAGCGTCATGGGTTCGCCAAATGTGCACTCGCAGGGCGAACTTGCGTTACCTGCAGAAAATATTTTGCGATTCGAGTTTCAATATAAGAATCGGAAATACCTTCAACGTATCCATATCTGCCTACATGGAGGACGATTTGAATCTCCAAATTTTGAATTTTCATGGTAAGGGGTCGTTCACAATTGACGTCAACCTTTTTTTTGATATATTTCAACCCCCCCCCCCCCCCCCCTCATGTCAACTTTTAGATATATATCACTTAACAAAATTGACTTATGTCAACTTTGGATACCCCCCCCCCTCCCAGTTTTAGTTGACGTCAATTGTGAACGACCCCTAAGCACTGAGGGATTGGACTATTAATAGAACAAACTACATATTAATATCTATGTTGTGATAGGGAGACAAAGCTTCGTAATTGTTTATGAGTTTTTATGGCAATCACTCGTAAATGTGGCGTAAAAAGTTTAGCAAAACAAAAATACTCCCTTTTTAACATCAAAAGATATTAGTAAAATGCTGTATTCACGTTTTTGGGCAATAATTGTATATTATCATTCTAATAATCTGGTTGTAGTGAAGGTCTGGATATTGAAAATATTATTTGATCAGTTGATTATTATTGGTCACATTTTGGAAGCTCTAGGTGTTAAAGAACTCTTTAGACTATGGGTTCTTCCTAAAAAAATTTGGTGGCCTTCTTCCTTTGCCGTTTTACAAAACACAATAAAGTCAAACATACAACACTCACCCAAGAAACTCTCGCACACTCTACACTTCTTTCATATTCAGTGTATACCAGGTTAATAGTGGCGCATTGATCAGTTTGTATGTTAAAAAATTACACAATTTTTTTTTTGAGATCTTTAATACTGAGAAAACCTAAAGCCAATAAAATCTGTTTCTGACAATATGATTCAATTTCCATCACTAATATAAGAAGAGCTACTGGTAACCTGGTATCACATTTTGTGAAATTGGTTGATCTGGTAAAGACTATAAATGTCGGAAATTTGCAATCCTTTATTTCATGTATGATCAATTTAAGATATAAAATTGAGTTAACAAATGGAAAAAATATTTTGGCCCATCCACTCATCATCATCCTTATCAAAAACACTATAATTTGACAACTTCGATATGTAAAATTAGACACTCAAAACAAAGTAAATTAGTCTCCGTTATCTTAAGCCTTTTTCCAGTAAGTGAATGTTAAAAAGTATTTATGTCTTATTTCATGTATGTATTTAATGTCATATTACAGGGCCCTCGCTCCCTATTTATTTTGAAGGCTTGAGCCCCCCCCCCCCCCTCCATTTTTGACCTGAGCCCCCTCTACCCCTCACCCCCACTCATTTTTTCAAGCTTAAATAAGTATAAATGAATTACATCCGATAAAGTGCGCTTGTGAAGAAGTCTTTTCTTTGTACATAGGTAGTTTCAATAAATATATTATAAAATTGTCTAGGGTATTTTTTGAATATCACGCTGCTCTAACAATAGGAATCAGAACTGCTTCTCCTGTGAGAGAAGTTTTCGACCCATAAAAAAGTTTTCGAGTTTTTGAACTATTTCAACGAAAAGTCAAGGAGGCTGAATGTTTGACATGTAAATTGCTTTATTACTCTAAAATTGACATATTGTTAATAAAATGATTCTTTCACTTTTGTTTCATAATAGTTAATTATACTCCTCAATCCTCATCACCTTACTTTTATGACCTTCTTTAGCTCTTGTTTCCGATGTTGATCGAATTTGTCATATTCTATATATTGAAATAAATATTTTAAGGCATATTTACATAATCCTTCTTAATCTTTGACCAAATTCTAAATAAATTCCATATGTTGCCACTTTGTAATAGATTTCGTAAAAATAAATCTTAAACTACATCAGTCTTGGAGAACTTATCGCTCCAACACTATACCTACTAACTAAATAACTTGCTAACTCTTTCATGGCGCAGTTATACTAGGAGTATGACAGGTAGGATAAGCGATGTACATTTGCTTGAGAAGTTCGGCCGCATTAGATACGTTTTGACAGCTCGTACTACACTTACCATTTGTGTTCTTTTAAGCTGAAACAATCTATTTTTGCTTTAAATCGAATTATGCTTTCATTGAAGAAATCAAAAAGAACCTTTTTTAAAAAAAATTATTCTTGAGTCATTAATTAAATAAATGGTTCACACTTTCAAAATGTCGTATACTTGTTTTTGTATAATCAAAAATACGCTATCAAGGCTAATTTAATTTCTTATTTTTAATGCAAATTTTAAAAGTTTCTCCGGTTTTAAATTTTCAATTGGGAATGACATCAATCCTACCTGCATGATGTATGATGCCATCCTCTCTTAAACTTGAGTCATCTCTAAAAAATTAGTTTATATCTAAATTTTAAAGAATTTATTTCAAATGTATTCAAATCTTATTAACTAAGTAAATATCAATATAGTTTCATCTAATATGTTAACACTTTATCTAACTAACTAGTAATTAACTAAATAGCTAACTAATATTCTATACATTCTATAGGATTGTGTTTTAGAGTCTTGCAAGAAGAGAAATAAATCTTTGCCGGTACTCACTATAACCCGATTAAATCTTTTACCCGCATTCACCTCTAAAGCTTATTCCAAAACACAAAAAGCGTCTCCTGGTCTAAATCTCCAACATTCAGCTCATAAGACCGAGCAAATATTTTATATCCGCATTCAATGCTTTCATGGCATCAGCTGAACGCAAAAAATTACATGAGGATGAGTGCATTTCAGCTCGGTTATGCATGCTCCGCGTAGAAATACACACTCTCGGGTGAGAACAAGATGATGCTGAGGATAGAAGAAAATGGAGGCTCAAGATCATGACCACCAACCCCCAACTTGGGACAAAGTGTAGAAGAAGAAGGAGAAGATGATGATGAATGCTCCGCGTATGACTTGTTACACAATTGTCAAAAAATAATTAAAAAAAAGTGTAGTAGCGAAATTAGAGAAAATTTCAAACTTTTAAGCGAAACAATTTGATTAGTCTTTACATCAAACATTATTTCCTTATCATAAATGTTATTTCAAAAATAATAATTTCACTAATTTCGTTTCTAAAATGTGAAGTTTGTTTGAGGAAAAATGCCTTTCATCTTTTAACACTCACAACTTTGTAGCAAAATTTTGCCATCTCCTCAATACTCATCTTATAAGAGTATAGCTATTTATGTAGATGTAGATATATATTCATATATTATATGCCTATTCTCTATATGGATGTATAGATATGGGTTCATGAACTGTGTTTTAAACAAATGGTTGTATGCTTGACTTAACTTTTGCAGCATGTGAGTAAGCTTGTTGTGGAAAGGGCTATATATACCTGTATACTCACGCACACATTCCACCTATACTTTGATAGATACAATGGATTTAGATGTATGAGGATATGCATAGGAAGAGATACTATTGTTGTACTTTTCTTTTGTCTTCCTCTATATATGAGTAAATGTGTAGGTACTCAAAGTGTGTATGTATTTGTATGGAACTAAAGTTGTAATTACACTACAATAATACTTGTGGAAAGGTGGATAACCTTTTCTCAGAACTTCGTAAAGAGAACAAGAAGGAAAAGAATGCGAAGTGAAACAGGAATAGTGGGAGAGAGCTGTAAGTGCGCAACAATAATTGTCATTGTTGTTGTAAGCGTATTGTCATCATCATACTTCTAACCAGCCCACCACCACCACCACCATCATCATCATCAACATCATCATCATCATCATCATCCTCCTCATCATCATCATCATCATCATCATCATCATCATCATCATCATCATCATCATCATCATCATCATCATCATCATCATCATCATCATCATCATCATCATCATCATCATCATCATCATCATCATCATCATCATCATCATCATCATCATCATCATCATCATCATCATCATCATCATCATCATCATCATCATCATCATCATCATCATCATCATCATCATCATCATCATCATCATCATCATCATCATCATCATCATCATCATCATCATCATCATCATCATCATCATCATCATCATCATCATCATCATCATCATCATCATCATCATCATCATCATCATCATCATCATCATCATCATCATCATCATCATCATCATCATCATCATCATCATCATCATCATCATCATCATCATCATCATCATCATCATCATCATCATCATCATCATCATCATCATCATCATCATCATCATCATCATCATCATCATCATCATCATCATCATCATCATCATCATCATCATCATCATCATCATCATCATCATCATCATCATCATCATCATCATCATCATCATCATCATCATCATCATCATCATCATCATCATCATCATCATCATCATCATCATCATCATCATCATCATCATCATCATCATCATCATCATCATCATCATCATCATCATCATCATCATCATCATCATCATCATCATCATCATCATCATCATCATCATCATCATCATCATCATCATCATCATCATCATCATCATCATCATCATCATCATCATCATCATCATCATCATCATCATCATCATCATCATCATCATCATCATCATCATCATCATCATCATCATCATCATCATCATCATCATCATCATCATCATCATCATCATCATCATCATCATCATCATCATCATCATCATCATCATCATCATCATCATCATCATCATCATCATCATCATCATCATCATCATCATCATCATCATCATCATCATCATCATCATCATCATCATCATCATCATCATCATCATCATCATCATCATCATCATCATCATCATCATCATCATCATCATCATCATCATCATCATCATCATCATCATCATCATCATCATCATCATCATCATCATCATCATCATCATCATCATCATCATCATCATCATCATCATCATCATCATCATCATCATCATCATCATCATCATCATCATCATCATCATCATCATCATCATCATCATCATCATCATCATCATCATCATCATCATCATCATCATCATCATCATCATCATCATCATCATCATCATCATCATCATCATCATCATCATCATCATCATCATCATCATCATCATCATCATCATCATCATCATCATCATCATCATCATCATCATCATCATCATCATCATCATCATCATCATCATCATCATCATCATCATCATCATCATCATCATCATCATCATCATCATCATCATCATCATCATCATCATCATCATCATCATCATCATCATCATCATCATCATCATCATCATCATCATCATCATCATCATCATCATCATCATCATCATCATCATCATCATCATCATCATCATCATCATCATCATCATCATCATCATCATCATCATCATCATCATCATCATCATCATCATCATCATCATCATCATCATCATCATCATCATCATCATCATCATCATCATCATCATCATCATCATCATCATCATCATCATCATCATCATCATCATCATCATCATCATCATCATCATCATCATCATCATCATCATCATCATCATCATCATCATCATCATCATCATCATCATCATCATCATCATCATCATCATCATCATCATCATCATCATCATCATCATCATCATCATCATCATCATCATCATCATCATCATCATCATCATCATCATCATCATCATCATCATCATCATCATCATCATCATCATCATCATCATCATCATCATCATCATCATCATCATCATCATCATCATCATCATCATCATCATCATCATCATCATCATCATCATCATCATCATCATCATCATCATCATCATCATCATCATCATCATCATCATCATCATCATCATCATCATCATCATCATCATCATCATCATCATCATCATCATCATCATCATCATCATCATCATCATCATCATCATCATCATCATCATCATCATCATCATCATCATCATCATCATCATCATCATCATCATCATCATCATCATCATCATCATCATCATCATCATCATCATCATCATCATCATCATCATCATCATCATCATCATCATCATCATCATCATCATCATCATCATCATCATCATCATCATCATCATCATCATCATCATCATCATCATCATCATCATCATCATCATCATCATCATCATCATCATCATCATCATCATCATCATCATCATCATCATCATCATCATCATCATCATCATCATCATCATCATCATCATCATCATCATCATCATCATCATCATCATCATCATCATCATCATCATCATCATCATCATCATCATCATCATCATCATCATCATCATCATCATCATCATCATCATCATCATCATCATCATCATCATCATCATCATCATCATCATCATCATCATCATCATCATCATCATCATCATCATCATCATCATCATCATCATCATCATCATCATCATCATCATCATCATCATCATCATCATCATCATCATCATCATCATCATCATCATCATCATCATCATCATCATCATCATCATCATCATCATCATCATCATCATCATCATCATCATCATCATCATCATCATCATCATCATCATCATCATCATCATCATCATCATCATCATCATCATCATCATCATCATCATCATCATCATCATCATCATCATCATCATCATCATCATCATCATCATCATCATCATCATCATCATCATCATCATCATCATCATCATCATCATCATCATCATCATCATCATCATCATCATCATCATCATCATCATCATCATCATCATCATCATCATCATCATCATCATCATCATCATCATCATCATCATCATCATCATCATCATCATCATCATCATCATCATCATCATCATCATCATCATCATCATCATCATCATCATCATCATCATCATCATCATCATCATCATCATCATCATCATCATCATCATCATCATCATCATCATCATCATCATCATCATCATCATCATCATCATCATCATCATCATCATCATCATCATCATCATCATCATCATCATCATCATCATCATCATCATCATCATCATCATCATCATCATCATCATCATCATCATCATCATCATCATCATCATCATCATCATCATCATCATCATCATCATCATCATCATCATCATCATCATCATCATCATCATCATCATCATCATCATCATCATCATCATCATCATCATCATCATCATCATCATCATCATCATCATCATCATCATCATCATCATCATCATCATCATCATCATCATCATCATCATCATCATCATCATCATCATCATCATCATCATCATCATCATCATCATCATCATCATCATCATCATCATCATCATCATCATCATCATCATCATCATCATCATCATCATCATCATCATCATCATCATCATCATCATCATCATCATCATCATCATCATCATCATCATCATCATCATCATCATCATCATCATCATCATCATCATCATCATCATCATCATCATCATCATCATCATCATCATCATCATCATCATCATCATCATCATCATCATCATCATCATCATCATCATCATCATCATCATCATCATCATCATCATCATCATCATCATCATCATCATCATCATCATCATCATCATCATCATCATCATCATCATCATCATCATCATCATCATCATCATCATCATCATCATCATCATCATCATCATCATCATCATCATCATCATCATCATCATCATCATCATCATCATCATCATCATCATCATCATCATCATCATCATCATCATCATCATCATCATCATCATCATCATCATCATCATCATCATCATCATCATCATCATCATCATCATCATCATCATCATCATCATCATCATCATCATCATCATCATCATCATCATCATCATCATCATCATCATCATCATCATCATCATCATCATCATCATCATCATCATCATCATCATCATCATCATCATCATCATCATCATCATCATCATCATCATCATCATCATCATCATCATCATCATCATCATCATCATCATCATCATCATCATCATCATCATCATCATCATCATCATCATCATCATCATCATCATCATCATCATCATCATCATCATCATCATCATCATCATCATCATCATCATCATCATCATCATCATCATCATCATCATCATCATCATCATCATCATCATCATCATCATCATCATCATCATCATCATCATCATCATCATCATCATCATCATCATCATCATCATCATCATCATCATCATCATCATCATCATCATCATCATCATCATCATCATCATCATCATCATCATCATCATCATCATCATCATCATCAAAAATTAAATCATCATGCAAAATTAAAAAAATTTATTTAGTAAAAACTAAAATATTAAAATTTACATTTACTTTTATACAGGAAATTGTTGAGATATGTGCTCACATAAACTACAAAGCTTATTTTTTAACGGTAAAATAAAGGATATTTAGAAGTAGGATAAAGGATACGTTAGTATAAAGGATATTGTTTCAAGATTATGCAGTGTTATAAGATTAAATATATACTAGTGATTATATTTTAGTATACGCTCTAATTTAATTATACAATACAAATCTCAAAGTTTAACTAAATATAAAACTCAACTGAAGAATAGCCAGCCTAAAAATTTCTTTTCTGAAGAATAGCCACCCCAGAATTGTTGGGGTGGTTGTTCTTCATATGATCCCAAACTTTTAATTAAGAGTAGATCCTAGTTACATGTCATATTTCATTAAAATTTCAAATTAAAAATAAATATAAATATGTATTGATTTCATTTAAGATTATTTATTATTTTTATTTAAATAAAATCTTGAAATATAATAGTGGTACCTGAATCTATAATCATGATTAAATTCTGATAAATTTTAAGAGGGTATATAAATAAGTTCTATGAAATCTCATCTTTATCATTCTTAAGTGAAAAAATTGTTAAAAAGATTCACTACCAGTATGATTTTTAAATTACATCGATTTAGTAGTTATGAATTATGGTGCCAAGTTTTGTATATACTTTATATACTATTTCTTGATTGTTGTTGTGTACTGTTGGGGTGTCTTGCCAGAACACTAAAATAAAATATAAGAATTAATGGTACCCTTCTTTTGTCTTTCGGGTCTGACCAATAAAGGGAATAAAACTTAAGTTCCCTATACTGAAAAACATTTTTGGGAGTTCATATTTTTTGACTTTGTTTTTCTTATTTAATTTAACATATTTTTTTTCTAATTACAAAAATTTTGATTTACAAATAGAGAAAAGAAATTATTACACCAAGTATTTTGTGTCAAAGTGGCCCATATAAAAACAAAATTTTATAGACAAAATTAGAGTCTTTTTTTATATGTAAAATATTCTGAACCATTTTTCGTGTTGAAGAGGATATAAATTATATCCAAACCAAACAGTAGAGGTATTTGTAAGGCATATAGTTGATTTATTATAGGAATTCCATGAATGTTCATATTTTCGAACATGTGTTATTTTTGAATGGCCATTTACTTCACACTTTTTGTATAGGAATTGCTTACAACGCTCATTGCTTATTTATTATGTGAATTTGATGAATGTTCGTTTTTCCAACAGGTGGAATTTCTGAATCATCTTTTGCTAAACATTTTAGGGGCTATCTTTTTCAAGAAATCTCATTTGTTGCATTTTCTTGTTATTTTCTTTCTAGTTTTCTTTATACTTGTACATATGTTTTTGATGACACTTCTGAGCAGTGGCGGATCCAGACATTTCTTACAGTGGGGGGGGGGTGAAATCTATTTAAATTTTTTGCAATTTTGCTAAAAATTTTCAGAGAATACGACAGCTGTATTATGTCTTTTAGAATCAATAATTACCTATGTTTTCATATTTTTAACATTATTTTGCCATGAATAAATTGCAAAAATTTATTTTTTATACATGTAAGGGTATACATAAGTAAGGGTATTTTTCGAAGCCATTTTTCATAGGGGGAAGGGGGCTTAGACCCATGAGCCCCCCCCCTGGATCCGCCACTGCTTCTGAGTATGTATGGGATGAATGTAGCGGTTCATTATCAGTGTCTGAAGGTCATATATCTATTGCCTCTTTCACTTCAGATATGAGTTCCAATGATGACTTTATAAATGAAACTCAAAGTATATGTTTCAAATCAAAAGAGGATTCTTTTCATGGAGTGAAAAGCCTTTTGAGGATGATGGTAAAATTTCAAGTGCAAATATATTAAAGAACAAACCCGCTCCAACCAAGTATGCGATTTTTAGAGCAAAAGATTTGAAATCCTTCTTTTATCTTTTTTCACGAATTTCATCATGAAAACTATTTTGCTTCATTCAAACTCCTATGGAAAATTTATCTTTCAGGAACAATGAAATGTGCTGACACTTTACACAAAAATGGTGAAATAAATGATAGAGATAATAAAAATCCAACAATTGTTCTTGACTATAATAATACAAAAGGTGCTGTTGTTGCTCTAGAGTCTAGAGCAAATGATTTCGAATTTTTCTTCTAAAAGAAGAACCAAAAGGTGGCCGATGGTTGTATTTTCGAACATGATTGATGTTTCTGTTTTTAATGCTTTTATAATCTGGAAGAATCTGGTTGATCATGAATGGGGTAAAGCATTTTCTAACACAAAAAAACGAAAGTTTATAGAAATTTAGGTCAATGAAATCATAAAACCTTTGATTTCAGAGCACAAATTTAAGCCTAGATGTGAAAACGCCATTAGAATAGCGAACAAGGGGCAGGGAAATAATTCAGTTTTTTCAGTAGAAAAACAAAATTAAAGAAAAGATGCTCGTAATGTCCTTCTACTTGTGATGTGGGTCATATTGATCCGAGATACAAAGGTAAAGGTAAAGGTACCCCGGGGTGTTTTCAACGAGAAGGCACAATTGCGCCGCTTGTATCGAACTATGAGGAAAGCAGGCTTGACGCGGAATCGAACCCAAGACCTTGAGTTATCGAAACCCAGTATCCAACCAACTTTACTCACGCTGAGAAAAATAGATTAAATGGAAAGGAAATGAGAAAATGATAATAGGAATTCAAATTAAGAAGTGAGAAAATATGAAGTTTTTGTAAAGTAAATGAAATACTTTCTCAACCACGATCTCTCCATATTTTCAGAAGATTCCTAATTTCTTAGGTTTTCCTATTCATTATAAAAATAATGGGAAACTGTTCTCTTGAGAGGATTTCTATTTCTATAAGTTTAAAAAATAGTAAAGCTGATATACTTTATTTAAAATTTATATAACATTAAAAAGAAGGTCGCATGTTCTAACATCAACGTCAAAACTTTTATAGAGAAAGTTAAAAAATTAATACAATCTATTTAAAATTCACAAAGCAAGGTTTTGTTAAAAAATCTTTTCTTCTTTTAGTATATTTTATTAGTATATTCTTTAATATTTGATAATATAGGTAATGCTACTTAAAAATTCAAATGTTAAAATTTCTTCATTTTGGAGTCTATGTTTTTAAGTTTGAATTCTTCCATTAATTTCTTTGGCTTTTTTACTTGTAGTCTCTCTTTCGCCTGATAAAAAGCAATCAACGTAGTTCTTTGCATAGTTCCTTCCTTTTGAATGCCTCTTACAAACCGCCATAACGAAGGATGTGGGGAATCATATAGGGTCTGAATTGCTCGGTGCCATCCTTCAAGCTTGTTCGTGGTTCTTGGTAAAAAATCATCCGACCTTTGTTCAACACTCCAAATCATTGGTGAAACTAAAGGCTGCATTCTTCTTCCTCCTGTTCTTTGGGGCCTTCCAGTGTATGCATCTTCAAAATAACACTATAATTGTTCATTCTTTTGATATATTTGAAGATCTTCAAGTGTATCCATCAATTCTTCAAATGCTTGGGTTATTTCATTTGGTGGTAGGAATGCTAATGCAGCAAGCAATTTACAATAAAGTCAGGAGCTCGCAACATTTACATAGTTAGACCAATACTTTGAATTTTCCTCCAAATTGCCTGTGAAAGATGGAAGAAAGATCCTTGAATCTCTACATTTTCAAAGACATATTTGAAAGCATCCATGACCGGTTTCTCAAAATCAGTGGTAATTGTGCTTGGCTGTAAGTCTGGGTGCTTTTGTTTCAAGATACTAAAGGCTTTTTTTTTATAAGTTTCTTTTGTTTTATTTGTCAGCAAGGTGTAAACACATGCAAATAGTGTATAGTTGATAAAATAATTGTTTTACCATTTTGAGTGTACTTGTTATACATCCAGTGTGTAGCAGTTGCAAGTATGTCTAGCATAGTTTTACTTGCCAATATTAGTATTTCATTGGAATCACATTCATCATAAAGTAGAAAATATTCTTTAGCAATCCCTATTGTAATCGTTTTAAAATGTTCTGGTAAGTTTATCTCTGTAAGTGGGTTGGGGAAAGTAGCCTTCCAACTTTTTTCTTTTTCGTTGGATGCATTTCGTAAGGGCTTTCCTTTTTGTCATGGAAGCCGAAGTTTCACAATCAAAATTTTGCGTAATGTTAGCAATGATTCTAAGTGGTGGTGCAAGAAGCTTCTTCTCTCAACAATCTTAGCTTTTTCCTGTGGTATATCGGGTGCATGTGAATGCTTTTTGCCTAAAACTCCTTCACTATTATCACAATAATCAATAGCAGTTGTTTCAGTTCCTTTACAGCCTTTAGAGACGCATCTCTAATTTTTCGTTTCATTATTGGTTGTATTCCTACGGTACACACATCTCTCGTGACATATTTGATCACCTCCTTTTTGCAATTTTATCACTTTCGTGTTGATGGGCTGTTCATTCCAAAAACACTTATTCCTATTCAATATAAGAATTGTTGTGGGAAGAAGAAAACACTGAAAAGGAGGCATTTTTTTTACTTTAAGCGATCGAACACTTTTTTTCACAGCAGTGTTTTATCTTTTACTCATAAATCACTTATTTTACTTTAATGATGTCAGAACTTTAATATCAATAAAATCCGCCTTTAACTTGTTAAATGAAAACTTATCCAATAGCCTTGGGTATAAACCAATAGAAAAATATTTATGTTTTATATTCAAAAGTTCATTGTATATCAGTGATGCGGAACTTTCTATTCCAAAATAACTTTCATTATCCCAACGTGCCACATAAACATCAACGTTGTTGCCTTATAATTAATGAAAGAAGACTCAATGAGTACCTTTGTCCATTTTATTAGCAAAATTTTCAAAGAAAACAAATATCCTATTAAATCCATGAGATTTCTTTACCTTTAAACATTGAGATAACTTTAGGATTGATGTCCCATATTTGGTTAATATTAAAGCAACACATTAATCGCTCATATCATCTGTAAGTTTGTTCATTTTTATCTTATTTGATGGAATTTAAAGTTGGAACCATTGGGCCAAAAGCATTAATTGATCCAGAAAACCTAAAATTATTTGGTCAACATTTCCACTCTTTATGATTTGTTTTTCATAGCTAAAAGGCAAGCTAAAGCTTCATCCATTTTCTTCATCCGTTTACACCAGAGGTAGGCAAACTTTTCCAGGAAAGTTTCGCCTCTAAAAATTCATAACTAAGAGGCCGCATGGCAAAGTAAAAAAGGCAATCTTTAAAATAGGTAAGACAATTTTTAAAGAGACAAACGATTCTAGGACAATTGCCCACTGGATTATTTCCCCCAGACAATTGCCCCTCCCTGTATAATTGCCCCCTGGACAGCCCTAGTTAAATTGCCCCCTGACAAATGCTCTCGATATATTGATTTAAAAATGTTATTATTTTAAAAAAATAGAAAAAAATATTTTAACAATTAAAAAATTATTGAAAAAAAAGTTTAACTATTTAAAAAAAAATAAGAAAAAATAAAAAAATTATAAACTAAATTATAATCAATTACATCAGAAATACCAAATCTTAAATTAATCATATTTTTTAAAATGATTAGATTTATTAAATATATAAAGGAAGTTGTTCTGGGTGCAATTATTCTAGGGGGTAATTTTCGACTTTACCTCCAGGTTATAAATTTAATAAAACGAGAGTTAACGTGGGCTCACTCGACACCGTTAATTAACTTGAGGCACCATATTAACTTGAATATTCAAACAATTTCAGATATTATTAAACATAATCAATGGGCCCCAAAATTCACGATTTAATCGTTATCTAGAATACATTTTTCACTAAAGTGAATATTAAAGACCTTTTATAGAGGTTTGCGTGCGAAGAATCGTGATCTTGTCTGATACCTTTGGAAAGCGGTCATATGTTCGCCACCACTGTCTTCTAACATAGCAGACATTTTAAAATGGCAAATAGTAGTTTGTATGCATAACCCTATGCCAAAAGTTTCAAAATATTTTGGGTCATTTCTCCAATGTAGTACATTGTAATACATTTCTATTAGACATTTAGAATTGAATCATTAATTTTTAAAGAATTTCTTCATACACTCGGCATATATAGGCAATGAAGGCATTGCTATGTGATCAAATATGCAGATTTTTATTACTTGTAAAATGCATTATTATCAAGAAGGTGTAGAGATGATAAGAAGTAGAGATATGAAAATGTTCTTTCACCATGCATATAAATGTGAACATATGTACAACACAGACGCGATGTATGTAACGAATGGAAACGTTATTGTGCAAAGCAGTATTGTATAAATACCGCTCAAAGCATGGACATTATTTGAATAAATTACCATACATAAATTTTAATGGCATTTTAGTGAATATATAAATACTAATGAATGGGTGAGACTTAGTCAGGAGATAAGGGATTAAGAGCTCTGCTAGGACAAAGAAGTCAAAGAAAATATCGTCATTCCCGACATACGAAGCATTTGATATAGATACCGTGCCATTGTGAATCAGCTCAACAATTATACTTCTTCATAATGTAAAAATGGCAAAATTTTACACATCAAAAAGAACTCCAAAGATAAGCTTCGTGCTAACTGGAAAAATGTCAATATTTCCAAACGACAAACCTATAAGCTTTGTAGTACATTTTGGTTGAACTTTTATTCCCTGAAGTAGCAACATATTTTTGTTATTTGAATTCTCTGAAATTATAAAACATGTTCACTTGCTTAGCCTATGAAATTAACTCATTTTTTCTCTAAAAATCATTCGACACACTAATATTTTCTAATAGTAAATTTAACTTGAAGACATTCTTTTTTATATGAAACTTTTTTTTAAGAAGTTGACTAAATAATATAACATCTGAAAAGAGATATCTGTTAAAAATTGTAACACATATCACTTGATAATCATAAAAAAGGTTTTACATTAAATATAGGTATTAAAGACAAAAGATTTTTGTGTACCAAATATATCTACAACAAAATAAAAACTTGCATAATAATTGATTACCTCTTATTCACATTATGAATATTGAGCAAAATTTTCTTCAAGGAATAATTTGAATTTTGGAAATACAAAAAAATATTCACCACACAAACCTGAACTCTTAAAATGGTTTTAGAGTTAATTATTTATTTTTTTCAAAAAAGAATGTAGTTAAACACATGTAAGAAAATGTTACCTTGAAAAAATTTAATTATAGAATTTTTTAAAAATAATTACCATACCCACATTTTATTATACGTTTGAAAAAGGATAAATATAAATTAAAAGTTGCTTCATTCTGCAAGAATTATAATGTTCCCTTTAACTCCGAAAAAGTAAAATAAGAGAAAGAAAGAAAACTATTTTAGTTTGAACAAATCAATGATCGCTAGTAAGAAAGTGGAAAGATCTCATTTTTCAATGGATTGAATTTTTGCATTATGATTTTAAATTAACGGTAAACATACATGCCCAGGCCTATGCCTTGGACAAGTTAAAATGGGTACGGATGTCTGCGTGTTTGACTTCATTTTCCAACTCATCTTTTGAGGAAGTAATGGCGTGTTTTTCACATCTTCTTCGTCATTGTTGTTATATTTATTTACATTGTGCACATCATGTTATTAACTTTACGTTTTTCTGCTTCTTTTGCAAACTAGACAAACATCCAATAAAGCGCGTCAGCAAATAATGGCGAGCAATAATTCGTTTCAAAGTAAACAATGAGGAAGTCTTTTCGTATATGAACACTATAGGTACACTAAAGCTATTTAGTCTCTGCGCCTTTTTTACGCAGGAATGAATGAATGAATGAATGCTGCTCTTTTATCAGTTTGCGTATCAAATTTTGCGTAATTTAACCATAATCTCTTTGATTCTCTTTTATATACATATTATAGTGATTACAGAATAGTTGGTTCGAGTCAAACAATCACTCTGTTTGTTCAATGTCGCAAGGAAGGGAGAGAGAGAGGAGAGGCAGAAGGCTAAATGCTAAATACAAAGACTGCATAGGTCACTTCTGTGTGCTTATATATAAATAGAGAGAGGTGCTTTGATGTCCCACTCCATTATGCAATCAAAGGAATCAGAAAGGATTTATACAGTTGGGAAAATAACGACATTTTTGTTAATAATTCAAACCAAGCATTCATAAATAAAGTTTTGTGATAAAAAAATTTCCCAAAAAATATAATTTTCAGAAACACTAGCTTAGTCCAACATTTTGGTCAAAATTTTCAAACAGCTTACTATTTTTAAACTAAATTGAAAACTCTATTTTCAACACCTAGACAAAATATTTTAGAATGTTTTTGTTATTTTAATCTTTCATTTGAACCCATTTCAGCAAATTATATGTGATATTTCCAAATTACAAAACTTTAAACACAATTATGTATTTGAATTTTAATAATATTTTTGTTATTTTCTAAAAATAGTTACACATTTTTTTAGATAAAATTAACGAAAAGTAACGAAACCTTTTATTAAGTTAACGATAACGAAAAACGACCAAAAATTTCTAATTAAACGATAACGATAACGAGCCCCTTTTTTGTTCAAAGTAACGATAACTATACACGCAAGTCTCACTTGAGATAACTACGGTCTCAAGTCTAATATATAGCTACCACATACTGAAGTATTGGAGTTGAATCAATTCTCATTTTTCTTTTGCTAAATTTACTATTGTGTTAAATCTTTGAAATTTTTCTTGAATGAACCAATTATATTTAGTGCTACTATATTTACTGAAGAAATTAAGAATGTAATAGAACTGCTAAGTTAAATTTAATTAACTCTAAAGTATAGTAGCAGTGGGTATTCAAATAAAGTTCCTTCTCAAATCAAATCCACTTATTCTGATGTAGTCCATAAATGCATCAATCTAAAATGTCTATTAATTTTAATTCCTCATTATCAGTTAAGATTCATATGTTTTTCAATGATACGAAAAATGGTATTTTGTGTCATATTAAATAAAAATTGAAACCTAATGTGAATAACCTTTGCATCAAAAACTGTAAAAAAACTTCAGATAACTCCTTAATTCTAGAAACATGCTTGGATAATCTAAATCATCTTAAATCAGTCCTTGATCTAAATTCTTTTATTTACTGCAAGGTGAGAAAAACAAACGCGATACGACCAATGAATTTAACTTGAATTTTCTTCTGAACCAAACCTTTAACAGTTCTGCTTCAGATTAAAGTATTGATTTATTTGAAAGACGTCCAAGTGAATTTTCTATTTTTTTTTAATTGAAGTCGTCCGATCTTTAAGATTTTGATAGTGTTCCTGCTTTTAGTGATGATTTCGTTATTGTCTTTTAATTGCCAATCCTTGTATTCAAAATTTGGCGACTTATGTTGTTTAATCAATAGAATTAATAGTGTGAACAAAAATTCGGTATCGCTAGTTTGCGTTTAAAACATTTGGCTTAATCCCTTTGACAAATAATTTTGACATTTCTAACTATAAATTTCTTTCTCATCCTTCTTCCTTATCTTCTCAAAGGTTTTTTGTTCTCAAATCAGCTATCCCAAAAAAATATTTACTTATTTGAATCCATAATGATTTTTCACCCCCAACGTTTAAAGTTTAAAGTTTTTTAACAAAAAAATTATTATTCATAACCTTTATCACCCTCCAATTAATTATAAAGACGCTATTGATAAATTTTTCCTCGATTTTAATCTTTATCTAAATTCGTTGAATAAAAATTATGAAGAGATAATGGTTGGAGATTTCAACATTGATCTTCTTTTGTTTGATAAGTCACCTTTTGTGAATAATTTCCTTCATCTTATCTTATCTCACTCTTTTATGTTTAATTTGTAAACCAACTACTAGGCCCCACTATTCGACATTGATTGATAATATTTTGATTAGTAGTGCTCTGCACTGTAATAGCAAAAAAATAAAATAAAATGATGTAAAATTACAAAACTCTACATTAAAAAAAAGCAAATATAGCTTCTGAGGGTTGAATGTCAAAGGCCAAAAACAGCCGCTAGGAGACGCCAACCTGGATGCAATCTTCAAAGCACAGGAAATATAATATAAGGAGTATAGAGAAAGCTAAAATGGGGAGAATAGAATATATCAAACAATTGCCCTTTTGCAGATAAAGCAATCGGAGGTTGCACAGTGATTGAGATTCATGTATGAATCAAGGAAAAACTTTTACAGTATCTTTTGAAACTTTTTGATATGAATAGGATCTAGTGAAAAAAACGTTTGTTTTCGGCAGTAGATGCGTTCCCGTTTCTTTGAAATCTGCTTTGGCAAAGTCGATGAATATTGCAAAATAAGTTCTTTTCAAAATAATATATTGATAGCCCACGTCTTTGATTGTAAAAACTCTTAATTTTGTAGAGTAACATTCCATATCTTTAAAAAATTTTGATTCTATTTGTTCCCTATTAATTCACTGAAGATTTATAGGTCCGATTTACTATTATATTTGTAAACATAGCCTCAGATCTTTCAAAAATTGACCTAACGACTTCAAAAAGGTGACGTAAAAAGGTTTTATTTGCAAAAAAATTGACATAAAAATGAATTCTTTAATCACTTTTCCCAATTATTATTATTAATATTATTATTATAAGATATATCATCTAATATTTTGAAAAGATGTGTAGATATACTTCTTTTTTTCATATGTTTATGATTTTCTTTTTATTGTTTCGTTTTTGCATGTAGTTCCACATACGTCATTTTCAAATTCGATATTTCTATCTATATAAATCAAATGCATTTTCATTGTAAGATTCGAAGATCACGTTTTTCAATTATTTTATTTATGTTCGAGAATAGAGGAGTCAATATTTTTTAGCTACACTTTTAAAGTGTTGCTTTGTGATCTCTTCGGTATATAAAAGCAATGTCAAAATTGTTAAATACGCGCTCTTTAGATTTTACTTATTAAATTTTTATAACATCTATATTACTTAGAAAAAATAGATTATAAAAAAGTTGACTTTTATTGATCTAATAACTTGGGCTTTTTTACACGAACTTTATAAAATAAAAGAATTTACGTGTTTTAGAATAAGTGCCATTAGAATTCAAAAGTTGACCTTGTTGACTTTTAAAGTGTCCTATAAGTTATCACACCAAATTATATTGATAATACAAAATGAACTTTAAAAAGGCGCTCAAGTCACATAGGAAGTTGACTTTTTGAAAATGTAGAAAATGTTTGTCATTTATATTTGTAGCTTTTGAACAATTACATTTTAATATATATTCTTTTTTTCATGAACCCCATTTGTATTGCTCATTTATTTCAGACAATTTTTTAGGAGTAATCCTTAACCAGATTTTGGATATTTTATTAGGTTTAATTGTAAATATGGAAAAAACCTTATGTTTTTATATTAACCTTTTAGAAAGAGATAACGGATGCTATTTTCAATAATAAATTTTTGAAAAATATTTAAAAATCTTTGTATTATATTTTCTACAAATTAGGGAGAATCTTGAGGTATAAAAGAATGTTCAAAAATCTAACTTTGCACTAATATATCTTTTATTCGCACTATAATAGTAGATTATAACTCTATCAAAATCCTTTAAAACTCTATTTCATCAGCTCTATCCTTTTTATATTGTGAAGCTTGAATCAACATTGTATAAATATATGCGCCATCTGGTTTGCTTAAAATTTTCATAATCACATCCAAATAATTCCTATACTTATGCAAAAATGAACTAAGCTAATTATTATTGTTTCTTTGAATTGAAATATCCATTCACTTCTTCATATTCTTCTAAATCAATACCAAAAACTAAAAATTTATCATTTCTATTGTAAACTCTTGTTACAAGTAGGTTAGCATTGTTCAAAATACTAAACGTTGTTTCGCCTTTCCCTACCTCAAAGACGTAACCAGAGGGGGGCTAAGTTTCTGAACATCCACACTCTTACACATATACCTTGATCAAAATTACGACCTTTCATGGTAAAAAAGCAGCATATTAAAAATTAAAAAATGAAACAAAAATTTATCTTATGTTTATCTAAATTATAAATCTAATAAGATATCATAAAGTACTTTTTATACTTAAAAAGACAAAAAAAACTGGATATTATTTAATATTTATTGGAAAGTTTTAACTTTGAAAATTATTTTAGATTTTTTACTTTTCCAATGCTTTGATCAAAAACATAGTAAAGAAACAAATTTTAAAGTTAAAAATCTAAGCATTTTTCTCTAGATAGTATTACATCTTGATTATTTTCTTTAGCAAGGATATTTTGACTAGATTATACGAAAAAAAATAAATATACATTAGTTCATGTAAGAATTTTTAATTCTGTTTGATTCTAATATTGTAGTTAGCTCATGAGCAGACAGTATACAAAGGTAATAAAATTAAAAATCTACTAACATACACCCCAAGTATGAGAAATGGAAATAAGTTAATAATACCAATCATCACTTTTGTAATTAAAATAAATTTGTAAAATTTTAATATATGTAAAAACGCAGTGATATATGAATTTAGATGTGAGAGCTTCTGAATCTTCAAAATTTTATGAGGTCTTCAAAGAATCTTTTCTGACAATTGAAGCTTAAGCTTTCGATGCTGTCTATAGGAAGCCATGTTTGTACATCAAAACCATGAAAACAAGTTTCACCACTTAATTGAATATATATCTTCTCTTCGTGTGGCCTAAAATTAATAAGCACATTCAAGATGGAAGTATTTTTTTCTATAAAATGGTAGATTTGGGAACTTTCAACATTCAAAATTGTCCAATTTTTTTTCTTCAAATTTTAATCACACTTTTTATGTTCATCTTCGAGAAGAGTAAATTGGGTAATTATTTTTATTGCATAAAAGTTTCTACATCAGATTTGAAAAGAAGATTTAAAAGAGAAAAAGTTTCTCATTGAAATATAAAAAAACTTATTGGGACGTGGACAATTGCCTGCTGATCTATATCCACTTTATAAATGTAACCTAGAAACAATTTACAGCGAATCTTTAATTGCACATATGATACCGATCGCTGAAACAATGAAATACATTTTCCAGTCCAGCATATATCAAGATGTCTCAGGAACACTGCATAAACAAAAACGTAAGAAAGACAAAGAAGGATGTATATCTGGAAGATAAAACATAAATAGAGATTGCTAAGAAGAAAATATTAAGAACTATTGAATAATGATAGGTCTAAAAATTTCAACTATCAAAATTACATCCCTGAAAATTTTCTTTATGAATATTGTCAAATCATGAAAATAGAAATTCTGGGTGGAATTTTTGTGTGTGGAATTTTTTGAAGTAAAATTTTAAGTATAGTAGCGAACAAGGAACTTAATTATTATCTACTTCAACATGGAAATTTTCTAGAACAAATTCTAAATTTTGGTTGAGAGAAGATATAAACAGTAAAATAATCTAGTTTTAGTATTGTACAATACATTTCAATTTTTTTAATAAGTACAAGTGATTTTACTATAAAAGGCTAACTTTGTAAGAAAATTACTATTTTGCCTCTTTGAATTTATAGAAATTTGATTTCTGCTAATTGAAAAGATAAAAGTGTTTTGAATACGTAGGTTGTAAGGGGACTAAAATAATGATTTAAATCATCCGTTTTTAAGATTAAGGTTTTGGAATCAGTGTGTTAGAGATGGTTACAAAGTCAAAAATCGTTAGAGCTTTATATCATAATAATATATTATTAATTGAATTGAATAAGTAGTTAAATTAATTATGAATTTAGTTGACTTGTTAGTTAATTATTAAATTAGTTGATTAGTTATTTGATTGATTCATTAAAATTCTTGGTGTCAACATAATGTCCTCTTCAAAGGATTGTGGACATTTTGTCCATAACATTATGTTAATTTGCATTTTATCTATTAATTTTTTCTCCGTCGACATTATGTCCATGGATATTTTGTCCGGCAACCATACAATTATTCTTAAACTTATTATTTTTCTAAAAAACATTCAAATTATTCTTTAAAAATTGAAATTGTTTTAACAATGTTTTTTTAGTTGTTTACATATTTATCCAGAGTTCCCTCTAAGGTTCTCGCCCCACGACCAATTGGCTATTTAAAAAATAGCGGCCTATTTAATTAGGACAAAGATTCACAACGTCGGGTAAGGGTATCAGAGTTTGATACTACAACAGATCCTACTACTCAAGGAAACTTAATTATAAAAATTTCTACTTCAGAAAAGGAATATTTAAATTGTGAATACTACTCTACTATAGGTTTAATTTGACTATATATAAATCACTTGTTACAGTTAAGCGCTTTGCATTCATCTTAAGGAGAATCAAGACATTTGGCACATCGAAATGTGATCAATTTGAAAATAGAACCTATTTCCCGATGACGATTAAACGAAAAATTCAGTAAATCTGAATCTTGTTTTATTATTAATTCTAAATTGATTTTTATAAGAATAAAACCTTGTTTCCAACAATTTTAAATTCAAAAGACCACTTCTTTGTTCATTTTATATGAACAAATTATAATATGATTATTTTTACAAATATCTTAGTTTTATCTCACTATTAATCCTAACAAGAATCCCCAAAATAAGAATTATATGTATCATTTAATCAATTTTTATGAAAAAATTCTTGTGTTCATGATCTTGGATTCTCTTCTACACCAGTAAAGAGAGTGCTTTAAAAATATTAAATAATAAAAATAATTTATAAAAAATCTTGAATATTTAACATTCATGATATTTTATAACAAACAAAAAATTAAAATACTTTTTGCTTATTTAAAAAAGTATATTAATTTTTTTAAACTTGGATCAACTAAAAAGAATGTAAAATGTTTAAAAAAAGAAATTTTTACGATCGTTTAGTTAGACAAAATAAAAACAAACTAAATTGAAATATAAAAAAGAGGTATATTCGAGACATATAACGTTAGTTTATGTATAGTCCCGGGCAATAAAGAGCAGAGCCCCTAGTATATTCTGAAGAAGAGCAATGTCTTTCTATCATTTTTAAATGTAAAGTCTTTAAATATCAATTTTCATTTTTTATCTCATTAACATTTGACAAGTTCGAAAGAGGCCTGCTTAGAGGAGAAGCTCATTGAGGAAACGCAAGCACTGTTGTTCTCCGATAAATACAACGTGATATCCATGCCTCAAGAAGATCTATAGAGAAATTATTATTTATCCATAGGTAACTTAGAATATTTCACAAATCTAATAATTCATAGGTGTCAAAAGAAAGGATCAAGTGAAATTTTTAAACATCAAAAAAATCTTAAATCTCACTTAAATTACTCTTTCACTAATTTCATGATACGGGGAACTTAGAAGTCTCCTGAGTATTGTAAGAGGTATTTTACCGTAAAAAATGAGTTAAATTTTAAGAAAAAAGTTATAAAAAATTATTTAAATTATATAGAGGTTAGTATCTTAAAATGAACAATTAATAAATATATTATGTGGCACCTATAAAATTTTTAACATTGCAAAAATAGGTTTTTTATGAAATTAAATCGTGGACTAATTAAATTTTATATAACTTAGATATACTTATTGTTAATTGAATTATTTTTATCATAAAAAATCGATATAAAAAATTCATTTAAATATAACCTATATAAACATAGAGCAAAATAATCCATAATATAGATCATGAATCCATTTACTAGTGGCAAGCTTAAGCAACGATAGCTAAAAACGCAGACGTTTTATTTTCAAAGCCATTTGTCTGAATAAAGCATGACTACCATTAAATTCAACTGATTGTTCCAAAATATGAACATTGGCAAATGGGTTTTAAAATCAAAGTGCGACTTTTTAGTTGCTTTTATAAAGGACCTAATGCAGACAAGGGATAAAACGACTGAGAAAATAATTAATAGAATGTGCAGTTAAATATAGTTTCCTAAGTAAAGTAATTGAGTTAACTAGGTTATTTAAATTTCCATAGGATAATTTAAATTAAATGTGCCGAATGCATATTGAAAAAAAAAAGTTTTTCATGAAGTTTAAAGTAACAAAATGATGAAAATCTCATACAGAGTTTGACTATACTTCCAAATCTTACAAAAAGTGATCATTATTGCGTGTCTTTTACTTTCTTCAAAGGTACATCAATATCGAAAAGCTGTTCCAAAGTATAAGTTCAGTTCTGCTGATTATTTTTCTATTGAGAACAATTTTAAAGAAATAGATTGGAATATTTTACATAAAAATGATATAGAAAGAAGTTCGAAAATTTTTGAAACTTTTTTGAAAAAACAAATTGAGCTTCATGTACCTAAATTAGAGGATAAAAAATCTTTTAAATTGTATATGAATAAAGATGCAATTTTTATTTATAAAAATAAAAAAGATTATTTAATCTGTATAAAAAGTATGGCAATAAAAATAGTTTTGAACAATATAAAAAATGTAGCAATCATCTTAGAAAATTTACCAGGCAACTTAGAATTGATTATGAGGTAAAAATTTTAAAGAATACAAGCAAAACTCAAAAAAAGTATAGAAGTATATTAATAGGAAGAAAAATAATTTAGCTATTGAAACAATATTGAGTGAAAATGGTAGTATAATTGAAGATGAGTTTTTACCTGAAGCCTTTAAAGAATACTTTTATTCCATGTATAAAAGAGAAGGTAAACTTTTGACTAGAAACGTTGAAGTTAAACTAATTTCACAACCCTTTGATAGAATGACTATAGAAATATCCGAAGTATACCATAAGCTCAAAAGTCTAGATGTTTCTAAATCACCTGGTATTGACAACATTTCACCGCTTTTTTTTTCAAAAACTCTGTAATGTTTTAGCGAAGCCTCTAACAGTTTTATATAAGTCTTTAGTGGAGCGTAAACTACCTGAATCATGGAAATTAAGCTGTGTATCACCGGTTTTTAAAAAAGGTGAGAAAAAGCTCATTACTAATTATAGACCAATATCAGTCATTAATATAATTTTCAAAGTGCTTGAATCGATTATAAAGGACAAGGTTGTTGACCATCTTGATAAAAACAATTTGATATCGCGGCAACAGCATGGCTTTCTTCCAAAAAAATCAACAATAACAAATCTAATTGAATTTTCTAATGAATTTTCCCTTGAAATGAATATCAGTAAAACTGTGAACATTATTTATTTGGACTTTCAGAAGGCTTTTGATACTGTCCCCCATGAAAGACTCTTGTTAAAGTTGAAATCTTATGGTATAGGAGAAAACCTTATAGAATGGTTCAGGGACTATATTTTTAATAGAAAATTTATTGTTCGATTGAATGGATTATGCTCATCAACTTCAGAAATAATAAGTGGAATCCCTCAAGGTTCTGTATTGGGACCTGTATTTTTCTCTATGTTTATAAATGATATTTGTGATGATCTAAAATCAAATATAAAAATTTATGCTGATGATATAAAATTATTCAAGGGTTCAAAGGGTGAAGGTACGAAGAATATACAGAATGATCTATACAAAATATATAGATGGAGTAAAGAATGGGATATGCAGTTGAATATAAATAAGTGCTATCACCTTCAAATTGGAAAAAAAGAGGAGGCCAGTTTTTATATAGGCGGAACTAAGTTAAACCAAGTTGAAAAGCATAATGATCTAGGATTAATCGTTGATTCAAAGTTTTGTTTCTCTGATCATGTATTGCACGTTGTCAAGAAAGCCTTCAATATTCTACACATGTTGAACAATACCTTCATCTTATCTTAAATCGAAATTTCTCTGTATTTATACAAATCTTTAGTCAGACCTGTTCTGGAATACGCAAATGTAATTTTTGGAAGTTCATCAATTATCAACATCAGAAAAATAGAAAAGGTTCAAAAAGTATTCACAAAGCACTTGAAAGGAATGCAAAATTTATGTTATATTGAAAGACTTCAAAAGATTGACCTGCCTTCTTTATATTATCGAAGCCTGAGAAATGAAATGATATCAATATTTAATATCGTAAAAGGAAATATGAAGATTGATGAGAAAGTTTTGCCTGAATATTCGAAGAGAATTTCCAGATCACACTTGCTGAAGTTTGCACCTGAATCCTTTCAAAGTAAGTATAGAAGCAGATATTTAATCCAAAGAGCATACAATCACTGGAATGGCTTACCTAATGAAGTTGTTAACTCAATTACTGTGAAAGAATTTGAAAAAAAACTCGATGAATTTTGGAAAGACAGAAGATTTGCCGTTCCTTGAAAAATACGCTATATTTGATGCAATTCTCATAGGCTGCTAGCCTCTTTAAATTGCTTAATAAACTTATGTTATGTTAGAGGAGAAGCTCATTGAGGAAACGCAAGCACTGTTGTTCTCCGATAAATACAACGTGATATCCATGCCTCAAGAAGATCTATAGAGAAATTATTATTTATCCATAGGTGACGATGTTTCACAAATCTATAATTCATAGGTGTCAAAAGTAAATTTCTTGAGAAATTTTTTAACATCAAAAAAATCTTACATCTCAATTAAATTCTCTTTCACAATTTCTGATACGGGAAAATTGGAAGTCTCCTGAATTTCACAGCTTTGAACCTGTAATAAATGTCAAATTTTAAGAAAAAATATAAAAAATTATTTATATTTATATAGGTTAGTATCTTTAACATGAACAATTAATAAATATATTATGTGGCTTCCTATCATATTTTTAAGCAATTCAATAAATAGGTTTTTTATGCTCATGATTCGTGGACTGATTTTATTTTACTATAATCTAAAGTATACACGTAATCCTCAAAAAGAATTATTATTATTATTTTTAAAAAATGAAAAATTATTCATTTACATATAACGTATATAAACATAGAAAAATAACAAAAAATTGATCTTAACCCATTTAAGGCCAAGCAAAGCAGACGATATCTAAAAAACGCAGACGATTTATATTCAAAGTCATTGAAAAAAGCAGACGAAGATGAAATTACTTATGTTCCAAAATAGGAACATTGGCCGTAAATGGGATAAAACAAAGTGCGATTTTTTATTTCGCTAAAAGGACATTTTTTATATAAGTGATTATTATAATGATTAGAGATAGTAACTTTTATTTCCAATTAAATTACTTTCCTCAGTAAAGTATTCGTGTTAACAACGTTTTTTAAATTTACCATATGTTAATTTAAATTAAATTTTCTGAATGATATTGAAAAACAAAAAGTTTTTCATGAAGTTTAAAGTTACAAAAATCATCAAAATTCACAGTTTTCATTTAGCATTGAAATGGCTGAAGTATCAAAATTGCATGCACATTCCTCATTCAACAAATTAAAATAAATATTTTTATGTTAACACATAACTATTTTTTCACTTATTAAAATTGATAAATCTTGCAAAAAAATAAAAAATACAAATCAAAATTTTTAATCAAAAATTTAAAAAAAATAAAATTTTGTTTTAAAATTAGAGATAAGTGAACATGGGGCCTTATTTATGATACTCCCATTTGTTCACATTATACTTGTTGAAGATATGGCAGTTGTGGATTGCACAAGAAAGTCAGTAGATGTAAATTATTTATCATAAACTTACAACGTAGAGGCTTGCTCATATTTTCGTTATAGTGAAAATTTAATTAAACTATTGGGAATACGAAAATCTTCGCTATAATGTCGTTCGTTATATTAGATTTTGCAAGATTAGTTCGTTAGATTTCGCTAAATTAGTTCGTTAGATTTCCCAAGATTTTGATATCATAAAGAAATAATGCTTACTTCTTCACAAATTAAGTCGTTGTTAATTTCTTTTTGCTTTGGAGCAACAGTGGTTTCTGAAAAGCATATATATTTTTATAAATCAAATTATTAAAATATAAAACTACTGAACTACCGATCGAATTTTGATTAATCTCATTGCAATGTTCTGAATCTAATTCTTTGCAGTCATTGGATACGCCATTCATACTTTTATCCAATAACATTTCTTTGTCAAATTGGGTTTCTTGAGAAGCTTTGTCAATGGAACTTTGAATCATTTCATTGGGATCTCTGTCTTCTATTTTTCTCGCTTCGCTTATATCTACTTGTTCAATAACTTTCGTTTTGCTTTCCTTTGATGTGAGTATTTCAGAGTTGGAAACTTCATCAACCAATTCACGTTTGATTTTCAGCTTTAACGGTTCTTTAAATGTCATTTTATTTTTATAAATGAAAAAAGATGTTTTGTTATATTTCGCATTAATCTCCTTCTTTGGTTCTTCGGCATCAGAGAATAGTATCTCATTGATTTCATTTATTGTATCCATTTTGGATGCAAAATTTTTCCTTTTTCTTCCCATTTTCAAAATCTTCAAGTATAATGATTTATGAGTGTTCATCATAATCATAGATATATATATATATATGGTTCTAGGACAATTGCTGCTGGATAATTGCCTCCTAGGATAATTGCTCAACACTAACTCTATTCATATTTTTTTAAAAGATTAGATTTATTAAATATATCGGGGGAGTTGCCTGGGGCAATTATCATAGAGTTAATGTCCAGGGGCCACTTACATATTATATATAAGTAACAATAAGAGCGAACAAAAATAATAATTTTTATAGAAATTATTGAAAAATGTTTTTATGTACTAGACTTTGAAAATATTTATTTATTATTTTTACTTATTCATTTAAAAAATAAGATACTGTGAAACCTCTCTAAAAGGAAATCAACAAAAACTTTCGGTTTGTCAAGAATTAGGTATATAGAGGATTTAGATTTGTTACATAGCAGTCCTTATTATTTCAACTTTGTATGATTCTAAATCTTAGGAAGATAAATGAAACATTAAAATGATTTGTTTATAACTTATTCTTAAATTTAATTTATTCTTAAATTAAATAATTACATTGATTTTAACAAAAACGTAATTAAATTATAATTATAAAAATAAATTACATCAAAAAAGTCATCCAAAAAAGTTTGTCTTGTATTTGATTTACTTCTAACCATGGATAAATTGTTTATTTTTGACATGTGACAGCATGCTTGGATCTTGTCAGGGGACAAAGTCTTCTAGTTCTTTCAAAATAATCTGTACTCTTGTATCTTTGGTCTCGCTTAGTTGAATGTAGTTTTCAAGGATGCACATCTCCCAGTTGTCATCTTCTGGTGGTTGAGATGCATCAATTTCTATGTAAGCACCACCATCAATCGGTTGTTCAGTGACTTGTATCAAGCAAGTTTTTAATAAAAGATCTACATCTTCTCCTTCTTCTATTGAACTATCAGCTGGAAACCCACAGGGTTTGAAGCATCCAGATATAGTACTTCCTGTCTTGTCACGCGTTCGAAATCCAGTGTGTCCATCTTTGTAATAAGTTGAAACATCAACAATTTTCGATATACACCTTGGTCAAGTGGCTGCATGAGAGAAATATTATTGGCTGGGAGAAATTTGCCGTTTCATCTCTTTATTAGAGAGGTCATCCATGCTTTTTTATTGGAAGTGTATGCAACGAGCAACTGACTAATTTTCACACTTCTCACAGTATCAGTGTTAACTTTTCATCTCTTGCCCTGCTCCTGAGCAAGACCGTCAGCCGCTCTTTCGAAATCGTTGTGCCGCTATGACTGCTTGACTTGGTTGCACGAGTTTTATCGGCAAGACCGGAAAAAGAGCCGTCTCGTCACATTTAAAAACATCTTGTATCTCTCAAGTATACAAGGAATTCTTTGGATCCAGTCTTCCACTGTTTTTTTGTCTACATCAGCCTTTTCTCCTGAAAGCGAATAGGATTGTTTGGAGAAATAGGACTTTCAAGAAAAGGCCATCTGACTGAAGCCTTAAAAGCAAGATATTCCTTACCTAGTAATTTGCCATATTCGGCTGCTATGGCTTGTATGATTGGACTGCATATAGGAAAATTTTTGGTTCGGGCTTGAGCGAACCATTCATACATCCTTCAGTTCAACGTGTCAAATCTACAATTTGTTTCAGGACGTTTCTTTTTTCAATCAGCGTTCTTTTCAATAAAAAAAAGGTATGTATCGTCTTTTACAACATATCGCCTTCTGTGCTAATAACGATGCCATCTTTTTTGCTTGGTTTTTTTGTGTCGGCTTAGTGGAGATTCTTTATTTAATCGAAATTTTATTGCAAATCAATTTCGCATCTTACTCGTTTACATGGAACAAAGTTAACATTGTGATTATAAAAATTGATAAACCAAATGAAAACTTAAAAAGAAAAGAAATTAACTCATCATACAATTAAGCATTTTTGCTATGTGAATCGAAAAAGTACCAGAGGGCTGGATCTTTTGATAACATCACATTTTTTGGCTACCTTCTGGATTTTTATATCCTTCAGGAGAATAAAAACTGGCTATGCCTCTTATATATTAGTATTTTTTTACAATCATTGTTATACATATCCCTCCCAGCTCAGACTTGAATATATTTTTTTTAATTTCTTCATGGATCTCTTTCAACGATGGTCTTTGACTATATTCTTTGTGGTGAATTCAATATTAATATTTTTCCTGCTTTTTATGATAAATATACTTTTAATTTACTAATTTTTTTGGCCTTTTAATATTTTCCTACGATTACAGATCTATCAAGGCTGGGGGCTCTTTTTTATTCCTCTCAGTCTCCCTTTATAGATTTTTGTCACCCAATTTTTATAATATTTTAATAAACTTTTGATTTATATTCAAAAACTTTCCTCATTTGATTTCTTCTTTTTCAAGATTCTTTCAATTCTCTCTTTTTACGTAAACTGTCATGGTTTTAAAAATTTAGGTTGACAGGTCTGTATTTACTGAACATACTCCTCACCCTCCTAATATTTCAATTGGAAATATATTTTATAGCTATTGATGCTTAATTTTTTATTTTCTCAATTTAACCCATTAAGTACCAAGAAATCAGACGATATTTTAAAAAAACGCAGACGATTTATATTCAAAGTCATTGAAAAAAGCAGACGAAGATGAAATTACTTATGTTCCCAAATGGGAACATTGGGACTTAATGGGTTAAAGCACAAAATGAGTGTAAAAAACGAACATACGATAATTCATATATTGAATATTGATTCGCATCTATCATCATTATTGGAGAAGAAAAAACACAATGTGTATAATTGTTCGAACGCTTTATAAAATGATTTTATGAAGCTTACAAAGTTAAAGCAACATTTGCTAGACGTTCATCCTCAATACAGGAAAAGGATAAAACATTTTTGAACGTCATAGAAATCAACAGGAAAATTTCAACAATTATATCGAAAGCTCATTGAAGCTTCATATATTGTAGTCGTGTAGATTGCAAAACAAAAAACCGCACTCAATTGGAGAAACGTTGATTAAAAACTCTGTGCTCTTAAAATGGTGGAAATAGTGTTGGGAAGTGGTTTGCTGAAAAAACTTGCAGAAGTTTCATTAACAGACAGTAGAATTCAAAGAAGAATCAGTGACATAGCAACTGATATCAAAGATCAAGTTGTGCAAGAAATCAAGCCTGCAGTGTTTGGATTATATTCAATTCAACTTGATGAAACAACTGATGTGGCATCGTGCTCTAAATTGATGGCTTTTGCAAGATATGTTCACCTAGACTCATTTAAAGAGGGCTTCTCTTTTATTTTCCTCTTGAAACAACTACGAAAGCCTCTGATATTAATGAAAAAGTTTCATTTTTCATTGAATCAGAAAATTGTTGATGGAATCATATCTGCGGTTGCTATACAGATGGGGTACCAACTATGTTGTGGACCAAATTAGTATTTCAAGTTTTTTTGAAAAATCGAGCTCCACAAATGAAATCCATTCTTTGTATGGTTCACCGTCGGGCATTGGCTTCAAAAACACTCTCAGTTTCACTAGCAAAGGTTCTGGATCAAATAAATCAGATTCTGAGTCAAAGTTGGAGATGGAGATCTATAGTCACATCTTTCCAAACAATTGTGTGTATTGAAATAGATGCTGACCATCGCATGCTTCTTTTTCACACAAATGTTAGATGGCTCTCAAAAGGAAATATGACACAACGGATATTTGAAATCCGAGATGAGCTTAAATTATTTTTTGAAGTTCAAGGAAAGATGGATTCATTTGCATGCCTGGCTGAAGCGGAAAGGATCATGAAACTGACATATTTGAGTGATATTTTTCAACAACTTAATAAACGCAAATGCAAAGAAGAGATACGAATATCCTAAATAAAATTCGTTGATTCATTGAAAGCTTTTATCAGAAAACTGGATAATTGAAAGAGAAGTGTAAATATAAATAACGTTGCAATGTTTGAGACTCTGTCTTCAGTTCTTGTTGTTGATGGTGAAGAAAAAGTGCATCCACAGTTTCAAAAAATTTCATTCTACATCATTTAGCAGCGCTCAAAAATGAGTTCAAGCTATATTTTCGAGAACTTAGTGATGATGACTAGGATTTAGTGCGTAACCCATTCAAATTTTCAGTTGAAAATCTTCCTGGTTTCAAGAGCAAGAGATATGTTTGAATAGCGACAGAATTTTGGCCTCTTATGTGCAATTCTTATCCTAAAATCTTAAAAAGAGCTAAGCTACATTACTTCCATTCGTGTCTACATATCTCTGTGAGTCAGGCTTTTCAACTTTTGTTGCAAATAAAAACAAAACAACGTTGTAGGTTGGAAGTTGAAGATTACTTGCGTTGTGCCATTTCAAGAACTTCCCTTTGTGAAGAATAAACAGGCTCAAAAATCTCATTAACTTTAAATTAGAATGCATTTGTTTTAGTTTAGTTATGTAATAAAGTAAAGATACTGTACATTTTTTAAATTGAAATTTTCAGGCATATCATTTTGGAAAAGACGAAGAGAGAGGAATTAAATTTTGAGAATTGTTCAAGGGGCTCCTTCTGAGTAAAAAGGTTGAGAACCACAGTCCTAGGAGATGATCAGTGTATTTACGTTTTCTCTCACACCCATTTTTATTTTTCCTCATATCTTACAATATTCAATCTATGTATTTCCGGTTTATAAAAACAAAATTTGTGTTTTTCCAAAAATTTAAGTTCGGATTTCCTATTAGAGAGTATTCTGTTTGACAAGGATATTTTACCCATGATTTGAAGTGCAAAAAATCGTGATGGACAGCGCCTTTCGGAACATAGAAAATTTTGGTCTCCTAAATATTCGGTTTAGAGAGTTTTTACTGTACTTTTTGTTAATGTGTTTATCTGGAAAAAAAATTACTCATGTTACAGACACAGAAGATTTTAAAGATAATCTGAATAATATGTTAGGGTAAATTAAGAATAATTTTGTAAATCAATAAAGTACGTTAAAGAGTGGAACAATGTTTCACTCTCATTTTGAAAATTTTCAAAAAACCAAAAATCAATAAAAGTCTTTACAAACAAAAAAATGATGAATATAATTTTTAATTTTAAGAAAAGTAGTAATTTGAAAGATTTTGTATCCTTTTTTGAAAAAACAGTTTTTTAGAATTTTTTTAGTTTTCGGTATCGGATATAAGCGAGGAAGATACTTCCAAAACTGGACTTTGATAAGGATGTCGCGATAGGGAATCGAACCGGTGACAACATTATTAAGACTCTATGCTTCAAACACTAGTGCCATCTGCCGACTTTTCAAACTATTTTTCAACACTAAAATCTTTTGGTATTCTTTTTTATATATATCTTTTTTTGGGTATTTTACTTCATCCACAGCAACTCGCCACCCTTCTCTTCCAGTTGGTAGTTCGAGATCATTTGATGACAATAGTTGTCGATAATTTCCCCCAAAATTTTTATTTGAATAGACATTTTACTTCTTAATTTACTTTTTATAGTTTCCACGTCTTTTTCAATAACGCAGCGCCCCTTCATTTATTTGTCTTTATAACATAACATATTTTATTAAGCAAAAAGAAGGTTGTTCAAACCTATAAAAATTGCATCTAAAAATACTAACTTCAAATGATGAGATATTTGAGTTTTCATAAGAGGAAATATAATAAGTGTAAAAACTTGAGATGACTCCAATGGAAGTCTAATCTATTTTTAAATATATTTAATGTTGGTGCATCCACATGTCTTTTTCCTTACTGGATTAGACTATACCTAAGAATTTGATTCTTTCTTTTCAAATCTAGCGAATGATACAAAATTAAGAATAAAAACTTACCTACTAAAACAGACGAGTAGAAGCAGACGAAAAAATTGAGATTAAAAATTGTCAAAAATCAAAAAGAGTTTATTAAATTTTATTTAACATTTAATGTATATGTTTAAAAAATGTATATTCCACTTAGCATTAGATTAGAAGAGTGCAAGAGAAGCTTTTAGCCATATCCGTAATGCCTGTGTCGTAAGTAATTGTATCCAGTACTTGGAGAAATACTTCCAGAAATAAATGGCGCATACAAGTTCGGCGTTAATGGAATGTATGGCCTTCTCCAATAAGAAACGTAGTATGGATTGAGATAATTGGACACTAATCTCTTACGTCGAAAGAGCCTTTGAGGAGAAGAGTTTACAAACTCGCGTAAACAGATGGAAAAGAGGAGCCATGCCAAGACTGGCCAATATTTAAACGTTGGAAACAACCTCATTCTCGGTGAGACGCGATAGAAATAAGCACAAGTTCAGTCTTTTATTTCTTATATAGATCAACGTGTACACGATTTCGATAAAATAACACTAATTGTGCCTCGTACCAAAGTTAAAAGGAGATAATTGGCGACGAATTATAACTAAATTGCATGCAGCATCGATAATTGACACTAAAAGGTAGCAATGAAATTACTTTTGTCGTTGAACTTTTTTCCCATTCATTCAGCATTGGTTCGAACAAGTTATTTCAAACTACTCGAAATTTTCATGAATTATGTTTGAAATCGATCGCAAAAGTACTATTTGCTTCTCTTCATAGCATATCCATTCTGGAAGCTTTAAGGATCTATATTTGAATTATATGACCTTCATATTAAATGTAGGGGTACAATGGAGTCTTTGACTAGACTAGAAAACATTAAAAATTGAAAATGGACCGAACCGTATCCAAAAGCATGATATTATATAAAGACTGTTATATTGTTATTTATATTATTAGTTTGTTATTTAGGACACTCAATTTCCTTTAAAAAAAGTGCTGACTTGGATAATGATAAATTCATAATATATTTTTTCATACCCAAGACGTTTCACACAAAAGAATTTCGTTTTTCTTGGTGCCATATGTTCTGTGAACTTATAAACATTTTAATAATATATATAAAAACTTTATTTACAAACCTTTTTTTATAAGAATACACAGTTTAGCGTGGAAATTGACCCTTTTTCATGCAAACGGGTCAAGCTTTTTACGCTCCTCTTTGAAATACCCTCGCATGGCCGCGTAGGGCCTGAGCGGGTATGCACCATTTTGATTTTAAAGTTTTAACCCTATTAGTGCTGGGCAAAATTTGTCCGTTCAAGATTGTTCAAGGGGGTTTACTTATATAGATAAAGTGCCCCCCCCCTCCCTATTTTTCTCAGATATTAATAATTTTTTTAAATATTTTTAATGTTACATATATATTTCAACTATGCTGAATTCAGTGGTGATATCCATTTTTTATCAAAATCAATCAAACCTGACAAAAAATTGATTTATATTTGACAGCTCATCTCAAAAAGGAACTTTTTATTTAAATAATTAAATAAAGTTTTTTACACATGTATACCTATTTTCAAATATGCCGAATTCAGTGGTGATATTCATTTTTTTTATAAAAATCAATTAAAGTTATCAAAGCATTGATTTATATATGACAACAGCTCATCTTAAAAAGAAACTTTTTATCTAAATAAGTATATAAAGTTTTTTACACATGTATATACCCATTTTCAAATATGCTGAATTAAGTGGTGATATTCATTTTTTATGAAAATCAATCAAACCTGTCAAAAAATTGATCTAAATGTTACAGCTCATCTTAAAAAGGAACTTTTTATCTAAATAAGTATATAAAGTTTTTTACACATGTATATACCCATTTTCAAATATGCTGAATTAAGTGGTGATATTCATTTTTTATGAAAATCAATCAAACCTGTCAAAAAATTGATCTAAATGTTACAGCTCATCTTAAAAAGGAACTTTTTATCTAAATAAGTATATAAAGTTTTTTACATATGTATACCCATTTTCAAATATGCTGAATTCAGTGGTGATATTCATTTTTTTATGAAAATCATTCAAACCTGCCAAAAAAGTGATTTACATATGACAGCTCATCTCAAAAAAGAAACTTTTTATCTAAATAATTATATAATGTTTTTTACACATATATACCCATTGCATGCGTAATTCAGTGGTGAAATTCATTTTTTTTATGAAAATCAATCAAAACTGTCAAAAAATTGATTTATCCCAAAAAGAAAGGATCAGGCACGGTTTTTTGAATTAGAGAATTACGTTAAATAAAAGTATAGGGAGATGATGAAGTTTACCGTGTATGGCATTTTACACACATATACCCATTTTCAAGTAGGCTGTGTTTACTGGTTGGGGTTATATTCCTTTTTTTTTTATAAATATTAGTCAAACCTGACAAAATAATTTAAATATGACAGCCCATGTCAAAATTAAAATTTTTATTCTTATAAAAAGTTTTTTATACATTTCAAGTATGCAGAATTTAATGGTGATGTTCATTTTTATGAAATCAATAAAACCTGTCAAAAATCGATTAAACCTGTAAATCAATGTCAAATATATAAACATAAAAATAACTTCTACTTGCAGTATTTCTCTGGTAATTATTTTCTTAATTTATTTAATAAACCAACTTTAGTTGTTTAATTCACTCAAAATATTTCATTCTACAGTAACTTATGTAACTCGATAGGACCTCCATCTTTTTGGCTACAAATTCGTTATCGGCTCGTAGTCTCTACGTCATATTATAATTTACAGTATGTAATTTTGGTATTCATTCTATGATGATCCTTTCTTGTTAGCTCTTTTTTCATTAGAAATTTATATTTTTCAATGTGTGTTCGAAAATTTTTTTATAAGGATAAAATTACTTTTTTCTTCTCTCAAAGCATTCTGATTAGAGAATCTTCTTGATGATCTTAGACTTTTTTTTATCAGTATCGTGTATTTTATTATCAGGCCTGAATATTTGTCAACCAATCTTATTTTAAACGATTTTTTCTGATAAATCATTCGTGATGTTGATTGTTCAATTACAAAAAGTTGTCAAATAATTTTTAGAAGTAAACCGCAAATTTGATTAACACTTATAGGTATTTCCAGATCCTAAACGTAAAAAAATAATCCAGAATGGCCGATTTAGTATAACACATATATTTTATGTAAAATGTGAAAGAATGTTTTTGGAGACAATTTTCAGAAGTAAACCGCAAATTTGATTAATACTTATAGGTATTTTCAAATCCTAAATGTAAAAAATGAGTCCAGAAATGAAAACAGCATGACCGATTTAGTATAAAAACATATATTTTATGTAAAATTTGAAGGTATATTTTATTAGATATATTTTTGATCAATCAAAATTTTGATTGACATTTTCTAAAAATTAGCCATGATTATTGAAAAAATTAAATATATAAAGTGTTATGCGTTCCAAACTGTATATAATTATAAATTTTCAGGGTATTATATAATATAGATCCTAAGTTATAAGGTTAAGTACAGATAATGTCAAAATTTTGCTGAAAAATTTTAATTTTTGATTTTGATTGACAGTTTTGGACATGAAGGGGTCATTCAACTACCATGAAAATGGTTTCAAAAGATGCAGCTAGCGATTTTAGTTAAAGTCACAAAATTTGAAGGGATATGATTCAGCCAATTTTCTACAATTAATTTTTTAGTGAAAAAATTAATTGTAGACCTATAGGCCCAGCACTAACAAACTAACATAACCCTATTAGGCCCAGCACTAATAGGGTTAACGGAAATAAAGCAGATATTGAAAAATTACTACCATGTAAATTTCAAAATAGTTATTTGAAACATTATAGCAAAAAAAGTTTCAATTATAGAGGCGTATTAATTTGACTTACATAAAATAAAAATTAACGCCATCTATGTAATTTTTTTTTAATCATTTTTTAAATTTTGACAAGTTTTAAAAATTCATACAACCAAATATAAAAGTATAAAAGTGCTTCGATAAAACCTGGTTACTTTGAAAGTTTTGAATAATGTTTTTTTTGAAAATTACAGAAAATAGTCTAATTTATGTATCAAAAAACAGAAATTGAGTGAAAAAAGAAAGAAAAAGAAATACAATCAGGATATTTTTGTTTTATTCAAACAATTTGAGAATATGAAAGTATTTTTTTTCTAAAACTATTTCATTGCTAATAAAATAAATAATTACGACAATAATCAATTTTTCGAATAAAATAAAAGTAAAAAGTTCAATAACAAGAATTTTCATCTGACTTAGAAAGACAAAATCAGTAGAGAAAAAATATTTTGAAAAAATATGAAACAGTGTTGTGTATTTTATTGCAAAAAATGAAACAAATGTAAACTACGGTTCAATTGCAAACATCGTCAAAACAGTCTTTACACAAAACTTTCTTGTGCTCATCACAACAGTTCAAGAGGCAGATGTTACATTTTTGGAAGACTCTCGTTTTGCTTTCTTTGAAAATTTGACACGGACTTCTTTTCCTTACAGAACTAATGGGAACACTTTCTGGTTTATAAATTCCATAAGATTTCAGAATTTATGTAACCTCAGAAGGTATGTTATTTTGAACATATATTTTCATAGAAACCTCTGCAATTTGAAAACACATTTGTGAAATTACACTTCTCCTTCCACTGTATTTTCTATAAAATTTCCTACTACTTTAAGTTAAGGTTGTTTTTTCAAATTTCTTCTAATATAATGTAAGTGTTCAGCCCTGCTATGTCCAAGTATTTCGACCAAACCACCATAGGCCATCGTTTAGATATTCTATAGGCAGTATACTTTCTTAGCATTTGGTTAGCTTTATCAACCCCTGATTTTACGCTATTATATTTATCAATAGATTCAGGTAATCGTTTAGGTCCTATTAGTTCCATCTCTCTAAAATGTTGGTTACTCATAATCAAAACTGCTTTGAAATTTCTTTTCGCATGCTTTCTAGGGATATATGCTACTAAAATGAACAACTTGAAAAGAGAGTTCTGGATTCATACTCTTGTAGGTTCAAAATTCTCTAATGTTTTTTCTTAGAAATGTATGGAACACATCTTTTATTGTTACTCAAGAGACCTAAAATAGAAAAGTTTTTCTCCTTGGTCCATTCACACAACTTATGATCCATAAAAAACCTATCAGCGCAAATCCCAATCCCTAAATGTAACGTAAGTCTTTCTAAACTTTCTTTAAATGCTTTGTCAACTAATCTTTTGACAATTTCAGTACCAAAGTAATTTTTATTGGCTAACTTTGTTATGTATATCTCGGGCACTAAAACATAAAAAAAGTCTAGAATCGTTTATGTGATACATTTTTATACCCCATTTTCCTGGTTTGCTTGGTTCAAAAATTTTAATCGGGCAACATCCCCTGAATCTAACCAACTGTTCATCAACAGTTACGAAATCCAATGGGGTCCAAAACCTTAAAAAAATCAATTTAGTACTTACTATTGATAGAAAAAATATTACTTTTTGAAGATGTCTACAAAATGATCATTGAGCAATCGAACAACCTTTATTTTATCTGAGCTTTGACTTCTTTCACATGGGTGATCAAATCGCAAAAATCGTATAATAAATTTCAAGTCATTTCTTTCCATTACTGCTTTCAGAAAGTGAGCTCGTTGACTTTTATGCAATTCATCAAGTGGAAGACTTTGGCCTCCTTCAATTCCAAGCGTGTATAAAACTGAAATATAGCCAAGTAGCGTGTCTATGCAAAAACTTTCATAAAAATTTGAGAGTTCTTTTGAAACTCTTTCTTTTCTATCACTATATCTTTTTATTGAAGTTTTGGTGAACTTGAAAATTTCTAGTAAAAAGAGTGGAGGAAAGAACAAATTCCAAATTGAAAAACGGATTTGTTTTTCTTCTGGCTTCTTGTTTTGGGCCAGGTGGTGTATTACCAATATTTCTCAAGGTTATACTTCTAGGTCTTTCGCTTTTTGAAGGAGCATCAAAACAATACTTAGTACCATCTGACAGAGGCGTAGCCAGTGGGGGAATACCTTTTCTGCCTCCCCCCCCGAAATTCCTTTTGAATTTTTAGAATGTTTAGATATGTATGCATTTGTTTGGCGGCCTCAATCTCTGTTAGTATATTCTTGCTAACAAACACAAATGTGTAGAAGATTCTATCCTCTAACTAACATTTTCCTCAGTTACGACTCTCTAACAACTGATATGCCAATACAATTAAGAAACGTCTATATGCTAGTTTGCAATCATGCCTGCTTTTAAATTGATAAAAATTTTTGATGATGAAAATAACAACATCCGCTTTTATTGCATTCTTAATACAAGATATTGCGTTTAAGTTATTTGAAGAATCGAATTTGTCTTTCGCATACATTGCTATATCTTTTTAATTGATTACATTGAGTTAAGTTTGATTATCACATCACGTAAACGGAGAATCTATTGTTTCCAATATACAGGTTATACTTCTATAACACTTTCTCGATTTTCCCACACTTTGTGAGAAGAAGCTCTTTGCTTTTCGTCTTTATCTGGGTTCCTCTTTTGTAAGTGAAGTTTTTTACACTTTTGTAATTGAACTACAAACTTTTTTTATAATTATAATAGAAATGTAATACGTAAATTGTATACAGGTTGAACATCACTCGGGCAAATCAGTACTTTAGCGAAGTTTTGACAAATAATAATGTTCGAATTTTGAAAAGATATAAAACCTACGAATTTCACATATTAAAATTTTGATGACAATTGTTTTTTGCGTTTGTATTTCAAAAAATTTATTGTTTTCTTTTCAAATTCTATTGTCAGGTTTGAATAGTAAAGTTAGTATAAATTAGGTCTGTTGTATAGAAAAAACTTAGAGCAATGAGGAAGTCTCAATGAATTCTACAGCGGTTGTTTGTTTATGTCGCAATATATCGATCTAAAAAGTTTCAGAATCAAATTTGATCGCGAAGTTAAAGTTTGAAATGCCCACATACAGAAAAGCGTTGAAAGTTGCTTCAAGTATGAAAGGTCAAAGTAAAATAGGCCAAGTTTTCAGAAATAAATTGTCGCCAAACGATGAACAGAACATTTGCTGTGCAACTACTTCTTGTACAAAAGATTATGGAGATGTAGAAAAATCTCAAACCGCGTAATTTTTACTATGATATTTTTTTTACAAATAGTTAACTCTATTTTTATCAAAACTCGTTAAATTGATAACTTGAATTGTATTTCAATTTTTTCATTTTGACAGCACAAGCGAAATTAAAAACACGGAAGGCCTAACTTTAAATAATATAAAACCTTTGCAACCAAAAATTCAAAGCTACAATCCAAAAAAATCCGGTGAGTTCACTCGTGACTTCAAGAAAGAGTCGTTGAAGGAAGACCTTGGCTACAATTTTGCCACCTTAAAGAAGCAGCATTTGGTTTTACATGCAGGAATTTTTCCATGAGCGACAAAGAGAAAGATGAAGCTTTTACTAAAAATGGGTTTACAAATGGGAAGAACGCTTTAGACAAGGAAAAGGGCTTTAATAAACACGAAAAGTCGTTAAATCATGTTTTCAAGTTTTCAATGTGGACTGAATGGAAAAAAAGATCTGAGTCTAATAAAGTAGTATCCACTTTAATTAATGATAGCCAACTAGAAAAAACAGGTGGGTTTTTCTTTTTTTTCAGACACTTTTGTATAAACGGTTTTTTTATTAAGATATTATGTTAAAGCAATATTTGAAGTGGTGCAATTTTTAGCAGTTAATGCAGGGGTGCAAAAACACAGTCGCGCGACCAGAAAATTTGCCTGTGCGACCGTAACTTGTAATGTTCTTAAAATAATAGTCAATGTCGGAGGCATAAAATTTTTTGACACCAAATAAAAATACACATTTTTTTTTATTGATATCACATTATTGAAATCCTTAAAGTACATGTGCTTTAACTAATTTAAATACATGTGCTACATTCTTTTTTGGTAAAAATGTCAGATTCATGTATAAAAATATTATCCCCTCCAAATTCTTTGTCTGCCCCTCCAACTTCTATTTTCTGGCTACGCAACTGCCATTTTGGGCTTCTATGACATTTTCCTTATCTTTATGATTATCAGAAGAAAAAGAAGAGGAGAAAGTAAAAGATGAAGAAAAAGAACGAGCAGAAAAAGAGGAGAAGTCGTTGTATACTTTACCTGAAAACTCAATTGATTTGGAAGGAGTATTCATTTGATAGAGAAAAAGCACGGAAAAATGTAGGGAACAATATTCCTTTAGCAGAGAGAGGATTGTCAAAAAATGATGAAAAAAAAGAGATGATAATGATAAATAGTGCATAACGATGAAAAAGGCTGCAAATGACGGAGTGTAAACTAACAATGATTTGTAAGAAAATACGCCATTTTCTCATTATTTCAATCAGCTCTCATCTTTGAAGCAATGCAGAAGTACAAAGATATGCCAGTATTTGGTTTCAAACCGATGCTATATAATAAATAATCTTCTGTCATGCATTCATAAAAGAAACCGTGTGATAAAATAGCTTATTCATCACACATGTGTAACTTTATATTTACCCATGCGAAAAAGTAAGCATCTCTTCATTATATCTCGTTGACGTTTGAGACACAACTCTATCAATGCAGTTTGTGATGAATATATAAAATAAAAAGAAAAGAAGGTAGAAATATTTACAAAAACTTTTATTGAAGAGTATCAGTAAACTTACGGTACATTCATGTATCAAAACTTGATTTGCGAAAGGATTATTTGTTTCTTATGACTATATATTATTTTATATATAAGAAAAATTTGTATCAAAAAGTTTGTGAGTAAACTTGGTATAAACACTATTGTATAAAAAGCTGATAAAATTTAAGAATAAAATAGATGGCGTTAAATGAGAAAAAAATTCATCATAGAACATTTTTATAGACTTTTTTATAAAGAAAAAAACTTGTTTATTCCTATGCAAATTTGTTGATTCGTTCCGAAAAAAAATGTAAGAAGAAAATTCGAAAAATTTGAAAATGCCCTCTCGAGGCTATACGGCCATTGAAGGTACTAAAAATATTGCGACCATGAGAGGCTGATTAATTAAACTTTGAATTTAGACAATAATTTTGAGAGTACAAGAGTATTCAAAAAACAGCATTTTAAGTTCTAAATTGTCGTTTTTAAAAATCTAAATTGTCTTTAGCTTTTTTGAATTTGATTAAAATTTTAGGTTTTTTTATTCAAGGAAAAGATATTAGCATTTAAATTTTGATGATTTGATTTTTTTCAGATACTAACAATTTTAACATTCCATTTCACACTTTATCTCACAATACGTATTGATCTAATTATGATAAAAATATCATATACAAAAAATTTTATATTTAACATGAAAATAATTATTAATCAAAATTATATTTATTCATTTAAAATAACTGCCATCTCACCTATTTGTATATTACGCAATGCAGGACTTAAAAAAGACAATTTAGAACTTAAAATGGACAGATAAGAATGGTTTAGATAAAAATTATAAAAAAAAAGATAACATTTGACTGTTATTGTCAAAACTTTAGCCAAGAAAAATTTCGTGAAATTTCGAAGAGATCCTTACTTCGATAAAACGTAAACTGGGGAAATTGTTAGTCTTGAGTTTTAAACTAGAAAGTCAGATGCTGTAAGTAAACTATTATTAAAAAATAAATATTTAGAAGTCGTGCAAAACTTTGTAAAAAAGGGTATGCCCAAAAATACTTAAAAGTATTGATGAGTAAAAATATAAAATGTTAAAAACTCTTTTTATTTTAAATATTCTCCTGGCTTTACAATATTAAGCAATCTCCATTTTGAGAGAAAACAGATTAAATCTCATTTCCCAGTAATTTTTCTTTGCAACGCTCTTCACATTTGGGTGTATTTTTCTGGCGTTTGTGCTTTTTTACTTCAAAGGTGATCGTTTATCGTATAACGTTGGAGCATTGAATATCAAAGTTAAAGTTCCTAAGACACCAACTCCAGTGAAAATCCATAGAAACAATCTATCCAACACCAGCGCTATAAATTTCCAGTCTTCTTGTATCTAAAATGGTAAACATCGAAAAGTCAATGACAAAGATTTAAGTTAGCAAACAATAAATAATAAACAGAAGAACTCAATCCAATAAGATAGACGAGTATTATATCCTATTTTTACATACATAGGGGAGGGACATAAGTAAGTTTGGTCATACTGGGTTTCCAAAACTCAAGGTCTTCAGTTCGATCCCACGCAACTCTCCTTCTCGATGAAAACACCCCAGGTACTTTTACCTTTACATAATTATATATTCAAAAAATTAATTATATCAAACATAACCAGAAATTGTAAGTTCTCCTGTATTTGAGGATCATCATTAAGCTCAACTGTGTGAAAGGCCGGTTTCGGCTATTGAAGTCTCATCAGTCAGTCCTCTTGGTGTTCAAACTATGAGGTTTGAACTGACGTGTAGTGGCTGTGCGTGATCAACCAACTACCCGCAACGCTAAGCTTTGATGATTTTTATCTATTTTTGAATTGATTGTACCGTTACTGTCTCTACTCAATGTAGTAGTAGTAGTAGTTGTAGTAGAGCAAATTTCTTAGCATATATAGCTAGTAGTAATGATATACTTATTGTAATTGTGCATAGAAGGTGTTAGTTATAACTAGAAATGGTAAGTTCTCTTGTATTTGACCATCATTACTGTGAAAGACCGGATTTATATCAAATATATAATCAATCAAAAATTATTTTAAATGATTGAATTTGAAGATTTTAAAAGTGAGATTAAATGAAAGCACATCCAGAGAATAAGTTACTCACAAATCATTTTCTTATCAAATAAAGAGTGTCTATATATTATATATAGTGATGTTGAACATGAACAGGAATAACAACCACCATCTGTGTTGCTGAAGAACGGTAATCGGGCTTTACATCGACGGAGAGTTGGTCGAATGGAATTTTTTGAATCAAAAAAATTAATATTCATATATTGAGTAACTAACTGTGTGATTAACTAAATAATAACCAACTAAGCAAATTGTTATTTCAGATGACTTGGAAAAGCCACTGAGTATAATTTGCAAATATTAAAAAGTAATTCAAACGAATGATTTACTAACAAGTAAATTTAAAATCTAAGATTCTCAGCGCGTAGATTTCAATAATCTAAATAGTTTGTTTAATACTCAGTAAACTGTATATAGTTAGTCAATAGAGTGGACTGGTTTTATTCACTCAGAGAAATCCTATAGTAGTATTTTCAAAAATTTCCAATCGATAAGGTGGCAAAATTTAATTGATTAGTGAGTAAAAACTGCTGAAGATCGTCGCTCATGTTGAAGCCCTTGAGGATATGGGATAAACATATACTAATTTAAATAGAAAAATCCTTTTTTTTGTTTTATACATACAAAACAGTAGTAGACTTAGTAATCATTGGACAAAAAGTCCACTTCTACCAAATGTCCGTCCACGAAAAGTGCAGTGACGCAATAAGTGAATGGAATAACCTGGTGACATCGGTCTTCGTAGCGGATGTGCTCGCTGATGAAAAAAATGCCGTCTTTAGCCAGTTCTAGGGCGAGAGTCTTTCGGGACATGTTCTGGCGATTCTTGTTCCCAATGATGATTTCTTCCCCAGTCATGCTGGGGAAGCGAGGTGGAGCTTCGTTCTGCGTGTACTGCGTCTTCATGAGGCTGCGCGTATAAGTGAACAGCTCCTCACTCATCAGCTGCTGTGACTTGGGACGCGACATTAAAAGATATCTAGGCAACGTTAAGGATAAGGGTTATATTTCTTAGATAAAGAATTACATAATAATTGAAAGTAATTGGTTGTTTTCCCTGTTGCTTTCAATTTTCGGACCCTGCAGTCATTAATGGATTGGAGTTTTGAAATAAATGATATACGTTTTGGGTCTCCTGATATTTACTGCTAGAACAGTGAAATATTTTTCGCAAAATATGTAATGTGTTATATACCTTTCATTTCTAAAGATCATATGATCATGGAATGATAAATAAAAATTTTATTTGAAAAAAACATGCACCTTTGTCCTACAAAACAAAAATTTACTGTTTTATATTTTCATATCTATAAATAAAAATCGTAGATAATTTTACTTTTCTTGACTGATTTAAGTCAAAAATTAAAGATTTTTCAAAAATTTACACAAAATTTAATTAATAACCAAAATGCATTAATTTGACTTATAAATTTTGATGATTTAGTACATTTTTGCGTGGATTTTGTTGCATAATCGCGTTATCCAAATATAAAGTATAGCAAATCGTGAATTTACAATCGATTTTAAAAAATTCTGGGCTGATGGCATGAAAAAATCTCATTGTTCATTATGTTTCAAAGTGCTTGTAAATTATAAACAAGGGCAGGGAACGCAACTTTTAAGCTCTGTGTGCGACTTACAAGTTTTTTATCCATTTTTAGAGTTACATAAAAGTGTACAAAAGAGTTAGAAATTTTAAATGATTTTATTGAAAGCCAGTCAGAAAGTTAAAAACTTTCAAATTCCGTAAACACCAATACTTGGGAAAATCTATAGCGAAGACACTCGCGAAATTAAATCACACACTGGGGTAAAGATATTCACGTTAAAAGCTGAAAAGGGGAAGATGTGAGAAGCCATTAAACGCATAAATGTGTTAGACAGAAATGTAGATATTTAAAGTCGAACCACAGAAAAATGGGAGAAAAAGAATTGAGTGATTTGGAAATATAATAAATACTTTTCTTAGATGTAGAGTGATTTTCAATGGAAATCTTATAGAAACAAAGTGTGCTTTATAGGTACTGGGTATTTATCGTAAGTGTTTTCAAATATTTTGTAAATTAGAGCGTTTAGTATTCCTAATAACACTATAGAAGGGTTGCCATATTTTTGTATTATCGAAGCGTGACAAAAATGGTATTGAGAAAGTCAAGAGTAAAATTTCATATTTCTGACAAAATAATAATTAATAAAAAAAGATGAGTTTTTATACTAAAAAAAGAGATAAACAAACACAAAGTATATTTTTTAGGTTAGTGAATGAAAAAGCATACTTCTTATAAATCCCAAGGGACTCCGTTGTTAAGCGATCATAAAGTCGGGACAATTCGGGGAAAAAACGAGACATCTGGCAATCATACACTAGACTCATAATGCGAATATACAGTAGAGAATTAGAGAATTCAATGTAAGGTTAAGAAAATTAGAAAGAAATCTTTATTGAAATAGATACTGCAATAAAGCATTAGCTGTTTGAGCCTAAAATCAGATTGTTTCTAATTTACTATATTTTGGGATCAAAAAATGACATTTTTAAACTTACGGAAAAATTTGTCTTCATACTTTTATGATAAAGGAGTGAGCATCATTTGATGGATGAAGACAATTGAGGCAGTTGTTATCTCGGTTAGGTAAATGGACGAATTTTAGAAAAATTTAGATTTAAACCAAAAAATTATGGAGCAGTGAGTATGATAAAGCTTGTAACGAAATAATACCGCGGATTTTTCATAGATGTCATTCGTTTCATCTCATTAACTTTAAATAAATAACATAATCAGGGTTAAAATTTTAAAAATAATATTTTTTCTTTCCTTCAATTGTTCGTTTATACGCGGTTTTAGTTTTTGAAACTTTTTTAAAAGTAGATAAATTAGCACGTCTAAACTTCTCTTATATACATGTGTATTTTTATAATTTAGGGCTAATGAATCTGATAAATAAAATTAAAAAATTAGAGTTAGAGTGAGGGAAGTGTTTTGAACCCCTGATAGAAAAGTAAAAGAGCTTTATTCCGTTATTTAGGAAAGAAGACAAGCGCGTCTTTTAAACAAAAAAATTATTGAGTGTCTCACTTCGGAAGAACTTTGAGGAATATTCTTCGAGTTCTTGGAGATAAAATATGTGTTGCGGGCGTTCGGTAGTGAACATTCAGTACAATAACGGTAACCACGATGGAAAGTGTCACAAGAATCATCGTGAATAAGAGATACCGTGAAATCAGGGGCGAAACCAGGCTCGTCGGTGGAATGATGTCAACGAGAAGAGAGAAGAAAACTGTCAACGTGACTTGAATCGAGATGCACAGAGTGATCTTTTCTTGACTCTCCGATGGCAGGTAAAAGACAAATACGGCTGAAAAAGATATTTCATCGCAATTTTAATATATACATATTTATAGATAGCATTTCATTCCGTAATCGGAATTTTATCTACGCACATTTGGTTAAATTGAGTTTTCGTCGAGCGGAATTTGGCGGAGGTGATTTTTTATCGAGTGACTATTTCGTAGAACATATCTTTCATGGAATGAATTAATAATCAATTATAGGTTTTAATAAGCATACCCGAGCTTCAAGAATAAATGTTATATATTACTAGGCTTCGATTTACGTTTTAAAATCCATATTACTATTTATTTTAATTAATCGAGCATAAATTATTATATAGACTTTGTAGTCAGAAGACAAAATAGCATTGTGAATTTTCTCGCCTATCCTAACAGTTAAAATACAAAAAGGGAAGTGTGTGGCTTTAAAGTCGATTAAGTTAATTAGTCAATCAATTTGTTACGTGGTCTTATAAAAATTTTATATTTTTTTTTGGATGAATTAATAATGGTTATTTGATTTTTAATAAATAAATAGTAAATGTCGAGATATGATCTTTTCATGTATCAAATCAATGAATGTTTCTTTACCAAGTAAACCTTGCTTATTCGAACTTGATTTCTTTCGTATGTCTCAACACCAAACTTGTTCTCAACAATGTTTTTTTATATATGCTCATTATCAGAAATTGCATGATATTGAATGTGGATGCAAATAGTCTCCAGTTATGTTTTCTGTTCACTTGTTCACACATTTTTGTCAGTGGCGTAGACATTAGGGGTTTGACACAGTAGTATGAGGGGAGAAAAATTTTTTTAAAGGGAATTTTAAAGCACATTATATAAAATATTTTTTCCCACGAGTGCAAGTCTTCTCAGTGGCAACGGAGGGGGGGGGGGTGGTAGAAAGGCCTAGATACGACTCTCATTTCAGATTCGGGTAAAGGCACGCCTTTCTGATAGATTTCAGTTTTCCTACGCTTCCAAACTGTTTAGATCTCGCGCGATCCTTATTTTTTAATCTTTTAATATATTTTGCATTCCAATCATTGTTCCTTGTTCAATCTTTTATTTAAATGCGTTCTTCCATTTTCATGGAGTGCATTTCTTCAAAAATATATGAACATAAATAGAAAATGCACTAATGTTCGATTTCAATTAATTCTATGGAAATTTAGATAAACTAATCTACATTTATTTCGTCGACAGATAGCGCCATGTTGCAATACTAGATCGCGGTTATGTTCGTTCGCGATTGTGATATATCTATAGCACATCAATTTAAGCAAATAGTGTTCTTTTAACTAATCTTAATAATTTTTATTAAAAATTATAAAATCTTGGACAAAATAAATCTTAGCCTTAAAATTTATAATTTTACCGAATTTGGGGGTAAATAACGAAAGGGAGGAATAGAGCTAGTGTAATCCTTTTTCGTTTGACGAACTACTATAATGGAAGAAAGCTTACATGCAGTAAAGGATGTACGGGGGTGAATAAAAGAAAAAAAGAGTAACACCGATCAATGAAATGATGACGCAAGGAAAGATGAGGTTGACGTTGTAGTAGAGGGTTTTGCGACGAATCGTAAACTGGTAAGTGATGTCGACCCAGTACTCGCCGGGACAGCATGGGTATAGTTCCTTGTTGCGTTGTGCCAGCACTTCAATCAAATCCCACTCCACACTCTGCGAGTAGTCAGACAAGTCCATCGGCTTGTCTATGCTCGTTTTGTTGTAGTAGATGTCATCCACGTGAAACAACTCCACCTGAAATGAAAGCGTGCAAGAATGAATACCCATAGTGAGTCTACAAGCTACTTACTAACACATCCTGCTTGTTCCGTTGAACAGAAAAATCAGACAAGGGACTAAGCCCACAGACAATAAAAAAGCTCAAGAGAACTAGGAACTCAAGAATTCTGAGATAAAGATTTTAATTTATCACTTTTTTTTTCGAAATTTTTTCAAATCCATTAACGCCATCTAAGTTCATAAAAAATGTTTTATAAGTATGATCTCAGTATAGTTTTCTTCTACGAATTAGGTCAAAATAAATGACACTTATAAACATCACAACGATTCAATGAAATATCTTTACTTTGCATTGATAGGTATGTAATAAAAGTAGACATAAGTTAGCACATGAACCTAATTGTAAACAAAATTGGAGAAGACATTCACATCGCAGTTATCAACGCGTTGTTCCGGTCATGCCCGGGACATCACTGCAACAGCAGATATGCTTGCGCATAATCAGTTGTGTTTCATTCAACCTTCTTACCCACAATTTATTGATTGTATTTGATAATATAGTATATTTATTGATTGGAAAACGATATTTTTGAGGAAGTTGTGTGTAAGATTTGTTAAGATACGAAACACATCAACGTTTATTTTCATTGATACGACACAGAATACTGATTTATCACAAACATAATTCTTTCTATTTGTAAACGTGTTGAATATCATCTTCCATAAGTCGTGAGTCTTTCCTCAACTACGTCATCTGATTTTTCTGAAACTTCTGAAGAAAGTTCTTCAGATCAAAAATCTTATACTTTTTCATCTTCTTCAAGTTTTTCCTGTGAAATTGATGATAACTTGACAGAATTTTCATGGGAACCTAGGCTCAGTGATACGGGCGGGAGAGAAAAACTCAATATTAGAAATGTTTATAGCATGCCTGCTGGACCTGAAGGTGTTGCGGAAAACATGAGTGATGTTTTTTTAATTTGAAATTGTTTTTTGATGTGGAGTTGATTAGATATATCTACTCAATGACGAAGAATAAAATGGATTCGAATTATGAGTAAGAGTATTTTTTTGTTTTACATTTATTCTTAGTTAATTTTTTCAGGATGAGGCGTCCGAAATACTTGCATTTGTACCATTGCTACAAAAAATTTACGGTTGCCCATCTTCTTGCGTATTTTGGCTCTCTACTTAACATAGGGCAAGATGGAAAGACCAAAAAGTGAAAGTTTCCGATCTATTTTCTTCTTATGGTACACCTTTTTTACGTGCATGCCTGGGACGTGACATGTTCAATCTCATACATTTTTGATGAAAAAAGAAGAGAGGACACTTTATAATATTTTTTCTCTTTTTTGGACTCCATACTCTGCTATTACAACAGATGAGCAGTTTGTATCTTTCAGGGGAAGATGCCCTGTGAAAGTATATGACCCCAAAAACCATCAATCTACCATCTCAATGATTCCATGTTTTTCTATTGCTTGAAACCTGAAATATATGTTGTCAGCGGGCTTGAAGATTCAGCATACTTTTCTGAGATAAACATTGCAAAGCGTCTAATTGAAAATAGTGATATCCCAGCAGGATGTGGAGGCTATACAGACAGGTTTTTTTTACAAGCCACGCTCTTGCAGTTTGGTGTAGTGAAAGAAATCTGTCGCTATGTGGGACAGCCATGTCAAACAAAAGGTTCGTTCCTTATTTGTTTCATCTCCCTTATCTCAAGCAACTCAAGTTAGCTGAATGTGAAAGCCGTACAATTTATTCCAACTTTGTTTCATCATTATCTGCATACATCCCAAAAAGACATGCAAAGCGAAATTTCAAAATGGCTTACATATTATCTTCGCAGCACAAAAATGTTAAAACTAGCGATGCTTTATCCAAGCCCGAAAGCTACCTCTGCTACAATGAAAATAAAGGAGGGGTTGACGTAGCGAATAAGATGTTGAAAGCTTACAGATCTTATAAGCCTAATAGGCGGTGGCCATTTACTGCCTTTTGCAACTACCTTGACATGAGTGTTTTGAATTATTGGATTATTGCAAAATTCAACTCACCCGATGACTTCCCTACCACAAAAAGCAGTGGAAGAAAATGTTTCATAAAGAAACTAGCGTTCTAGCGTAACAGTTAATGAAGATAAGAGCAATTCCATAAAGATAAAGCCTTCCGAATTGCCTTTAGACATCAAGTATATTCTTTCATACTATGGCTTTGAAAACCACAACGAATCAGAACCAACGACCCCCAAAAGAGCATCTTGTTCCATATGTGTTTCTAAAAGAAGCAGAACTTCTAGAAAGTGTAATAAATGTAAAAAAAAATGGTCTGCAAACTGCATTCAAAAGTTTTTGTTTCAATTCATGAAATTTTAACGCCATCTATAACTTTTTTTGTTAAGTGAATTTTTGGGTATTTTAGGCAACAAATTTTTTTCTCAATATATTTACCCACTTCTTTCAGTAAACTTTTCTAGTCATTTGATTACTAGCTGCGTCAAAAAAGCATGGAGTCTGCAAGCGGGGAAATATTAACAACGCATGATGAAATATCTCTGCAATATTTACATTCGTCTTCAAACGATTAATACTTTTAGGAATTGAATGCATCATTTTTGGAAAGATTCAAGTGATACAGTTGATGTATGCTAATTAGATTATTATTTATGAGAACTTGCCTCCAATTCATAACAAATAAATAAAAAATGAAGTTAATTTTGAAAATTGTATTTTATCTAGCTTAGTTTTCTAATAAGATAAAAAGTTGACAAAAGTCTTATTTTGTTGAACGTAGTAGCCTCTCTTATAAATATCTTACAAAAATATTGTTATAAGAGTATCAAGAGAGCGTATATGCAAAGTTTTTGTTCTTTTGCATTCGACTAGATTTAAATATAACACAAAATTCAGTTTAGAGTAAGAGTATAATAGACTTGGGTTATCATATTTAAAGGAAGCAATTAAAAGCATACGTTTTCTGATTTGTAGGACCATTGACTAAATTTCATTGCACACTTTTGCATGTCATATGGAAAGTACTCGATGTTGATTGGGCAGTAACTTTTGTAAATGGCAGGTGGCTCCCAAGTCACCTGTCCTGTGTATTTTACTTTTGTTTTTGTGAAGTGAGTAATGAAAAAATCTCCAGCAGCGCTAAAAAGTTATATGGATTTTGATTTGAGAAATAAAAAATTGGCAAAAAATTCATAAACCAAGCATTTATTTTGATTTGCAGAAGGAAATGGAAATTAAGCAAATGGTTAAATAAAAAATAGTCTTTATTTATACTAACGGACAAAACCGAATCGTAAAGGAGGACAAAATTCCAACCAGATTAAAAAACAATTATTTTTTCTTTTTTTCATAAGTATATAGTTATCTATAATTGTTCATCTTTTCCCTCTCCAATAAGAATATATAATGATTTCTAAGATGTAAAAAGTTGTTAAAACATTTTTTGAACTTATGAATGTTTGTGAACATATTAAATACAACATTTACATTTATTTTAAGGATGTAAACTTGAAGATAAATTGAATAAAGGTGCATATTTTCATTCATAATTGTTATTTTCAATGCAGAAACTTAGTGTTGGTGTATTTTTATTTTTGATTGATTTTTTCACCCTATTTTAGAATGAAAAAGATAAGTCAAAATGATAAATTAAAGTAAAGATAAATGTATCCTTAGTTAAAAGGATAAGTTATAAGAAGTATAGGTTTTATTGTTGAAAGATTTAGTTTTAGTTTTGCTCATAAAATAAAATCAATTTTAGTTTTTATTTTGTTTCTTTTGATGCGAATAAATGTTTTTCCAAATTATACAAAACGAACACTTTGTAAACAAATGATTGAATATTCTCATTAAAAAATTAATTTTTTTCATAAATTTAATAAATAGTTCTATAATGGTTCATGCGATTAAAAAGGCGGCTTTTTAAAAAATATAAGGACATCGACAGTTTGTTTCTATACCAGGATAAAATCTTTAACACATGTCATCCAAATGTTTGGAAATCTTACTTGTTGTAAAGAACAATGTCTGGAAGCCATAACCTTTTAGAAGGAATCTGAATCTCTTTGATGCCTCCATACTCAAAGGGATCCCACTTCAATTTGTGATCAAACCAAGTCTTAAGAAGAAAAGTTAAAATGGAGTGGGCAACATTTCTTTCAACAATTCCTTTGATTTTCTGACATATTGTAATGTTTGATTGCAAGTTGATTTTTACAGAATTACTACTTCATCAGTATACAACAATTTAATGTTGTTTCTTTAAATCAAAATTGAACTTTATCGCCCGGGGTTTGCATATTTTCTGAATATTCATTTTTTCCAGAGAAAATGTATTTGGTTAAATTTAGCGAAATTATAAATACTGTGACATGCTTAGAATTAAACTATGACAATCGTTCAAACAAGTCCTAGTCAAAGGATCCTTAGGGTCTACGTCATAACGTCCAAAAAAGTCAAATTATGAACAGGTCTATAAAAAATAAGAATAAATTCACATAATTCCAAATATTGTCTTTGACTGGATCCTGTGTCTGTTATATATCAAAAACAATTACTTTTTTCTTTAATTATTAATAAGAAAACCCTTATCAAATACATTTCAACTCAAAGTAACAATATTTTGTATCTACTAAATAACTTATTTACTTATCAAACAATTTAGCCAGGTAACAAGCTAAAAAAATCACTTTAACTAAATTAACCGCCTAACTAACTAATTATTTGTGTATAAAGCCATTAACCATTTTTAACCACTCAAACTAATTAAATACGTAATATAAAAAAGGAAAAGAAACGTTTATGACTTAGGAAATGTCCTTTTTACAATTGTTAGCTCGGTAAATGTCCATTGAACGAATGGAAACTTGCGACATTTTGGAATTCTACTTTTGGTACCTAAATTTGTTCAGTTATAAAAGATTATTAAATTAGCTAGCATAATATCATTAAAAGTGTTGTCAGGAAAAAACAGCATAACTATGGCATCAAGGAACAAGGTTTTCACCATATTTTAGAATGAAAAAGATAAGTCAAAATGATAAATTAAAGTAAAGATAAACGTATCCTTAGTTAAAAGGATAAGTTATAAGAAGTATAGGTTTTATTGTTGAAAGATTTAGTTTAAAGATCAAAAGAAAAAAGGTTTTCAAAAAATTCTTCATTTTAATAAATTATGTTATAACGAAAAGTATATACTTTAGCTATACTTTTGAATTGACTGTCAAAATCTCGTGATTTTTATTTCAGAAATTCGTTTTAAGTAATGCAGTTAAAGGTCAATAATGTCCACTTTCGTTTCATAATAGCACTTATTTCAGAAAATAAAAAATGAAGAACACGTTTTTAACAGTTTTGTAATGGTTGATTAAAGAATTTACAAATAAACTAAAAATAGATTCTTTTATCTTTATTATCATTTGAATAAAATATTTTAATATATTTTTTCAATTTTCGACTCCTAAATGCCCTTTGAAAGTTGAAGCAGATTTTGTGGCAGTAAATCAAGTGATTTAGACCGTAAAAAGAGAGCAATAATTAAAAAGAGAATAAAAAGGATCTTTATTAAATTTTTAGTTCCTCCAGACTCAAGAGTTACTACACATAGAAAAATTTTGCTTATATTGTTTAAATAACATTAACTAAGTGTTTAACTATTATGAACATTTTGAAAGAAGTGAAAAATTTCTGGAAAAGTTTAAAGGATATTTTGGTTAAGAAGGCGAAATATGATCATCTCTATATTTTTCAAAACTCAAAAAAGGAGAATTGGTGATGAATTCATTTTCTTGCAGTGTGGAATCTCTAGAAGAAAATTTTTGGAAAATTTTATTGAACATAAATAGAATCAAAAATTCAAATTAAAGACTTAAAAAGGTTAAGGCGTAAAGTATATTTTTCATCATAAAAAAAAGTTAAAAAAACAAGAAATCAATTTGGGCCTTTTTAAAAATTCATAACCTTTATGGGTCAAATGAGAATATCTAAAATGATATAATAAATACGACTTTATCGTTTACCTTTTAGTCGAGCATTTTACTTTTGACTATTCGATATTATAGAGCAGTTGAGTGAACAGATACATCGATTCATCCTTTATTTAGTATAAAATATGAAAGCTTTCGATTTAAAAAATATATAAATTAAAATTCAAAAGTGTCCAAGTCCATTTTAAAATCGATTAGCATTGGGATCAAGGAGAGTAAGTTGAAAAAACGTTTTCAAAATTCGCCAAACCTCCATCCATATATTTTATCCCGTTATTAAAATTTTTAAAAAAAGAGTTTTTTTTAGTTTTATTCTTCTTTTTTTTTAATTATTTATGTTTCTTTTGAAACATAAAATATTTGCGAGAAATTAATTTTGAAACACTTCTTTATATTTAATTAAGAAAATATTTTTAATGTTTTTGCTTCAAATGACAAAGCAGTTTCATATTCGTGTATAAATAAATAAATACTCAACGTGTGTGAAAGAGAAATGGTCGAATAAATGAAATCGATATAAGTGAAGGAAAAGAACAATCCTCATAAAAATTAAGAGATGAGTGAAAAGAACCTACATTTTGAAAGCTCTTCACCAAAATTGATTTTATAATTGAGAGAGAGAGAGAGAGACAATGCGTGTGTGCTTGAATCATTTGCTCTTAGTCACAATTCAAAGATTCACTTTTTTTTCAATGACGAAGTTAGACAATGTAGATTTTGTGATTGTTGAATACAGGCAAAAAATTAAAACTAAGCTACAAAAAGCCGACAAAATTTAAATCCAATATTTTGTGCCTTATCGTTTTTGATTCGATGAAAATTTTATAGTTTACAAAATGCATTTTATTTATTTTTACATGGCAACCTTTGTCCTTAATGAGAAATTTGGAAGCTTGTAAAAAATTAAGTTAAATTTTGTATTATTTGCGTTTTATTTTTATGAATTTGACATTTTATATAAAAAGTAAATTTTTGAATATATTTTTAAAAAAAAATGATTTTTACTTATTTAGTTAATTTGTTATTTTGTTTCGGCAGTTAGTACTTATTTAGTGAAAATTACTAGTTTACAAGTTTTAAGTTTAAAAAACAATCAAATACCAAATTTCTATTGGCCATACCAATTTTACTTTATACAAAAAAAACTGAGTTCTGATTAAAAAAATTTCCAATTTTTGTTGATTTCAAAATTTTTGCCATTTAAAATATAAATTTTTTTTCAAGATATGAAATTTTTGGCATTTAAGCCTTTGTCATGTGGAACAAAGTAATCAAGAAAAAATGCTGAGTTTAAGGTCCCCTCACTGTTAAAGGGCCTTCTCCATTTTATCTCTCTCTTATTTCAAGTCTTCAATTTTCTGTTAGTGACTTCAAAATCTCTCGCTCTCGGGGATTTGACTCCTACTCATTTAATTCCAAACTCATGCTTAACTGCCTGACTTTTAGATTTCCAGCCTGTGTTCAGAAACACACATAGATGAAAACTCAAAGATCAAAAAGCCCGTGATAATAAATTAATTGGAAAGTGGAAATGTTGATAGAAGGGCGAGGTCCTTATTATTTTGGAACCTAATGATAACCAAGGAAATTTCGACGCATTTCTATGTTGAAATGGTTATTTTTGAAATTTGTAATTAATTGTTAAAATTTTTCATACAAATATGGAAAAATGAGTCCTAAAAATCACTTAAAAAATAAAGTTTTTAGCTTACATTTAGTTATTTTAAGCGCGAAACCGAAATTGAGCCATTCTCCATAATACCAGACTATCCGACGTTCTTTTGAAATTAAGGGCTCTTTGATTTAAGCATATCCATCATTCCGGGGCTCATTCAAGGCCAAAAACAAAAAATTGTGATTCAACATGCAAAATCTGCATCAGTGAACACACATGTAATTAGTGAATTATTTTGCCCGTTCTCAACTCACAATTCTAAGCTAAAGCAAAATGACCGTGTAGTGAATGAATATCTCTATATTTGTTTTTTTCCAATACTTCTATATTTTTCATCTTAAGGCCTTAAGACCAAGTCGGTTAGAATGACATTTGACTACAAATCATCTTGCTTTGAAAGAAAAGTCGGAAGAATTTTTCACCTACAAACTTCAAAATTTGAAATGACTGAATTTAGAACACTAGTTGAACCTTTCAAAAAGATATGTTTGAAGCATTTTATGAGCTTTCATTAGTTACTTCATAAGCCAAAAAAGATCACACTATTGGAGAAACAATTATGAAACCTTGTTTGGTGAGTGCTTCTTTGTGCTCCGAGATGAATTCATAAATAAATGATCGATGTCTCTTAAACGTTTTATAATTTTGCAACACAATGTGCTGAATCCAGTGATATTGGTCACTCCTAACAATTAATAATAGTTTATTCAAGATTTATAGATGCTGAAGAATTAAGAGAAGAAATGCTTTTTTCAACAGAACTGAAGAAAACGTCAAAAGCTTCAAATGCTAGAAAAAATTTGGGTAAATTATCATTCTATTTGTAACCGATTTATGTGAATTAGATTTTTCAAAAGCCTTGTGGTATTTAAAAAACATAAAGAAATGGACTTCCAAAGCGATTTGCTACTCTATTCTATGAGGCCCAGGATAGCTTAACTTATAAAAAAGCAAACAACATCCATCTTAAGAGTTATTTATTAAATATCTTCCATTTTTTCAACAAAGTTTTTAATAAATTTTAATAATTTACTTTTGTGTACGTATAATGAAACAATAGGCAAGATGTTGAAATTAAAAATGAGTTAAGTAAAATTTGACGATAAATCAATGAGAACTTTTCCGTGGTTTTTCTAAGACAAATTGGAAGCACGGTTCCAGCTTGGAAAGTGTAGGCCTTATCTATATTTGGCGGGAGATTGAGTTATATTCTTAGATTTAATATCCAGCAAAGACTTTTCCAAGAGGTGTGTTGAAGCAAACAGCGCGAGTATTTGGAGACAACAAAAGGAATAGAGCAATTGTTTCCAAGCATGGGTTTGCGAATCCAAAGAGGCATCCTGAAACTAATTAAAGTTGGGGAACATCTGAGTAAATATAAACCAGAAGTGATTAAAGCCATTCCACCATTTAAAATGGAAGAAAGCAACTATCCAAGATCTGAGTGATAACGCTAATGGATTTTTGAACGATCTGTGCATAAATGCGCTTTTCTACTGAAAACAAGTAAATTAGATCGAGAATAAAATTTCGTTTTCTCGTGGGGTCATAAAAATTATTATGACAATAAAATGGGGTCACATTTCGAAAAATGCTGTGAAATACTGGACTAGAGTGATGTTTTATTGAAAAGTTGTTCAGCCTATTGAAAATTGGTTAAATTTCAATAATCAAGTCAACATTATAATGCTTAAAATCTTGTGATGTTATGAGTAAAACCGTAATTGATTGTCAAACCCAATGGGAAAGTAAGATTTAAAAATTACACCAGTTTGTATAAATGCACTACTATTAAGAGTTAAAGTTCATTCTTATTAAAGTATCCCAAAGCGTGCTCTCATCAAAACTATTTTTAACATAGCGTATGAATAAAGCCAGTTCACTTAAATTTCAACATTAACTAAATTTTACAGGACTTGACATTAGATCTGTATGAACTTCAGCTAGAAAATTATGGGTTAGCCAAAAAACCGGTTTAACACGATACCTTTTGAGGACCGGTGCGACACAGGTGTCCCAAAGTATGAAAACCGTCTGCTTTAGATATATAAATTGCATTGAAAAATAAAGATGATTAGTCTTCAAAAATCTCGTCCTCAAAGTGTTTAGTACATTTTACTGATTCAAACGAATTTGAGAGTAGATTAAATATTAGTGAGGGCACTAAAATTTGCTGGCTTTTGATTTGCTGCATTGAAACAACCTTTTTCAAATGTATTTATATGAAATTATTATTAGCAACGAATTTGATTGAATCTAGGATGAATTTAATTGGTGGTAAACGGAGTAAATCAATTGAACGCTTACATTTCCTGCGACATTTCATCTACTACACTCTCCAAAAATGAAATGAAGAAAACTGACAACACACAAGAACGAGGAGCGCAATACTGCAATCAAGATTCACTAAGTCATTTTGAGAGAAGAGATTTTAATGGTTGCACAACCTTGAAGGAGACAAGATAAAAGCGTCCCAATTACATTTAATTTACATGGAATAAAGTGCTTTCATTTAAGACACAAAAAGACTTACACATCCCAAATTCCCATCTTAGGCAAAATGAATGATCTTGAAAACATAATAGGAGCGTTGGGGAACATCTCTGAAATCCTGCTAAAAAAGCCCTACCCTACCTTTTGTCTGCCCAAAAAGTTAGGAATCGCTTTTTTCACCACCATCGTTATATCCGCAGTGTCAAATACGATGCTAGCCATTTCATTTGCCATCCTTTCAAAAAAGCATCATTCATCCTACAAACTACTGAAGACTGCGTCCATCTTTCTGAATTTCTTTGGCCTAGTCCAACTTCCAAAAGCACTCGGCCAAATCCAAAGTAGGAGTGCAGGGATTGACGCTTTCGTTTCCAACTGCTTCTTCGTTTTCTTCAGCGCCAAGCTGCACCCAATCATGTTCATGGCCTGCCTACATACCACGATCTTCTACGTCACTCTCTATTCGATCGACTTGCGCAACTCCTTCCTGAACCAAAGCCATGCATGGCGCCTGGTCCGATGGGCAAAGAAGAGATACGCCCCCTTGCTTGTCTTTCCGCTTCTCTTGGTGTTGAATGTTGAGGGCGCCCTGATCTTTAACCTGCGCGAATACAACATTCCCACGTTTAAGCGCCGCTGCGCGTTCTCCATCACGTATCACATTGAAAAGGTGAAGTACTTGACGCTTACTAAAAACGCCCTACTCATACTCACTCAACTCTTTTTCCTGTATCAAAGCGTGAAAGTGATCAAACACATATCCCAGTTCTCCGAAATCATCCCCGTTCCCATTCCCGCCTTTAGAGCGCAGGGAGGGCTTCTTCCCGATGCAAACGACCAAGAGCCGAGGGAGAGCGTGCGTTTCATGAACAGGGTTAAACAGCAGAAGAGACAGTTGCTCCTATTTTTCACGTTTTACTCGGGCACGGCGCTTTTCTCGCTCGTTTTCAATGTTTTTGTCGCCTACAGTTTAGTCTACCACAACCAAGGACCTTGCATGCCCACTCTCTTGCTCTACACACTCTTGTCCTGCTTCAACGTCTTGTTTTCCATATTCTTCGTAGATGAGAACGTGCGAAAACTCATCGTATCAAAGGCAAAAGCATTGTTTGCTTAATAAATACATCCACTTTTTGATTCAGTAGTGCATAATGAAGAAAATGTTCCATATATGTCTCTTTAAATCATCACTTAATAAATGTTTAACTTATACCTTTTTCTACTTTATTTTTTTAATTCTTGCATTCACTACAGATGAACAAGGTCGCTCGCCATTTTGCATTTTTAGGTAGATTACATAGTCGCTCCTAACGAGTAATTATAAAAAGAATGAGGGGGGCATAAGTAAAAAGAAAAGGAATTGTTATAACAAGTATTAAAAATTGTAAAAACTGGACACTTTATACCTGATTTTGCTAACAAGTTTCGGAGTATAAACTCCTTTTTCAAAGCAAATATATAAATTTTAAATTAGCAATTATTAAGCTAATTATATTTAATTATTTCACCTCAATGGGCATATCTGTCAAAGATTTTGTTTCTAAAAAGGAATTGTGTTCATTGCATCGTCAGTTAGACATGATCGAAAAGTGGAAATTTATTTTAGATAAAATTAAAGCATTTGCATTCATTTACAATACTCAAAAATATAACTGTCTTTTTAGATTTTACTTCCAACACTTTTGATGTAGGTTTTTTTTTTATGAAAAATCATTATACATTTTAGCGGGATAAAAAGCACTTTAATCGGATTCAAGACTAAAAATTTTGGTCAGAATCCTCATTAATTTGGAGATGCAATTACACTCACGCATCAAAATTTTGAGGTTCCTTCTTCGTTGAATTATTCGGCGTCTAAATATATTAATATTGACTTGAGGTTGACGTCAAGTTGTCGAGAAGCAGAATTTGCCAAAGGCCGAATTGTCGGTGTGTTAGATATGCGCTTCACACCCTGGATATAAGCTAGTAATAATTTCATATATTGATTTTGTTCTACACCTGTGATCCACAATAAACATTATAATCAGTAATGGCTCGTTTGTGTGGACAATTTCTTATGAGCATATATTAGATGCCTTATCTAGGGTCTATCTACCTGTTGCAATATACGCTAATACATTCAAGTTGAAGCTTGAGATTGCATTATCTGATTTTATTGGGTAATAAGTAATCACTCATTCTCTAAACCAGTGCATCTCAACAGGGGGCGAATTGCGCACTTCTGGGCGAAAATGGAATTTAAGTGGCGAAATTTTTAGGTAACAGTTCGACAACGCATAAACAAATATTCAATTTTTTTCAAAAACTTAGTTTTTACATAAGAATTTAATGTAGTCGGAATTTCAATCATGAATAACATTTATTTTTTATAATTAAGGATTTGTTTAAACTCAAAAAAAAGAATGGGTGAAATCCAATTTCCTGAAGTACAAAATTTCTAGATTAAGATTTTATTGAAATTTTGCAATTTTTTAACTTGATAATAATGGCCGATTTTTACATTTGCTCCAATCTTAGTCAACGATTTATGCAAAAAGCTTGAGAAAGCCTGCTTTAAGCTAAACCTCATACATAGTTCTAAAACGTGTTCTTTTCCTAAGAACGCATTTCGTATCCATTATAGCATTTTCACTTTAAGTTCGTCTTTTTTCACTTTAAGTTCGTCTTTTTTCACTTTAAGTTCGTCTTTTTTCATTTTAAGTTGGTCTTTTTTATTTTTATTTTTTTTTGCAATTTTTCTATAAACTCTAAAATTTTGTCAGCAACAAGTTTTTTATTTTCTAATTCCGAATCGAAAAAAATTATCATAGTCAGTATTAAAAGTTTTCTACACAGTCTTTTTCAAAAAGTTTATAATAAAAGTTGATAAAATCATACTTTAAATATTGAAAAGTTTATAAAAAATATTGTTCAAGTTTTAAAATTAAACCTCAAATGAGAAAAAAATTTGAATCTTTTTTTATATTTTTTAAAATATTTATTAAAATCAGTTTTTAACTTAAATTTTGTCATAAACTTTTTGCAATTTATCTTTCAGATTTAACTTATCTGTTATCTTTTTATTAATAAAACAGTGAAATTTATAGTTCGAACAGAGTTTCTAAATTTGAACTATAATAATTGACAGAAAACTACAAAATTGGAGAATCTTTTTAAAGTTTGTAACTTGTTCTTTAAATGAGCTTGACTTTGAAAATTTTTATTTGATAGTTATGAAAAAAATTGAAAAAAAACCAAGAATAAACCGCAAAATTCATCATTTTAACGCTACAAATAAGTTAAATCTGAAAGATAAATTGCAAAAAATTATGACTACATTAAAGTTAAGAACTGCTTATAAATATTTTAAAAAATATGAAAAAAAGACAAAAAAATTTTTCATTTGAGTTTTAATTTTAAAAATTGAACAATATTTTTTATAAACTTTTCAATATTCAAAGTTATTTTGGTCAGAATCCTCATTAATTTGTAGATGCAATTTATGAGGTTCCTTCTTGGTTGAATTTACCTTCCTCGTATATCAGTTTCACGCCAGAGTGTGAAAAGACAGATTATTAAAACTTAGAAAATATATTGTTGTCCAGCGAACATTTACTCAGATAAAAATGGTAAGGAAGGACATCTGGGCTGAGCAATCATAATAATTCTTTCATCTATAATAAATTAGTGATTTAGTAAGTAAAAGTAATTAGTCAGTTGTTTTATAGGTATATAAGCTAATAATAATTTCATATATTGATTTTGTTCTACACCTGTGATCCACAATAAACATTATAATCAGTAATGGCTCGTTTGTGTGGTTTGTGTTAAAAATTTGATCAACTTTTATTATAAACATTTTGAAAAAGACTGTGTAGAAAACTTTAAATACTGTCTATGATAATTTTTTCGACCCGGAATTAGAAAATAAAAACTTGTTGCTGACAAAATTTTAGAGTTTATAGAAAAATTTCAAAAAAAAATCAAAATAAAAAAGACGAACTTAAAATGAATAAGGACGAGCTTAAAGTGAAAAAGGACAAACAGTGAAAATGCTATATATTAGAATATGGAATAAAGACAGAGGACTTAAAATCTCAATATACGAAAATCAAATGAGGCTTGAAGCTTAATGAGGCATTGAAGGGTTTCGTACTATCCAAATAAAACAATACACTTCATATATAAAACTAGTTGATAAATCAATAACCCCTTGGACAAGAAAGAGATAAAAATGATTTTTAAAGTAGACTAGTGTATTCATGAAGCAAATCTATCATAAATCTTAGCAATGAAAATGAAAAACAAGGTAACCATTATCATTTTATCCAAGTAAAATTCTGATTCATTTTTGGCTCAAAATAACGCTTTAGAATTTTTTGGCACTCATTAAAATTTGAGAGAAATCTTAACATTAAACTTTGTAGCAATAAAAACAGAATAAACTAATTAAAAGTAACAACGGGGCCTTTTGGAATTTTTAACTGGAGCTGTGAAAAGTTGTGAATAAGAATAATCAGGCATTACATTTTTTCTTTGGTTGAAAGAAACAAATAAAAAATTCCCTTTTCCAGGATGAAGTCTAGCAACGCAATAATAAGAAAGATTGAACGACCTTAGTTTACTTACTCTCCATAGAAAAGCTTCTTCTTATCGAAGTCAAGAAAAAGATTGTTTTATGGTGAAGCCTTGGCACAATTTTTGTTACCAGAAAGAAGAATGTTCATTATGTATAAATAATTGTTTAATTCCTTCTTTTTAAATATTACACAACACAAAGGTATTGGTTATTTGATTTTTGAAAATTTTGAATTATGCCCGCCTTACTGAAAACCTTACGTTAGTTGGTAAAGTTAGTAAGTTACTCAGTCATTAATAAGCTAAATAGGCAAGAAGTTAGCTAGTTAGATTCTAGATATGCAGGCCCGTAGCCAGAGAGTGCAGGAGGGGGTTAACCCCCCCCCCCCCTTCCCCCCAACTCAGATTCAGAGCCCACCCCCCCCCCCCAACCTAATATATTTCGATATCAATAAAGGGTTCAAAAAATGGTTTATTTTTAGACTATATATAAAAATTTGGTACTTATTAGTTATCTCCCTCCCACTTTAAATTTTTTTTCAGTAATTTATTAAAAAAATTTTTTGAATGGGGGAGGGATAACCCATAAGTACCAAAAATAATTTTTGTGAAAATATTTAGCCCCCCCCCCCCCCCAAATTTTTTCCAGCCCTCCCAATTGAAAAGTCCTAGCTACGGGCCTGTAGATATGGACTATAGATAATTGGAAGTTAGATAGCCCTTTTTCTTGCAAACTAATCCCTATTGATATAACACACACACACCAAGGCAAAGCTTACTAGAATCAAATTTTCTGAATAGTCAGTACACGAAAATATTGAGAATGAATATGCTTATCTAGGGTGTTACACACGTATTACACAGGGAATATTTACGCATATTCTTAAGGGTCTGAAGTCAACTTTTTCCTGTAAACATTTTAACCAATGGACATTTTGTCTTACGAAGTTCTGTCATAGACACCTGTATCAAGGACTCAGTTAACAGGCAAAGCATCTAGCTAAAGTTTGTTTTCTACAAACATTTATTACAAATACGAAATACTAAACAAATACAAAGTTAAATACAAATTAGTTAACTCATTCCATACTAGAGGTAACACTCACTTTTGAGATGTGAGGTGTATGAATATGTTTCAATTGATACACTTTCCTTATTCAGTCAATCTTCGTTTAAATTTTTCTTAGAATAAACATGTTGAAAAATTGAATTATGATCGCAAGTTGGTGTGTGTATTAAATCACTTCTATTGAAATATAGCAGCTATACCTAAGAGGAATTTCCTAATTCCATATTTAAGTCAGTAAGAACTTTATCAAAAAAGTGAAAATAAAAATGCTTACTTGTTTGACCCACATCTTTGTCGTAAATACTTGATTTATCTCATCCTAAAAAGATACATTTCATTTCATCGAGTATTATGCTTATATTCAGTTTCGTATACTGAATTAAGTCTGAATTAACTGAGGACATTTTGCACTATATGCCTAACTATATGATTGCCGAATCTTTACATTTATCGAACCACGACAAAAATGGTATTGGAAAATGGAAAAAATGAAGGATACTTTGAAAGGAAAAGAACTAAAACAAAAGAGATAGATAATAATTGACATTTGCAGTTAAATTTTTTAATGTCCTTTTTGACATATAAGATGAATGAATGAAAAACCAGGATTATTATTAATCCTTCAGGATTTCATCGTTGAGCGACAAAAAAACTGGGCCAATCTCGGAAAAACAAATTAAAAAAGATTTATTAAGAATTTTATTTAATTTTATAATAATTAACATTTTAAATAATAGTTTCATTGATATAAATAATAAAAAATTTTGTTTATATTTTGGATAAAACAGATGTTTTAAATGATAAAATTTACTGAATTTAACCAAATAGAATTTTTGGGTTTTAAAGTATAACAACTTATAAGCTTACAATGATTACAATGCGATGTCACGAAAAGAGAGAATGAGAAAAAACGAACAGCTAATAGTTGAAAATCAAGTTAATGAAAGTTCTCAAGAGTGTTCTGTAAATGATTAACAAAATCAACTAGTAGTTTATTTTTTGACCATAGAAATCAAGTAGATCTTGGATCAGATTTTATCACTCCAGATCGAGCTATCGACTCCAAATCCCCATCTTCAATTTAATTTAAGAGATTTAACGAGTTTTAAGGCATTTTAATACCTGAATCTTCTGGATCAAAATTTAATGAAAGACACGATCCTGATGACATGTTTATAGACTACTCTATCAAATCAATGTTTAGTGACGTAAAAGAATATTCGTATTCAAATCGATCACCGATTGATAAAATCAATCCTTTAGTCATATCCTTTTTGAAGATAATGAATTAAATATAATTTCCCTAACATATCAACATAATTAAAAAGTACACCAAAGCAGCAGGATTGGTTCATCTTGCTTAGTGTTGCATTTATGTCTGTCTCCAATCTCCATACTCCATTATAAAAGATGATACAAAAGGAATTTATTCGTCTTAAAGAAGTTTTGGAGCATATTTATTGCATATATACAATGTAATACATGCACGTTGTTCACAAAATCTTGCTATGATCGTATAAGACTTTTTGCCGTTGTCATTCTCACTCTGCTCATGTTGCGTCATGCGTTTTACCCCTAGCATTTTGCCATTCACAAATTTGCCGTCTTTATAATTGTAAAAAAAGGTCATTTTCTCAACTCTAAAATAATTTGTATACAATTAAATATAAATTTAGACATTAGTAATGGCAACAGCATCCATGAATTATCATATGTGCCAAGACTCTTGTCGACCAAGCTCGTAGAAATAAGGAATGTCGTTTATGATGGTAGAAGTTGAGTAGATAAATATATGCAGGTATAAATGCCACTCATACAAACAATTTCCATCTGTACCACGAAATTTACACGTGTTACTATCGGAAGCATGTCAAATAAAAGGGGTGACATGACAAAAAATAATTTTTTATTTTTACAAATTTGCATCTCTTGAGCACTCACTCCATTTTATATCCTTTTAAAAATTTATATTTAAATTATTCATTTAAATACCAGACTAATTACTTTCGTTTATTTAATTATTATATTAAATAAGATATATTTAACTATTTCTTGGGTACGCTAAAAAATCTTGTAATTAGAAGTAATCCAACATGTTGCTTCCAACAAAAGTTTGTTTTCTTCATAAATAAGTTACCTAGTTCAATATATATATATATATATATATATATATGTTTCTTCTCTAAATTAAAAATCAAAATTTTTTATATATATTCACACAGTTAAATCAATTCTTTCCTAAAACGAAAAATGTTATTGTATGGGGTTTTAACTAGTAGCGACTTTGGATCTCCTGAAGAACAGCCACCCCACTACACTTTTTTCGCATCAACTGAAAAACAAAGACCCCGAATCATTTTCCTGAAGAATAACCTCCCCAATTACTTTTTTATGTTTAAAATTTCAGTAGAAAATAACATTATGCAATAAAAATGGAACAATTCATGAAAAATAAAAAAATAATCAAAAATTACGTTTATATCCAAACATTAAATTGCTGAGCAAAATATGATCACATAAACCAAAAAAAGCGTTATAAGAAAATACAAAGCCATCAATTGCTTTTTTGAACTCATTCCACCATTGCACTGCAAACAAACACACTCTCTTTTCAAAAGTCTAATAGACTTCATTCAACTAAAAAGATGCATTGATTTTTTCATGGAGGTAAAATTACATCTTGAAAGCTCATTTTGTTTGAGGTTTTGGAAAAAAAAATAATAGAAAAATAAAATCTGTGAAATATTCTCTTTGCTTATTAATATAATAGACTAGAAGCTTATTTTTCTATACTAAAGTAGTTACTGTGTAATCAAATAACAAGTATCAATAATAACTAATGCATGACAGTTAATGAGTTATGAAAGTTAGCTAGATTTTAGATAGTTTATTGCGAAAATGAATCTTAGATAGAAGCTTCCTCATAACGCGCTAATATTCCAAATTATGTCAATTTCTCTCATACCAACGTTTTTACCATTTGCCATTTTGGTTCAATATTTTGTCGTAGACTCTTAACTAGGAAATCCAAAATATTAACGCCGTACACTAAACTTTAGTAAAAAGTATAAGTATAAGCTAAACCGTCGTTCCGGAATCAGAATAGAAAGACTAGGTAACATATGTGCGAAGCATTTTCCTTTATAGGCCTAAAGTAATGATGATTATGGAATTAAAATAGTTACCACATCTAGTATTTGAGTTAGTTTGAGACCAAAGCCGACTCTCAGTACGTCTTTGTGATTGACAACTGGTCTACTATACTTAATGTAGCTTCCGAGTAAATCTTTGAGAAGTCTCTCTCCGTCAGGATCACATGAATTGAGCGTAAGAAGAAAGGAAACAAGAAAAAGTGTTAGAAGCATGGAAGATGTGGCGGTAGAGCGTTTATCGCGTCAAAACATGATGGTGCTATTGGAACGAGAGTCCAGAAGTGAAGGAAGAAGGAGGTTTCTTCATTTACCACTCTGACCTCCGAACAACGGCAGGCAAGCACGAATATGTCGAAAAGATTGGGATTTAAAAATGATTGGAATTTGGAGTTGCATGTGACATGTGGAAAAGTTTGTGAACTGAAGTAAGTTTACTTTATCGCAGATATCAATCAATATCATGGAGGGAAAAGATACACTCAATCACACATGCATTTTATTTGCACACTCTCACACACACACTCATTTACAAGCTATTTGGTATGGCAGGAAAATTGAAAAATAAAGAATAGAAAACAATAAATTTATAATTGATTAATTTAGGATTAACAATAAAACGTCACATCATCTTCAGAACCGCATTTATCATCATCACAACATCAGCGCATCCGTTGGTTGTAGAATGATCGTACACTTTGTTTAGACTTCGATTTTGTGTTACAAAGAAAAATAAATAGAAGATAACATGCGAGAAGATAAATAATCAATCTTGTCACAAAAACTCTTAAATCCACAAGAGAGAAGGGATTAAGTTCATGTTTCAGAGAAGACCTAGAAAAGGGAAAGACACTCAACTTTTTTCCATACACCATCATCGTTTCAGCGGTTATTCTATACTTTGAAAATCACATCATTCGTTCTAAGCATATATGATCATCAATCATCATTATGATCAAGATCGCATTCATTTCATCATCGCATCAATTACAACATCCTCATAAATGGAACATCATAATCAACATGGACTAATCTCATAATTTTTTTCATCATCGCTATCATTTTAACTCCCTTCACTGGATGTTTTATTAATCGCCAAATCATCGGGATTCCACTCATCGCTATTTATTTTGTCTAAACGCGAGGAAAATATCTTTCCAATGTCTCTATTTCTTTCCAATTTTGGGCAATTTTCGAGTCGTGAAAATTTCTCTTATTTTTATATCATTCATTTAGTTCTTTTTAAACTTCGTGTTAAACCCTCTTCATGTTTAATCCGCTAACGTGGATAATAATTAATCCGCTTTCCAATTCTAACCCGTTTTTTTCAGGAACATGTGTGGATAATCCTCATTGTAACTTTAAAAACATTGAGATAGAAATAGTATTTATTACTATTTAGATCATATATACTAATTATATAAGAAGAATAAAATGAAGAAATAGATTTCAGGGGATGAAACTTGAATCGCTTTTTCTAATATTTTTATATAGGCGGAAAGTAACTTCAAACAAAAAAATCTATGTCGCTAAAATAAGATAATATTTAGCACTTTTTATCAAAATTGGCAACACTGCTCGAGTGATACAGGATTTTTATCAATATCTATATATTATGAGTATAATATATTTATATTGTCTTGACCTCAAATTATCTCGATGTAAAATAAATGTTTTAAAGTTTTAATTAATACAAAAAATGTTAATTCATTTTACGTTTTGCTAAGGACCAGTGAGTATAAAAGGTATATTGAAAAAGATCAATGCATTTTTACACGAAAACATGCAATACAACAAAACGCCATAAAATATTAGCCTGGATAGTAAAAGTAGATGTCGAAACAATTATTATTATAGAGAAAGAAATTGATATAATTCTTCGTTGTCCATTATGATTCGACAATTGTTTCTGAGTATTCTGTGTTAAATTTACAATATTTTTCAGTTGTATTTTCCTTTTTTTGTTTTGTAGAAGTTTTTTTGTTTTTTATTAACTAATATAGTACAAGTGAGTCGAGCACTTTTAGATCGAAGTTCAATTGTCGAAAAAATCTTAGTGAAGTTTTATTTTGTTTTTGAATTTTTATTTTCATTTAGTTCCAAATATTTACACATTTTTGAAAAAACCCTTCATTTTGAATACATTTTAGACATAGACCCCTTGAATTGATGATAGAATTTTTTTTATGGTTGATGACCTTGAAATAAAGCTGTTGAGTATTACATCTGTTTTTGTGTATTATATATGTTACATACTGTGTGAATTTCAATGCTTTAAGTGAAAGAATATTCTTTATGAGTTTGTGATTTAACAGAACTTGACTGTTATATCATGCCTATTTTGACCCACGGTCTGCAAGAAGTTGGAAGATAAGCTATCTGCTACAGAATGTGGTTTTTAAGAAGAATGATGCGTATTCCTTGGGTGAGCCATAGGAGTAATGACAGCGTTCTGAAGAAAGCAGAAAGAAGAAAATGGCTACTAAGCGTATTTAGACAGAAACAAATGAGTTTCTTGGGTCTACTTCTTGGGTGATAGGCTACGCTGCTGAAAATAGAGAGTATTGGCATTATCTAGTCGCCAACGTCATGTCATAGGGCATTTGAGGAAGAAAAAAAAGATTTGACAGAATATATGGATTGACCCAATATACGACTTCAGACCCAAGTTTCAGTTACCCAGCATAGAGGATACTAGTCCTTCTCTTTGAGGGGTCTATGATATTAAATTTTATTAAAAATATTGATGTGAACAAATTACTCCGTTTTCAGTAATGAGTATAGATTTCAGTACATTTAGAAACATTATTAGACAACTATGAAACTTTCATTTTAGAAAACTTTCAAGAATAAACGAAACAAAAGATAATAACAGATTAAAAAATTGTATATGATAATTTTTCACTTTTTTTTCTCCTTATGCATACTTTATATTTTTTTCTTTAACTTAAAACAAAAAGTAGTTACATTACAACTACTTTAAATGGTTACTGTATCAATACTATATCTTACTAACATTACTATTCTTGTGAAGAAAGTGTTACTGAGACGTCATGAATAAAAGTTGAAGGATATAATAGTAAAATAAGTAAAACTAGTAGTTCTCTATATCATTAATATATTATCCAAATATTGGTATTGCTAGCATAACAGAAAAATATTGTAAATATTTATTCATTCAAATAAATTGAGCACAATTCAAATATACTGCCAGTAATATTATTATAAAAATATTAAAACTTAATTTTACCACTTTTGATGGGGATTTATTGTTGTGAAATTGTGACTTTTAATTTTCAGTATTGATATATTTTTGTGTTTCGTTAAAAAAATCAATACACACACTCCCTATTCAATTTCTAAATTCTTTTCAAGTTCCAAAAATATAAATCTGAAATACAGAAATGTGCTTTAAAACTTCGTATTGTGTTCAATTGATAAAATCGTATATTAAAAACAAACCTTTTCTAAGCCTCTTATTTTCAAAAATCATAGACTTTTTTATGCAAATTTACGCATTTTCTAAATTCAGAGAACTGTCAAGTTTTGCTTTTTTTGTTGTTGTTTAGTTATAATTAAAGAAATTTTACATATAAAAAAATTTTTGTGGAATAATCGAGAGAAGTTAACCTTGAACTTTACAATGATATAATTACGATCGTACCTGAAGGTCCGTTAATTTTAGCTAAATTTGCGAATTGTTTTGAAGTAATTTATTCTTATGCCTTCCTGATGGACCACAACTTGTTATTTAACATGTGTTTTATCCCAAAACAAGTCCTTCGTGAAAGATGAATTCAAGCTATAGCAGTTGATAAATAGAAACGGAAACTTTCGAAGATAAGATATATATCTTATCTCTTGAGCCTTGATGATAGAGTTTTTTATGCGTCCCTAATATGGGAGTATATAAAAAGGCTTCCATGACATTTCATCACGCGACATTTCATCACCCAACATTTCATCATAGGACATTTCATTAAATAAAAGTTTTATGGATTATGGAAAGGATTAAGATTATGGGGTGTGTAACTATCTATGTAGTTCCCCTCTCGACTGGAAATAGTATACCGCAAAAGTCAACATAATACGCAGAAAGTAATAATATGTATTATATATTGTATATATGATATATAAAAGCAATCATCATCTTATAAAAAGTGTACCATGATGCATCTCTGGACAAGAAGTAGTTTAACATTAATTTTCTTATAAAAACTGTACAATGATGAAGCACCTAAATGTACCCTAATTTTCTTATGCTCTCTTTTCATGCTCTGAATAGTTTCTTTACTTGAATATTCTAATTTAGTTATTTTTCGGTGCTTTTTTAATCTTCAAATTATGTTATCTTTTTATTTTATTTTGAATGGAACCCTTTAGTGAATTTGAAAATACTTCTAAAGGAAAAAAATAGCAATATTTAACAATTGCGAATATTATAAACATAAAGAAAATAAAGATATTCCTATACGTTGGAGATGCGCAGATTACCAAAGAAAAAGATGCGCCGCATTCATTACAACTTTAGGAACTCTTGTAATCTCTCTTCCTAAAGTTGAGCATTCACATTTCTTAGATGGAGAAAAAATTAGTGCCAAGAGAACAATTCATAAAATGAAAAGTTCAATGAAAGAAATCGGGGCAACTCCTATTATGGTTGTTGGAGAACATTGTCAAAATTTAACAAATGAATCTATGATGAGATTTCCAAAAAACAAGTTTTCTACGAACCTTGCAACGTTCTAGTAAAAGTTTTGAAATTTGTTCGACTTTACCTACTTCATTAAATTTTGAAATTCCTAACAATTTTTGTGAATTTTTATTGTATGCTTCTGGGATTCATGATACAGAAAGGTTTTTTCTTTTTGCACATGGAGAGACGCTAGCTGTCTTGTCTCGTGCGGATGGATATGAGATGGAACTTTCAAAGTCTTACCCTCATTATTTTTTCAATTGTACACAATACATTTTCATTTTGGAGAAGGTTCTAATCCTGCAGGAATATATGCCCTATTAAAAAAAAAGTAGAAATACTTATAGAAGAATGCTCTCTGCTCTTCAGGAAATAGTTCCTGAAGGTAATCCGGTAAAATTCTTCTAGATTTTGAAATTGCACCAATGAGTGAGTTTCAATGCGCATATCCGAACGCTGAGATACAAGGCTGTTTTTTCACCTTTCCCAAAATGTACACAGAAAAGCTACAGAACTGGGATTGAAAAAAGAACTATAGAGAGTAATTCTGAACTCAACAGATTAATTTTATGTTTACCTGCACTTTCTCTTGTTCCTGTAAGTATGGTTGAAGAAGTCTTTTGTAGTTTAATAAATATTATGCCTGAAAATGAAAAAGTTGATGAACTTTTAATATATTTTGAACACACATATGTTTGAGGAAAGAAAAGAAAAAATGGAACAGCAAGAAGTCCACTTTTTCCTATAGAAAAATGGAATCATTTTGAAAACTCTGTGGAAGGAGTTGCGCGAACGACAAATGCAGTAGAAGGTTGGCATCATTCCTTACAATTTTTATTTCAATGTAGCGATCCGACGATATGGACATTCTTAAATGGTCTGTATAAAGATATCTCTCTTCAACGTTTGAATCTGATGAAAGGAATTCGTGGCGTTATAATACCTCCAAATAAAAAATATTTATCCTTAAAAGAAAAATTTAAGAAAAAGTTCAAAAATTCATGTAAATAGTTTTTAGCAAAAAATTGTTTTATATTTACTCTTAAATATTATTTTTTTTCTAATTTTTAAGACAATTAAAAATGCAAATTTTGTAGTAAATGTTAAATCAGTAGATGGCAATGATTTTTTAAATGATGGTATTTTTCGTTTTCACATTACTGAAGTTTTTTATTTTATATTGAAAATTTGAAAGAGTTTTTATATAATTTTAATAAAAGGTTTAAAAGTTAAGACTATTTACGAGTAAGATAATGAAATTTCGTATGATGAAATGTCCTATGATGAAATGTCAGGTGATGAAATGTCGTGTCAAAAGAAGTCAAAATAATTTGTTCTGAATATTTGAAATCTAACAAAATTTAGTTTAAGGTTTTCTGGTTTTGAAAGCAATAAATATAATATAAGAAATCTCGTTAGAAAATACGCTCTAAATAGTTTGGATTTTTGTATTAAAAATGTATTCTTATTATTTGAGTATTTGTAAAAATTATAAGCTTCAAACATTTAAATATTTTTACCTTATTTGGAATTCATTTCCCGAATTTATTTTATTTATTTGAACTTTTATTGGATATTCAGTAGGAAAAAAACTTAATTCTTTATTGCAAAGCAATGGAAAAAGAGAAATTACTTTGTGATTTTCACTAAAGTTGAAGTATTGAGAACGCGAGATTTCGTCTATATGCAAAACAAAATTTGGTTGACAACTAATGACCTAACATTATATTAAGGTATTTTGACAAATTTGTTTATTCCTCCATTGTACTTACCAATCCTACACTTGAAAGATTTTCACTTGGCAATTCTAACTTAACTTGACAAACTTCTACCACATTATTATTATTATTATTCTATTGAGTACCAAGACAGAGGAGAGATGTTTCGGAATATTTTTCATAGGACATGATGTTATTATATGAAAGGCTGGTTTCGCAAGTGATAACCTTCAAAATGTTACTTTATAAATAAAAGAAAATAATAAGTCAATTTGTATTACAAACAAAATTAGTTTTTTTCTACGACCTTCTCATGAATTTAAAACTTTCAAATATTTATACAATTTGGAAAATTTTTTTATAAATTTATTTCGTTCTTTTAGACGCTTTCGTATCAATAAATCCATTTCATCGCTTATGTTTCAAAGCTTTACTCTTTCGGTGCTAAGATGTGCTTTTTTTACCAGTGGAAAAAGTGGAATATATTTTTTATATTTTTTTTTTATTTTTATTTTTTTATAAAATAACTTGCTCTGCAAATATTTAAAACGGAGTTCTTGAAATGTATTAAATAGTTATGAATAAAAATAAGCTTACATTAAATTCTAGCTAAAAACAATATGCAAAGACTTTGAAAATTTATTGAAAATAATAACTGGAAAAAATTAAATAATTGATTCGAAAAATTCAAATAAGCCAATTAAATTTCCTGATGCCAAATAGTCTGGAAAAAGCCAGATTTGAGTTTTGGCTTTAAAAAAAAGCTTTTTGCTTGGAAGAACCCTGTGAATCAATTCTCAAGGAATGGGATTCCAATATTTAGGATAACGAGGATATTTCTTGGAATCAGACGTTTACATGGATTTCGTTAGTGATTCGTTAGCTTGACAATCCGTTTTTAAATGAATGTAAGACGAAGGGAGTGCATTTCACAACGGTGAAGCGTCTTTTGATATAGAAGGGGTAAGCCATTTCAATTTTTAGTCCTAAATAACAAGTTAAATGGGAAAGATCATATTGATCATTTGTAGAATGAGGGTTGTTAAGTGTATTAATCCATTTTGGTTCACGCAAAGCAGACGTTTTTGACTAATCCCTATTGATTTCCATTGAAAATTTGAGTTTCTCTGCGTTCTTCTACAGGATTCATTAACCCAAACTGGGTTAAGGAAATCTAAAAACGTTTTACATGTTAAAGTAAATATGTTCGTATATTAACATATTTGTTTGATATTAACTCATTTAACTTACAGCATTACTAATTGGGGAATGCAAATACAAACAAGACCAATATTAGATTTTATGGTGACCAACTTTTGAAATGAACTCAAACTTATCAAGAATGTGTGGGATCTATCAATTCATTCACTACATGCTGCCTTATGCCTTCTACTATACTCTCAAGTTTGCATTACAAAATCCGCACTGGTGAATCTATCCTTCAAGATATCTTCACCTTTTGATAATTTCCTTTTTCAAGTTTCACATCTACAAACAAAGGGTTGCTTACGCATCTTACAACTTTTGAAACATGATGTTTTTTAATTCAACTTTTTTCACTTTTCTTTTGTCAAGATTTAAAAAGATAGGAAGTCATATCTCATCTCCGACTACTAACACAAAAGTTTTTACTTTCAACTGTTTTTCATGTCAAAGAGATCCAATGTATGTCAAAGGATCCAATGTATGAACTCTCTTATCCTCAAAAATCATGAATTTTTCACAACAAAAATATTCTTTTTCTTCCTCAAGTTTTATTAGGTGATACCAATCGATATTTAGGGCTTTTGGATCTATCATACAAAACATAAAATTTATACAATATATGCAAAAAAAATTTTCCCATTATTTTTTACATGTTCTACATTTGTGAAAAAATTCTTTCCTTTCTTCAAATTAATTTAGTAAAAATTTTGACTTCAATCATTCTGCACAACATGATCATGCTTTCTCTATTTTATGCCAAATCATCATTACGTTTTAAACATCCTCATAATTTTATATCATCAACATCATATCATTTGCATTGAGCAATCTTACATTATACCAATTCATTATTTTATTTTATACAACACAAGCATCGTTAATTTAAACCACAATGCATCATCAAATCCCGTAATCCGCTAAATTTTCACGATGTTTATATTTTACCCAAATTCATGAGAGGTACTTTATGTGTAAAAATATTAAGATTAGTAAGTATAGGAAAGGGTGTCACGGCAATACTTCTTTAAAATGAAAGAGTTTAGTGCACACCAATGGAAAAATAATTTTTTAATTCCCGAAAATATCTTTTCTCTAAATTGTTGGAAAGAACACATTTACAGAAATACCATTGCGAGAAGTATTTTTTTGAAAGACATACATCGCTCTATCATCCAATACACAAAACAGCATCCATTGTATCATTATTATTGGAAGAGTCAGTAACATCATCATCATCATCAGCATTTTTACTTCATCAAGTCCAAATGTATTCATCAGATGTTTTCCCATTATACTTTATCTTTTTCAGCTTTTCAAAGTTGACCTTTTGTTCCATATCTTGAGTATTGTACCAGGCGGTGAGCTCGCAATTTTACTGACGCACGCATTTTATTGACATGAAAATGATTCAAAATAAGAAGATCTTGTACTGTGAAAACGAGGGAAGTTTTATTACAAATTGAGTATTCACATTTCACAGTAGCCTAAGCAATTGACTTTTGTCGATGCAAGTCCACAAGTATACCAGGATTCATATTTCAAAAATGTGAATATTTTGTTGAAAAAGAGTCATACCACCTATTACCCTTCGTAACTTTAATGATAGGGGACCCGATTTGTTGAATAATAAATCCTGTATATTTTTAAATAAACACTACTATAATAATAAAATCGAACAAGTTAGGTTCGCTATCACAACGTATATAATTTGATTTTTCATATACATTAGTGAATTATTTTTATACTATTAATTAATTTTTTACCCGATTAAATATTTCGTTTTCATATGTTTTCTTTAATTTGGAATTTAAAATTTTAGATAATTAAAGAAAATTATTTTCTATAATATACAAGTACAAAAACAATTTTTCAGTAAGGAAACTTTCAGTTTCGATTAAAAATCTTTTGAAATAAAAAAATTAAATTGGTAGATTGGTTGATAGTAAATAATTAAAAGAAAAACTCTTTCCATGTGTAATAAAAATTCTTCAAAAAATATTTGTGTGATTGAATTTTAAAAATAAAAATAAAAAAGTTCAAAAATATTTCTATCTTAAAGTGACAAATTTTTCAATAAAAAGAAAAAAAAAGATATTTTTTTAAACTAAATAACGAGTGATTGTTTTTATAAATTTAACGATAACGTTGACGTGGTGGGACTTTAATAAAGTGACGTAAACGATAACCAAGTTTTGATTGTAAACGATATTTCAGCTAAATCTAAAAATATTTAAATATGAAAATCAAATAATCTTGTAATATTTAAAATTTCATATCTACAAGCGAAGATCGTTTTTAAATCTGCTTAAAGTCAGTTTCGATTCACTTTTGTTCTCATAAAGACTTGACTAGACCGTCTATTGTTTGAACCGGAGCGAAGCATACTATAATATCTAGAGGCAAGATTTTAACCGGTCATGAGAACCAGACTGTAAGCAGGTCTAACCGTTAGTATGGACCCTTATAGAATGCGAAATCACTTATGGACCTTGAATCCCATTTTCGCGAATTAAAGACCCGTTAATTTAAATATGTGGCCAAGGACTTAAAGTTACTGGCCAATTTCTTCCAGAGACAATGCAATTTGCAGGAATTCTTCAAGACCATTTAATCACTTGAAAAATAAATAATGCTTTCTCTAATAAATTATCTTAGTTTGTATACATGTATAGTTAAATGTTAAATATAATAAAAAAATTATTAAGTCTTAAATTTTATACTTAGTTAAAGTGTTGTTGACTTCGGCATTTGCTTACGCGACTTATGTTTTAATCCCCCTATTATCTCCCGAACCAGGTTGGATGGCAACTGTACTGTATTTCCTTTTTCTCAACGCTGGGCGATTCGCCCATTTCTGAGTGAAAATGGATTTCAGGTAGACAATTTTTTAGCAAACAGTTCAATTCAATTAAAACCATTTTTTTCTAATCATAAATTTGAGTGGAAAGATCAATTTATTTTAAGAATTAAGGATTTATCTGAATTCAAAAGGGAAGAATGGGTGATGTTTATGATTTTTTTGTGTTATGGATTCTGCAGAATCAAATTTTTAGCAAGAGTTTTCTAACCTAAATGGAATGATGAACAAAACTAGAAGTTTGAAAAAGTTGACGCTTTTCTGGATTTTTTACTTCATAGTGGCCGATTTTTTAAAAAGATGATTCAAACAAAAAATATGAGAAAATATGCTCTATCGTATCAAGCATTTATAGCTCAGTGATTTTTTTAACTTATGTTGTTTATTTCCGTATATATGGCCCTAACTGAGTGTATGAAAGCTTCTGTCCATCTTAACATCTTTATTTTATCAATAATAATGAGTATAATGAGATTATTGAAATAATATTTCCAAAATTGAAACGTTTTTATATTGTTGGCAGTTTCATTTAAACAAATATAATGGTTTTATTTCAATCTTTGTAATTATGAATATGATGTGGGCAATTTATGACGGAGTTAAAAATGTGAAATATATTCATTTCTGAGAATATATTATTAAAAATCTCATTTTATAGTCATTCATAAAAAAACGCTGATATAAACTTCTCTAAAACTTAGAAAAGTTCACTGAAAATCTGTTATGCAAGGACGGATACAACATTTGAATTTGCGCGCCAAAAATTCAAAAGAGGCAATCGTCATGTTCTTATCGTAAAAAGCCCCTGTCTTTTCACAGACAACTCTTTCATGCTCTGCTGACTTAAAGTCATTGTGATTGGAACAGGTCTCTCCATTCTAGATTCTTCTCGCTCTTGTCCATGCTCAGGCTCGTGTGATAAGCCTGGTTGCCGATGAAAAGACTCATTGTTGAATGAAGCTCCTGGCTCAAGAGCTTCTCCAAGCAGCGCTATATGCGTGCGCAAAGAAGGCTTTCAAGACAGAACCGCTATATACTCCATATCTTCTTGTGTGTGGCGTACCTGGGTGTGTGTGGTGTACCTGGGTGTGTGTGGTGTACCTGGGTGTGTGTGTGTGTACACAAGCTATCAAAACAGAGCACAGCGCTATACCTCGTATTACCCTTACTCACAAGAAATAGCTTACACAATTAAAAAAAATAGAAAAAGTTGTATACAACAGCTTCTTATATTCTGAAATGTATATGTGTGTGTGTGTGTGTGTGTGTATGGAAAGATGGTGGAGAGTGAGCGCAGTAAGAATTGAAAGGAATAACGCTGATATGTCAAACACGTTGTACACACACACACACACATACAAAGAGCATAAAGAATACCTAGAATGCATGGCAGGAAAGTGAAGAAGACGAAGCAATGACTTTTTCTCCCTGAGATATACAGCGTTTTTGTTGCAGCTCCTCCGCAAAGCCACAAAAAGATTTGTTAAAGTGTGATATACACAATTCCTGGAAAAGAAATTTGCGCAATACACTTTGTCAATTTCGTTCACTCTCTCTCTCTCTCTTCTTTCCTCCAGAATATAAAATTGGAATTGCATGACATAATCTCTCATTCATCCCTTTTCCCCTACTCCTAAACTGAACTAATCCACAAAAGCACTTCTGCAACGAATCCACTTTTATTTTCTGCAAGGATATCCACGTGATTTCACAGAAAAATTGGAAGAAAAAAGTTGCGTCACAGTTTACTAAATTTCCAATACTAACTAAATTTACACTTTTCCTAATATTCGCTCATTTGGCTCCTTTATTTGTTATCTCAGTGTCAAAGTTATAAAGACCCGTTTTACGTTTAAAATAAATACTTTTTACATGGAACAGATTGAAGCCAGCTGGTAAGAAATTCCTTGAAATGAGGATCAATTATTTTCACATTCAAAGAAGCATGATGAAATGGAATTTTAAATTCTCAGTCCTCATAAATGTCATCTTATGTCACTTTTGTTTGCGATCAGTTCAAAATATGCAGGTAATTTTCCAAAATATTTCAAATCTATAAATATCACAAATATCTTTAATGAATACCTTTTTATTTATCTATTATTGCAATGAGCTCTTTGCGTTGTTTTGTATACAACACGCTATCTTTAAGTGTTATAATAAAAATAACTTTTTTGCTCAAAATGATTTACTTAATTAGCACAAAAGTTGCTTGGATCTCCCCTCCGATTTGAAGTATAGTTAACCACTCCGATTATTTGGTTAGTTATTTAATATTTAGTCAGTCTTACTATTATTAAAACAAATATAGTTGGATGCTTCAATTCAATTAATTGAAATAATATATATTTATTTTTCTTGAGTGATTCCAAAATTAGAATAATTTTCTTTCGATTTGCGAAAATTCATTCACATCAATAAATAATATTTAACATAACTTATTGAAAGAGAGAAAAATTGTCGATTTTTGAATAAATTTTGTTAAAATGACAATTAAGCAGGCGTCATGTGAAGGGGGTGTTACAAATGTATATTACGTGGATGATGTAACCTTCAAAAAGTTTCAACAAGTTTTAAAAGAATTAAAAAAATAAAAATAATATTTTTACAAATAATAATATTTTATACGTTTATATAAAAATTCACATAATTAGATTTTTTACTAGACTGTAATCTGTAGTTTTTAAGACAATGAAAATTTTTGTAAAAATAGTAAATCATTTTAACACATTTAGTATTAAGCTTAAAATTCAAGATATAAAAATATATTATGCATAAAGTGAAAATAAAACATTTAATAAAGACTTTTGTGCAAATGTTTTAAATGTGACATATCAATTGAGGAAGTAGTTCTTACCAATTTTTGTGAGAAGCTCATTAGTCTACTGTGAGCGATTTTTTACCTTCAAAAATGGCATTATTCAATAAAATCCGACCCTAACCCTATAAAAAAGTCAGTGGACATTATAAACGATTTGAATGATAAGATCCGTTGTCTCCATAAAAATCTTTTTGGTTAAATTCTTTCAATTACAAATGTTGTAGATGATGATATGTAATAATGATTTTTATAGTTTATCTTCTTACCTTGCATGTCTATATATATAGGGAGAGAGAGTCTGAATTTTCATTTCATATGAATATTATTTAGTTTTCAACATTCTGAAGTGTTACTTGAACTTTTGAGTAGAGAGGGGCAGAAATTAAGATTCCCTGCTACATTTCTGCTATGTAGGCTGTGGTTTGAGAGGAATAAGTCGATCTCTGATGTTTGTTTCCGTTATTGTCTTTGTATTCGACTACAAGAATTTAATACATGCCAAAAGTTTAACTTACTGAATGGTACATTTATGTATTTGAGGAATATCAGGTTTTTCTTATTGAAGTTAGAAATTAGTTATAAATTTACATAGTTTTAAATTTCTAAAAAGTAATATCATCGTTTTGAATTGTAAATAAAATCAAAACTTTAATTAATTAGTTTTTGAAAGGGAATTTTTAAAAATTAAAAAAATAGATTTCTTATTCAATTTACTTGGAGATCAATAATAATTATTGTCATTGCTTGAAAATGTAAATCATAAATTGATTAATTTCTCTATGTTTGAGATAATAGAGGTTTTAGTAATGAAGGTTCATTTTTTGGGTGGAAAGATAGCATAGAAAGAGACTGCTTGAACAAAATCTAAAAAGTACTACTATATACTGTCATTTTTATGGAAATATTGTATGGGAATATTAGTAGATTAATACAATAATTAAACCCTAACTTTTTCTTAATGAAGTTGAAAGATTTTAAATCTAAGATATAAATGGGATAGAAAATATTGATAAACAATTTTCGATGACACTTTTATTATTAATGCAATATAAAGAGAATTGAATGTTCTAGAAATAAATTATCGCGATGATGAGGAAAATAAGGGTATTGGATGTGTGTGGTGTGTGACCTGTGTTGACACCTTAATTCCTCATTTGATTCCTTGTTTCTTTGTTAATTACCTGGTATTGTTGTCTGTCTTCGAGATTAAATTTTACGACTCCTGGCGTGAAGCGAAAAAGGAATAGGAGAATGGTGAGAGAGGGGAAATTTAAGATGACGCTTCTTCGTGTTGGGGAGATTGGATGAGGGGATTACGAAATAAACGAATGAGTGGTCTAATAAATATTAATGACTTGTTTCCAGTTCCATGCAACAAACCAAGAGTCAGAGAAATAAAACTTTCACACACACACACACACAAATTTTTTTTCAATATTTGACACACCATAACAAACACACACACTCACTCAAATACAAACACATACACAATGCACAAATACACGCGCACACACACATCTCATTTTAATCTATACTTTTACCTACACACACAATACACAAGAAAGAATTTTAAATAAAAAAAAATCTGGTCAAAAATGTCAACTTTTTTTGGACAAAAACTCTTTTTATAAAAAATTTAAAAAAATTATTAGAATTTTTTTCAGAAAATATATCAGTTATAAGTGTACTTTGATCCTATGAACAAAATTTAAAAAATCATTTTAATATCTGGTTGAAAAAAAATTCGGGTCAAATTTTAAGTTCAAGTACGGGTCAATGAACTCATTCTACGGTCATTTCACCTACACCACGTGAAAATGCTACTAAAAATCTTTTTTAATCTTAAAGTAATTAAAAAATGTAGAAAAAAAAGTTCGGTGAAATATATGTACATGATCGCTTGAAATTATTATATAACATGTTTAGTTCTAAACGGTCTTTTTTAAATTCTAAAGTGTCGTTTCTAAATTTGTCTTTTTCAAATTCGAAAGTGTCTTTTTTAAATTCTCAAGTGTCTTGTTCGATTTTACTTTTCTGAATAAGCTTTGAAGTCTTGTTTATAATAAATGCGCGTAATATTATGTGCGATTGTCAGGTTCTGTAGACGTGTTGAAAGATACACTGATAATTTTCTATTTGATCACTTCATCTAACATGAAAGAAAGTGTTGTGTCTAAAATAAAAGTTTTTAAAACATATTTTATAAATATTGAAGCAAACCTTACTTAATTTCTATTTTACAAAATTTTTGATTTTTGAGAATGCCTGCTCAATTGGATTCAGCATGTAACTATAAGGAGACAAAAACTTCAAAATTTGTCCATCTGAAGTTATTAAGTTTTCTATAGTTTGAGTTTTGTGTATCTTTGCGTTATCCATAATAATTAGCCAGCAATTTTTTAGGTTACTTATTTTAGATAACAGTTAGATCAAAAATTCTTCAATTTTTTTCATTTTTAGGAAAAAATGTAACATTGATAGCAGCAATGAGCGAAAGCAGAGTAGTAATTACAAAATTATCAATGCTGGTACCTCTAATTCAAAAAAGTTTGCAGAATTTTTTATCGAACTGCTATCTAAAATAAGTAACCTAAAAAACTGCTGGCTAATTATTATGGATAACGCAAAGATCCACAAAACTCAAACTATCGAAAACTTAATAACCTCAGATGGACAAATTTTGAAGTTTTTGTCTCTCTATAGTTACATGCTGAATCCAATTGAGCTGGCATTCTCAAAAATCAAAAATTTTGTAAAACAGAAATTAAGTCAATATTTATAAAACATGTTTTAAAAACTTTTATTTTAGACACAACACTTTTTTTCATGTTAGATGAAGTGATCAAATAGAAAATTATCAGTGTATCTTTCAACACGTCTACAGAACCTGACAATTACACATAATATTACGCGCATTTATTGGAAACAAGACTTCAAAGCTTATTCAAAAAAGTAAAATCAAAAAAGACACTTTAGAATTTTAAAAGGACACTTTAGAATTTAAAAAAGACACTTTCGAATTTGATAAAGACACTTTAGAATTTAAAAAAGACCGATTATAACTAAAAATGATATATATTAGAAGATTGAAATGCATTATTATTCCTTTGCCAAAAACAAAATGAAAGCGATTTTGACTTATCTAAAATCTAAAGGCCTATCTTAGGATTTTTAAAGTTTTCGCGATTTTCGCCAATGAAATTGGTTTTGCGAAAGTATGAGTGTTGCGAATCTTTTAAAATTCTTGTTCGGCGCTATCATATCATTTTTAATGTACAGCATCGAAACTCTTAAAAGCATAATTATTTAAAAAGATTAAAAGCTATTAAGACAACTTTTTATCGCTTCACTGATTTCTCCAATTTGTTTCCCTCACTCTACTATACCAAGCAAATGAGAGAGAAGATTACTTTTCATGGCATATATTTCTTCATCTATTATAATCTATAATCATGTAGATTTATACATTGCACATATCTTTCATTTCATGCAGCATAACTTGGCATAATGAATACATGGAGAGAACTCCTTCACGATTTGGATATCCCAATTTTAACTAAAAATAGTTCACTTTCGTAGATTTTCAAAGTGCACTCTCATAAGAAGACAGCTTCCCTTTTTAGCAACTTTCATCTTTCACCGCAAATAAGCATTTTTAAAAATATTTAGAACTTTTAGAATATAATAGTTATATTCTAAAAAAAGAAAAAATCATTTTAATTTTTCTTTATATTTAAAATATAAAGTCAAATTTTTTTTTTGGAATTTTTATTATTATTGAAAGAAGTTTCAATTCAATACAATTTCTAGTTAAACTAAATAAACTTTTAAACGTATACAGTCATATGTCATGTCCAGTCCACCTTTCTTTTTTCTAAAAAGTTTGCTATCCTCACAACCAAAAGAACATAGTCATACAAGTAAACATTGAATAGAAATGATGTCCAAATTATTTAAGCAAAATGGAGATAGTATGAAATACGTAGTTGCGGATTTAGATGATGTGATATGGCGATTATATCCTCCCTTAGATTTCTCAGAATATTAAGGTATGCTTCAACCAAACTAACTTTCATTTTGTGAAAGAAGGATTGCATTTTTAGAATTTTGTTGGGTGATATAGGTTAGTATTCCTTGTATATTATACGAGTAACACTCTCTGTAGATAAGCTTTCATTTGACAGTGCTTTCGTGTCTTCTACCATATAGAAAATTTATTTCGGATAAAAATATTGTAAAATCAAGGAAATGAAATTGTCCAATTGCATCCGCACCCCTTCCAAAGTGAAGTAATTAAAGATGTTCGTAAGGAATATTAGTTTCAAAATTGGGGCCAGTGCCCCTCATTCCGGTCACTAACGAAATCCACGTAAACGACTGATTCCAAGAAATATCCTCGTTATCCTAAATATTGGAATCCCATTTCTTGAGAATTGATTTCCACGGTTCTTTCTAGCAAAAAGCTTTTTTAAAGCCAAACAGCTCAAATCTGGCATTTTCCAGACTATTTGGCATCAGGAAATTTAATTGGCTTATTTGATTTTTTTGCTCTCTTTGGTTTATCTTACTGTGTTTGGCAATTAAAAAAAATAAAAAAAAATAAATTATTTTTTCTCTTTTAAATGAAAGAACCCCAAAAATACACTTTTTACAGCTTAATTCTAGGTCATTTTTCCTCATTTAATTAAAATATGCCCACCAGAGAATGTGTGTCTGAATATAGAAAAGTTAGATTAATAACCTAAATAAGAACTTTAGATGCCATTAGTGGTTTAATGAAATTCTTGTTTACATTAGAACACAATATCTGAGTTGAGGGAAAAAATCTAAATATACTAATAAAAAACACACACAATAGAAAAAATATAGAGCTTTCTGAAAAAAAAATTTAATAATGAAATTTATAATCAGTTGAAACATGTCAAATGATATTTTGGTTAGTATGAAAAACTATTTGCATATCTTTTTTGACGAAATATTAAGCATTTGACTATCTTTTAATTTAACGTTTACAAAGTTTCCCTTACGATGTTTTAGGTAAAATAATAAGTCTCTGCATTCGTGAAAAATGGCATGAGCAATAATCACAAAGTAAGAGAAAACGCGTTTTGTTTAGGTTTTAGAGCAGTGATTCTCAAACCTCTCTGAAAGAAAGGCAAATATATAGAAAACATAAAGAAGAATAAGAATGGTGGTGTGATGATGAAGGAGATGAGTGCACTCACTTTTCGAGATATTTTATCTCTTCTCGCGCATTAATATTTATCGGGCCGTTTAATTTTAAGTGTATGTTAATTACATGGGCTGTGTGTGTCTGCTGCCTGCATAGTGATTCAAGTGCATAAATTAAGAGAAGGCATGTCTTATGCTTCTAACAAAATATAGGCGTTTTCATTCAAATTGTGCATGGGCGGCTATGGAGAGTGTTCTTCCGCGTAAACACAATATTATTAGATTTATATATGCAATATTTAGAAGAATCGACAAAATGATATATTCCTCTTTGTATTTGATTATGAGATGATAATTTTGATAATGATCACGATTATAAAGCCTTTTATATTATCTAGAGATAGATAGATCTATGCCCAAACCTAGGTCAAGTAACTGACCTCGTGACTGGGTGAGAAAACGTTTTAAGGGTTCGCTTTTCCGAAGCGAGATCTCGATGCCAACGCATGAATGATGTCGTGATGATGATGATGAAGATCAGAGAGGTATCCAATATGTAACGAAACGTCTAACCTTACCTACCATACACCACTGATAGACATATGTTTAAGGATTTTAAAGTGCAAATATGACAGAGTGTATACTCATGATTGTTTATGTAAGTAAGATATGTTGATGAGCATAGTGTTCGAAAATTTATCTTTTAATATTTTGAATGAAGACTGTTTTCTACTTCAATTAACTTTTTTTATAATTTCCACGTTTTTTCAAAGACTCAGCGCCACTTCATCTGTATTTTAAATAAATTAACTTTATATTATGTTTAACTATCCAACAAACATGAAATAATTAAAATAAATTTTTAACTTTACACACATGACAATTTTAAATCTGCATCGTCATTGGCATCGAGAATCAGAATTGGAATCGTACAAAAGCTTTATATTCTCCCATCCCTAATAGAAGTGGCTGACTGAATACCTCACTAAATAAATACATCATTAATTAACTTGAAATAATAATTCATAATTCACTTCATTCTTATAATACTTCTATATAATTTCATTTTAACTAATCCTAATTAGCTAAAAAAATTAATAAACCGAATTAAGGGTGAAAAATACTCGCATTTCTCTCTTTTTTTTAAATTTATTTTTCATTCGAACATTCAAGGGATAAAATTTGAAACATTTTTTATATTAGGAGCTTTCTTGGATCCAGTGGCGTAGCCAAAAAATGGAAGTTGGGGGGGCATGCAAGGAATTTAGGGGGGCAAGCATATTGGAAATAAAATTAGAACTTTAATTAAGTAATAAAAATATTTGGTATTTGGAGGGGGCAGAAAAGTATTGGGGGGGGGACTCCCCCTTCCCCCTCTTACGCCCCTCTTGGATCACATGAAGAACAAGAACTATAGCGATTTTAGAGTGGTTTTTTTTTCATGTTCACACTTTTTAGGGGTGTTTTTTCCTTATTATAAGAGTTTGGGCTGTTTTTCTAAAGGGTATGCACAGCATAGAGAGACTACATAAAATAATAAGTAAATATAAGGAAAAGATGGATACATTTATTTACAATAGCAGAAGGAATAAAAAAGTGCTCACAAGACAGAACAACTATACATAGATAATGCGCTTTGTAGGGCGGATGCCATGCCCTTAAGAACCGCTTGGTGTTACCCAATAAGAGAGAAACCTAAACAATTAAGGAGTCAAAAAATTATGTTCTACAAAATTGAAGATAAAAAACAGAAAAAGATATTTTAATGGTTCAATAAATTTAATAACATCTTTTAACACGAAAAAGCAGTTAGGAATAGAACACTTTATATTTTGGTAATGATTGATGAGGTGTAGTTTGATTTCTTTTTTGAATCTCAGCAAAGGAAAGGTGTAGAATGATGAATTCAAACACTTCTTATTCCAGAAATGATAGGACTTGTAAGAAACTCTTTGTCTGTACATGTGTAACTTGAAACAAGGAGCTTTAGTGATCAGAACATTGTAATTTCAACTTTAATGTTAAATATAAAGCATAAGGTAACTTTGAATGGAAAAACTTGTAGAGCAACACATTTTATAATTTTGTGAACAACACATTTTTGATAAATTCAGCTAATTTGAAAAGTATATTATCAAAGAAGATTTGATTCGTTTGATGAAACGCATGCTTGTTGAAGATTAAACGTAAAGCTTATTTTGTATGGAAATAAGCTTTCTTGTGTTTGCATGTCCCCACTTCACAATACTATATTTAATAAAGCTTGGCATATTTGTTCAGGAGCATGTTCACTTGGATTCTTCAAAATTCTTCGTAATGCACACATTCTACCAGTCAAATGGTCAATATGATCTTTCGAATCTAGCTTATTATTTATAATAAGTCCTATAGAATTTAACTGACCAACAACCTCTATATCTAGATACCCATATGTGTCAAAATGACGCTTCAAAGTTGTCAAATGCATTCCCTTTGTTTTTCCTTCATTTAAAAATAAATTAATCTTAGTTAATAAACTATGAATATTTTCCATGTTTTGGGTCAAGATCAACTGTGCCAATTTGATATCTAAACTTCGATCAAATGGAATAAAGAAGGAAATATCATTTGTGGAGAGAAGCACGTTAATATTTGTATTCGGTAGAAGATATCTAAGGGAACGAATATTGAACCTTGAAGTAGACCAGAAGATACATCAGATTTATAAGATTTGGAGATATCGATGGATTGTATTTGTGTTTTACCGGGGAGATAGTGGAAGAAAAATCTCAATGCATCTGACCCAAACCCACACGAATTTTATGCTATACAGAGTCAAAAGCGCCACTCAAATCAAGTAAAAAACAGACACAACATCTTTTTTATTTTCAAGATAATGAATTATTCAGAAGAATGATGCTTCCTGAATCCCCATTGTAAATCATGTAAAAACATTTAGAATCTAGATAATGAAGAATCTGGGCATGCAGGATTTTTTCGATAATTTTGAAAACTGAAGCAATTATGGAAACTGGTCCATAATTTGTTACTTGTCCCCGATTACTTTTCTTAAAAAGTGGAACCACTTGGGTTTTCCTAAAAATTTCGGGGAAATAGGAGAGTTTGATACACATATTGAAGCACCTTGTAAAAAGTTTCTATAAGTTTAAGATGGTTTATAGATATTCCATAGCAAGGAAAGTGAAGTACTTCTTGAAAGTTATGGAATGGCTTTATATTAATTAAATATGGTGAGCCCTTGTTCAAATATAGGTAATTTGAATTTAAGCACCTTTCAAAATATGAGTCTGTTTACAACCAGAATATTTTTTTAGTTGTCAGTATCACATGCATAGGGAAAATGTTGGTCACGATTGGGAATCGATTTGTTTCAAACGCATATAAACCTATTTGCAACATTTGTAAGGATAATTTTATTTACGCTATTTTGTGATTTTAATTTTTTAATTAACTTTAATTTTTTTAATAAATAATTTTTATGAAAACAACCATGTCGCCATCTTTGATAAAAATAATTTAGGGGGATTTTTCTTCATATGAAAATTGGGGGGGGGGGGGGGGGGGCTTTCTTCATATGCATTTAGGATGCCTGTTCTTCATTTGTTCCCTTTTCTTTTTCACCAAAAGCTGTAAAATGTCATACTGTTCTTCTCTGAATTAATTTCTTGTTTTTGTTATCTACCCCATCAATATTTGTAGAATCATGAGGCGTCGTTAATGCAAGTCGAGAGAGATTTCAAGTGCTTGCCAAATTGGCAGATGTTTGGCACAAATTGTTACAGCTACTTCCAAATCCACCAAACATATTCTTCCGCCAGTTCCCACTGTCAAAGTTATGGAGCCATTTTGGTTACGATTAAAAACTTTGAAGAAAACTCGAATATAGCTAATTTCGTGAAAGAAGGAAACTCGAGCGCACAATTTTGGATAGGTATTCTTACATGATATTTTACGTGGTATTCACAAATAATAACGCAACAATTCCAAGATTCGAGAGATACCAGATGGGAGAGCGGAGGAAGAAAAAATAAAGCAGGTTTGCGGCAGGTTCAGTAAAATAATCTTAATCTTTAAGTCTTTCTCTGGGAATAAATAGAAAGAAGATGATCTCTTTCCTCACAAAGTCCATTCTTTATCCTTTACACACTTTCTGGTTATACTCATAAAAACGCGTCTTAATTTTTTACCAACATTTCCCCATCAAATTTCATTAAAGGTATGTAATTTTGCAATTGATATTTCCTTTAAAATTTTGTTAATAGTAAAAATGCCAGGCAATTTAAATATGCAAAATCTAAGTTATCATCTCATCTTCAGTACTACTTAACTAGAACCTTAAGGCACAAAGTCATTATAAATTAACTTGATATAACATCACTCCCCCCTCCTCCCAAACTACATAAGTTTACTGAATTGTTGGAAGGTCTTGCATGTTTAAAAGACTATAGTTTAATTAAAGTTGGCATGATCGTTTTTTCAATTGTAGAGCGGAGTTAACATATGATATTATGACTAAAATCTACAGTGTTGTAAACAGCAGAAGATTACAGACTTTGCTAAACACTCGTAATAATTTTATTTTCATATTTATGACTTTGATATCAACTTAATAATTACGTGTATACTTATGTGTTTTATTGATAAACAAACAAAATTTGCAGAATGTTTAAATGTGATTTAAAAAGAATAATTATATCCTGAACAATTTTCGCAAAAGAGGTTTTTCTTTCATAGGGAAAAAATATATAAAATAGAAATCTTTTCAAATCATCTAAATAATTTTGGCAAATTTTACTTCTTTATCTCCCTAAGTAAATCAAAGTACTTTCATTATTATAGGACTAAGTGCAATCAACTCTCCAATCTCAGATTATTACGTGTGGAGTACTTCAAATCTCACATCCAAATACTTCGGTTACTGGGAACCCGGTCATCCTGACTTGGAAGAGGGAGACTGCGTGACAATGAATGCTGAATCCGCCTTATGGAAGTTTACTGCGTGCAAGCATGTCTTAACTTTTGTTTGCGAGATGAAGGCTTGCTTGAAGGGTACTCAAATCGTTTATCGCAGATAGATGGCGTTAATAATACAAAAGTTATTTTTTGCATGTAGACTCTTTCAGATGCTTAAATGGTGAGTGCATTCCCTCGAAGCACGTTTGTGATGGCAAACCATCGTGTCCAGATAACTCGGATGAGACAAATTGTGAAGGTACGCACATTCAATACGTGCTTAACTTTTTCTTTGAAGGATTTAAACGTTCTTTATGGTAAGGGTAGTGTTCTAACGAAGATTGTTGGAAACTCACCCTAACCCTCACCTAAACCATAACGCTTATAAAGGAGCGTTCGAGCTAGAATTCTAGCGATCACCGTTTTCATTTCATATAAAGCTAACATATACCGTCCGTTGCCTGCCAACGGTAAGAAAACTTCTGCTAGGACCTTATGTAACATTTATATTTGGTGTAATCTTCTGAATATTTTATTACTAGAATACAATATTAACATAGTGAATAATAGTAAAGATAAAAGTATACTGTAACTAACATATAGTAAAGTATTCGTCAGACAATATAATGAATGAAGAAAGTAACAGAATTCTTTGAGACGTTTGCAACACTACTTTTTTCGATATCATTGGTCCTGCATAAATTCCAGAAGAAGTACCCTATAATGAATAAAGGTCTACATTTTCATAAAAATTCGGTCGTGCACATGTCGTGCTAAGTAGCATTATTTATTTCATTGGTGGAAAGTTGTCTAGTAAGCCTAGGGTATCATGAATTCAGTAAAATACCCAATTCTTTATTGTTTACATTTTGTAACTTCCAGGTATTTATTGCTTTGAATTTTAAAAATTGGACCTAAAATGTCTTGGCACTGTTGGAAATCAAGAAATGGAATCCACTGTTCGTGTGCTTTATATTGTAAACTATAGACCAAATTTCAAAAAAGGCTTTTAATCCAAAAACAGGTTATGTGAAATTTTTTAAATAAAAAAATCACAAAATTAGACTATATAAGTTTAAAAAATGGAAAAAGATCACATTATTACAAGTGTTGCGTTTATGCAGCCCGTGTATAACTTATCAATATTTGAGAGTACCCTTGACTATCACTCATCCTGAGTCATTTGGATCTGGATGGTGTTGAATTAGGACTTTTTCCAAACTATCGATTCTTTAGGTTAACATACGCAAACGACGTGGCAGCACATCTGGGTGAGCAGCTGTTTACTCATTTCCAAACTAGTGATGGTCCAATTTTTTAAAGTTGTTAAAGAAATAATTCATGAGAAATTAAGCGTTAACTACCAGAATATTAAGACGTTATCTAATTTAAAGCCGACGAGTTGCATTAAAAGCAATTGATAAACGCTCGCGAACATATTTTTATGAAGTCGACTCGACTGGACCCTTGTCGTTAACCGCTCGTTATTGGTCCTGTCTTCTGTCCAAAAAATTAAAACATTATTTTAAAACTTTTTGAATAATTATTGGGAAATGGGAACAGTGGTTAATTAGTTTGAATAACATTAATTTGTTAAAAAATTTTGCAACGAGTATGGGATATTCTAGGTATGAAGGTTCCAATGCTATTCTGTCTTTAACTCATAAAAAAAGAAATTAATAATAAAGTTAACTGCTTTAAGCATTCGATTTTTTAAGAACTTTGTTTGAGCACACATAAAAACATTTTTATTTTAAGCAAGATTTATTAATATTAGGCTTTTTCCTAATAAAAATATCTTACCTGAAAATTTTCTAACTTTTCAATCGCTCGCTAAGAAATTTTTCTTGAAACTTCCTTAAGCCCGTAACCAGAGAATCTAAAAAAAGAATACGATCAGAGTGCCTAAATCTTTATGATATCTTTAAATTGGTCATCTGCATAAGAAACAATTGATATGTTCTAAGATTCATTTAAATTCACAAAATAATTGTAATTATCTGTAAATATTTTCTGAATTTCATTAGAATTATTATTATTAATCTGAAAATTTTAGGGAGGTCAATTGCCCCCTCTCGCCCCTGTCTCCTTACTGGATTGGGTAGTTGACATAAATTTTCATCATAATCTCAATTCATGAATATATATGTTCGTTAAAATAAAGACCTAAGTTTAAAGAAAATGATTCTTCTCTTTTAGATTTTAGTTTTTTAGCGATCTACCTGCATAGAAACATTCGTTCAAAATCATTGAAAGATAAAATATGTTTAGTAAAATTTTATCCACCAGATAACTAACTTTCAGGTAAGAAGAGAGATTGTTTTTAAGAGATTGTTTAATTATTTTTTAGAGGTTGATAAAATATTATTGAATAAGCAATTAATTATTTTATAAGGAAAGCAATTTTGGAACTTCAAGAAAAAATTTAATCTGGTCAATATTCAGTTGATTCAATATTATTTATCATAATAAATGTTTTTCTTCATAATCCATATATTTTTTTTAATAATCAAATTTCATACCTCAATGAAAAATGCCAAATTTAATTAGACCCAACATGCAGTCAGTTTGATATTTTCATTTGAATTAATTTTAAAGGATATGTTATCTGATCTTCTTGAACAAATTGACAATTTCTTTTACATTCTAAGTAACATTATAATTTACGTAACAGTTAGATGGATTGGATACGCGAATGGCAAAACTTGAAATTAAAAAACACTTACTTTTTTAGATTCGCGATGTTATTTCTATCAAGGAAGCACACATGGAGAAGTATTTTCACCGAATTATCCAAAAGCCTATCCTCCAATGTCTTCTTGCGTCTGGATTCTTGAAGGTCCAATCGGAACGAAGATCCAACTACAAGTATCTATTCATCTCTTGTTGGCATTTCATCACCTTTCCACTTTTTATCGAGCTCATCAAGTTTTAACTATATCGGTTCACAACACTGAACCAAATGCTAATCTTAATTAGATGTTCATTAGTAGTTCATCTCTTTCTCGAAAAGTAATTTTTCCAAAATATTATTTCCAAGTGAAAATCTTTTGTCAATTAAGTCAAGCCATTTTGTTTCATCTCTGTTGATTCATATTCTTGTAACTACTCCAAATGAAAAAGAAGTTGTAAAATATACCATTTTTGAGTTATAATTTTAGGTAATTTTTGAATTTAGATCGTGCATTTTGAAAGTGAAAAGTTCTACGATTACTTGCTCATACTTGGCGAGAGCATAAAAGAAACAGAAAGTGTTTTGATTGCGAAGATAGACGGAAGTTTGCCTAAAGACGCAACCTACATCAGCTCCAATCACATTATGATGCTCAAGTTCTATAGCGATGAATCCGTTAATCTCACCGGTTTCCGGGCTAATTGGACTTCAAGTAAGCTCATGTTTTCTACTTTATTAAACCAATTTATTATTATTTTTTTGTGAGTTAACATTTGGTTTTGGAGATTTAGTCTGCACACAACCTAATGTGATCGATTTATTGAAAAAAAAGTGTAAAAGGTCAATAAACTCTCTCATTTTTAAGATAGAATTGTCAACCGAATAAAAATTAATTAAAAGCTATGATTTCGTATCATATTCAGTTGCTTTTTGCAAAATTTTGGAGAATAGAATTGATAAAACACATGTGAAAATTCTAATTTTTAATAAAACTAATATTGGAAGAAATATATGTATTTTTTTTAAACTTTAATTTTTTAATGAAAATCAATACATAGTAAATATACATTTTACAATTTTATTATCAAGGTCAAGCATAATATGATCTAATATGACATATATACAGTTTCAGTTTTTCCTTAAAACATTTCTAACTAGGTGTATATACGATATTAAATTCAGTGTATATTACTTTTATTATAAATAAAAATTGTAAAGCTGCTGCCTCCATTTTTACCATCTTCTGAAAGTGAACATTTCTGAATTCCAATTTCTTACAATTTGATGGAAGGGAAGGAGGATTTTAAAATTCTTACTTCTTATTTTTCAAGTCATATTTTATGCAATCTATCTATATATAAGATGCTTTATTGCAGCGTTTTTCAAACTGTGGGCCCCGACCCTTCAGTGGGTCGCATGAAAAATAAAATCATTCATCATGACAAAAAAGATGCTGAATAAATGAACGTATATCGGAACAGAGTTTGTCTTATTACACCTAAGTATTATGGGTCGCGATGCAAACTGTACTTCTTGCTATGGGTAGCAGTAAAAAAGTTTGGAAAACGCTGCTTTATTGGATGGATTGATAGATAATGGCGTAAGGGAACATTAATAAGTTGAACTATACAAAATATAAAATTCAAGAAAATTTATTTTAAACCAATAAAACTAATATTTAGCTGTGAAAAAGTGCAAAATTTTGTTTATATATTTACTTGAATTTTTTCATTTTTTGAAAACAAAATAAGAATTCAATATTAATTCACAATATTTTATTTGTGCTTTATTTTCAAAAAATTTCCATTTCCTCAAGTTTTATTGATATTTAAAATATATCTTCGCGATTGGGAACATTGGGTGTCATGGATTAAAACAATTTATTTATTGAATATTTTTTCAATTCTCCTTATCATTATGTTTTCTTACAGTTATTTCAAAAATGGAATAATTTTCCTTATTTAGTTAAAGTTAATTGCATACACAATTACGAAGCAAGTTTTACACCTCAAGTCCTGACATCGATAAATTATCCTGAAAAATATTTAAATGGACTGGAATGCGTCTACACCATCTCAGCTCCATACGGCAATATGATAAGCATAGAAGTAAGTTGTCTAAAACATTTGGTAGCGTCATTATATATGTGTAAATTATGGTGGCAAGACATTTCATTCAATCAATCGACTTTACATCCCAGGCAATTATTTAGACATTTAATTAGATAATTAGTCTTTTGTTAATTATTTAATTAATTACCGGTCCATTTAAAAAGTAAAAGAGATCAAGGTAATAAGAATTTTCAAAAGTAGCACTATATCCATTATGAAATAATTTTAAAATCAGAAAAAGATCATTCAAAGGGTTTTAAAACACTTTATGACTGAAAGATGAAGCTTGAATATGGTCCAAATGTTTTTTGCTTGAAAATGTATAAAAATATTTATGAAAAGATAAACAAAATTAAAACATCTTATTATTATCAGCCAAATGATTCCAAAGCAAAGTATAACATGAATGCATATCTTAGTTTGAAGACGTTGACTTTGGAGATGGAGTGGATTATTTGGAAGTTAGGGATGGAACAGATGCGAATGCTGACCTTCTTGCTCGATACACCGACTCAGCCGCCCCAAAATTTGTGATTTCTACGCATTCAAATGTCTTTCTCTTTTTGTTCACGGATAAATCAGATAACTTCAGAGGATTCAAGCTTTCCTACAAAATAGGTGAGGTCTTTTTAATTTTGTATAATCTACCAAATTGAGCTCAAATTTATTGACTTAATTCTATGAATAATATTTGAATTTTTTCATTTATTCAGAAAAGGCTTGACATTTATATAATTCTTAAAGTTTTAATATATTTCTCAATACTCATTATACTCTTATATCATAAATAAAGTTTGATGCGTTATTGATAAATATCTAAATTAAGATTCCGCTATCATAAAATTCTACATTTACCCCTGCTTTAAATGAAATTTTACATAATTTAGTATGATCTATTTTAGTTTTATCTGCGGAAACAGACAAGAGAAGAAGTTCCTCCTTATTTTTATATTTGAAAGACAAAATGATGAAGAGATTTTTCTTTTTTTTCTTATGAATAAAAGCCATTTAAAATTGTTACAGAAAGAGTAAAATTTATTCGTATGAAAACTACTATGGTCATCTACAGGTCACAACCAACTTAAAACTTTCAGATTATTGATATGAAAAGTTATTATGATCGGTTTATTGATTTATTAATCTATTCGTTTTTACATGAATTAAATTTTACTTTCTTGATGACTTGTTACTTTGTAAAATTTGTAATATATTCAATAGTTCTTCACTTGATCAAATAAATAATGAATAAAACATCTTAGCAAACTTGTGACGTTATGGTTTGAGTATTCTTAGCAATCCTTGGGTGCTATGAAAAGGGCCTGCTAATGCACCCCTGTTCCGACTTTGCCTTTTGACAGGAAGTTTTCGAAAAACATTTTTTCTTTTTCTATGTAAGGATGCGACAATACGATAAAAGAAAGTTATGGACAATTGTACAGTCCTGGACATGGAGAGCTGATTTATCCCAAGTTACGAAGTTGCTCGTGGACAATCGATCCCAAAAGCAACAATTCCATTACTCTAATCATCGAAAAATATGACATCCACAAAAATGATGTCTTTCAAGTAGCCTTTTATTTTCACTTCTTCCTAATTTTCTTTGAAACACTCAAAATACAGGGAATAATATTTAAAAGAGTTACCGCATTTTCATTTAAATGAATTTTTGTAAACTATTGACATCTAAAAATATTATAAAAGGACTAAAATTTATTAAAACTATAAATATTCTAGAATGATTTATCCGAACCTTTACTAGTGTTATTCTATTTATAAGGCATTTCCTCTCTTCTAGTTTTAATTTAACGATTTGTTTATTTATCTGGAGAAGAGCAGAGTGGTTGAATAAATTAATAAAGTTTTCAACTTGTTTGAATAACCGTTTTACTTATTTTCCTATTATTTTGTATAAAATATCTTTTTTTTTCAGAGTTTGCCCTGAAGTTGTGTTCGTTTCATAATAATGAATAATGAATTTAAATAAATTAAAAAAAAAAGTTTTCCAATTTTAGTTGGTGTTAGGAAATGAAATTAATGCTTCTACTCGAATTTTAAATCAGAAGTGTCCGCCTATTTTTATATTTTATTTGATAACAAAAAGACTTAACTGTATTATTCAGATGATCTCATTAGGAAACATGAAATATTGGACAGATTTTATCACCACAATGGCTGACGCCAATTCTACTATATAGGAACTCTTGGCTATCTCTGCATTCTCTAACATTCGCCTGTGAAAGCAATCAGAATGGCGCTGCAGGTTGATTGATTTCATTGGGTGATGTTATCAATCCTTTACCTTCTTGATAAATATCATATAGTAATCCCTCGCTACTTCGCGGTTCATCTTTCGGGAATTCGCTACTTCACGCGTTTTTCAAAGCGGTATATGAAAAATATACGGCGGATTTTGAGAGGAAATTTAGAAAAATCGCCAAAGATGAAAACCTAAAATATTTCATTAACTCCATTTCATTAAATCAATTAAAATATTAATAAAAAAATGCTGCCAAGCGTGCTTTTTCGTCTCAGGTTGGTACTGGGCCTAAACGCAAACGAAAAATGATGACGCTTGCTGAGAAGATTAAAGTTTGTTCCATCAAGAACTACGAGGCTAACATAAGAAAGAGGGTTTCTCTTTTAATAAGACGGCGAAGAGAGAAGTTACGTCTCTTAATGGTTCCTAGTCAAAACGGCCGAAAATCAAAACGGCCGAAAACCAAAACGGCCGAAAATCAAAACGGCCGAAACCAAAACGGCCAAAAACCAAAACGGCCGGAACCAAAATGGCCGAAAAAAATAAGTTTGAAAGTATTTTAATCCCTTTAATTTAAGACCTTTCAATTTTCCTTCTTTTTCCTATTTACAATATATATAACATGGTGTTCATGTTAATCTGAATATAGCGCCACCTCCTGCGAATAAAAGAAATACATACATAAACTTCTTTTTAGTTTAGAATATGTCACATATGCTTTGTCTCAAAAATAACTGCTTTTATGCCATCATTCGCATTTTGTATTTCAATAAAAACAATCATTATAAAGACAATAACTTGCCAAATAAAAAACTGACGTTGTAGAAGTTTAGTTTGCCATAAACATATTCAATGGGTTTTGGACGTTTTGTAGCAATACCGTTTTTCATTTGTTTTAAGACTTTTCGTATTCATTTAGTCCGCAAGATTTATACACATTGTTTCTTAATAAGAACGGTTTTTACTCATTTAACAAAGTGAATGATTTATATTTTTTTAAAAACTTATTTCATTATAAATTCCATAAGTAAAGATAAAAATTTAGTCAATAAATTATACGCAGTAGTTTTTTTGTTCAACAGAAAAATGAAAAAAAAAAACGAATTTTAGTAACGTAAAAAAGGGGCAAAATTGAAACAGGACTGTTTTGAAAAAAGTAGTGAGTTATTCCATTTCTCGTAACAAAATAATATGTATCACTTTTCAATTCCATAAAATTATCCAACTTTTTAGTTAAACACTTTTTAAGTTTTTGCGCGTTCTGGTTTTAGGTCGTTTTGGTTTTTGGCTGTTTCCGTTTTGGGCCGTTTTGGTTTTCAGCCGTTTTCGTTTTTAGCCGTTTTCGTTTCGGCCGTTTTGGTTTCCGGCCGTTTTAGTTTCGGCCGTTTTGGTTTCGTTTTAGTTTCGGCCGTTTTGATTTCGTTTTAGTTTCGGCCGTTTTGGTTTTCGGCTGTTTTGGTTTTCGGCCGTTTTGACCAGACACCCTCTTAATAAAACCATCATCCGTATGGATGCTGCTTTGGCCATATGGATAACCTACTGCCGAAAGAAGAACAACTACGAGAATTTTGCTGGTAACAACCTTGAAGAAGACATAGTCGACAATGAATAAGAGGAAGAAGAAAACGTCAACGTGAAGGTTCCAGAAGGTATTACAAGACTTGAAGCTTGCTACAATTAATGCGAGCTGGAAGAAGTTGGGGCCGGATGTTGTTTACGGCGACGAGAGATTTACACCTACCGAAATCAAATACTCTGGAGTACAGAAAGCTGTGCAGTTGGCCGCGATGATTGGAGGTCAGGGCTTTACAGACATGACCAGGGGAGACGTCGCGAGTTGATAAACTCTCACTCCCACCCGCTAACCGACACAGATTTCGAAGAATTAAGGAAGTTGGACAGCGAAGAAGAAGAAGCGCAGCAAAAACTAAAGAATATGTCGACCAAATTGGCTTGACGTTGGAATGGCTTGCATTAAAAAAACGAAAGTGTCTTCACAGAGATGGGACGACGATATGATTCGTTCTTTACAATTTTGCAACAAGCTCGATGAAGACATGCAACCTACAAGGTGCTCTTTTTTCGGGTGTGTTGTTAAATATTACAGGGAGGGTTTTGTAAGTCCAAATACTCGTTAAATAAATAGGGTAAATATGGTGCCTCTACTTCGTGGAAATTCCTGTTTCACGGAAGAATGTCTTGGATTACTGTATTATATATTTTATCAGAAAAAAGGGCGTTTTCTTTTTATGTTTAAACCTGTCAATCCAATCTGCAAAGTTGCTGATAGACTAAATGATAAAATGGACATTTTTAATTTAGATTTCTTCTCATAGCTCTCATGAAGATAAAAGTGAAGTGATATTCAGCAGTGTGGATGCTGATGAAGCATTTCTACTGAAAAAGTTTAGCATTCGCGAAAACTCCATCATTTACATTGATTTGATTTCTGGAATTGTTGGTAGTTCCACTGGATATATCATTTCTTATTCAATTGGTATCATTTTGTTTAAGTTGATTTAATGATTAATTTTACTTTTATTCTCACCATCCTGATCCACACCATCATCATCATCCTCCAGAAAATCGAGATCATTTTCTACATCAGAGCTTCTAAACTGAGGGGTGATGAGATAAAAGAAAGATGGTAGCCTGTTTGGGACACGATGAAGATGGTAGCGGGCGATGAGGTAAAATGAAATTGGTAAAGAGACGACATAGACTCTATAGCTGTATGATTAGTTATTAATCGAAATTTTGATTGATCCACATTTTTTTATGTATCAGACATTTAACATACATTTAATGATGGCAGTCGTTTCACTAATCTTTGAAGGATGGATGTTTGGAATGATGGGCCAACAAAAAATTCGACCTTTCTCAAAATTTCTTTCAGCAAAATCTGCACTATTGCTCGTATAAGAGATGAATTCAAAACACGTCTAGTTTGTTCAAGGCGTGCATAAACAAACTTCCAAAGAGTCAACAACATCCACTAGTCCTACAAGAGAAGAATTTGCTGCAGGATTATTAGTAGATTCTAATATCTTCGCTGAACTCCGAATCCTTAAACATTACATTGCTTATTTTTTAGATTTATTCAACAAATTGAAGGAAAAAAAGCGCAGTAGATGCACACCTGAATTAGTTTAAAAAATGTTCAGTAGATTCAAGGATCTTATATCTAAGACACGACATTGTGCTATCCATCCATTCTTAGACATTAATGTGGGGAAACAGGAGTGACTGAGGATAAACTGTTTTCAAACCAAAATTACATTAGAGTGAGGCCAAAAATATTAAAACCATATCAAGATTTTTGTTTTTAAAAATCTTCCTCTCCTATCTTTATCTTATTATACTTATTGACGAAGCTTGAATCCCCTTCTCCCCCTCCTTTCAAAGAAAAAGAACAGAATGAAAATTATAGAAAGTGTGATCAAGAATTTTTTCTTACTGAATGTTTAACTTTTCATGGGGGTGCAGGTGGGAACTAGTTTTTTGTCAATGATCATCATCAACATAAACTCATCCAATATCCAATAAATCTTATAATTATTTTGATCATCTTTAATTTTATCTTTATATTTAACCTAATTTTTCAGATTGTCCTCTTTTGGATGTGAAGCAAAACATTGTTTTGAGTTCGGAAAAGCGTTCTTACAAGTCCATCGTTGAAGTCACTTGCGAAGAGGGATTTCTTTTTGCCACTGGCGAGGAATTAATTAGAACTTATTGCAATAAAATGGGAAAATGGACTTCCGATTCCTTTTCAAGGTGCATAGGTGAGTGAGCGCTTCTCTCGATTTAATTTGTTGAATGTGAATTGAATGATAAAATGTGAACAATTGGAATTCATAGAAGAATTCTTATTTACTTATTACTTATTATTTATTGGTTATTGGTATTCTCAAAAGTTAGGAACCCGCTGATACGGTTACAAATAAAAATACCAAAGGAGCTACTCAAGTACTATATAAATAATTTATAGGAAGTAGGTAAAGTGATTGGGAAGTCATGGCTAATAAATCTAACTTAGACTGAACAAGAAAATGGGGAACATGACCTTTTTTAATATCACATTTACAAGCATAAGGGTTTGATTGTCTGGAAGATTTCAATCTATGAGATGAACTTTTGACTTTCCACGAATCACGAAAAATATAGTTCGAATGTTTATGAATTAAAAACGATCACTTCATCAAAGATGGTAGATAATAAGATATTTATAAGTTCATATAAAAATTTTAATATTTTGTACTTATATATACCCTCTATTTTCAGAACTTTAGATTTGAAAAATAACTGAGGTGTATGTGACATAAAACAAACATATCTACTAGCCTTTTTTTGAACAGATCGAATTGAAGTAATATTAGGGTCCCCTAACAAGGTTAGAGTAATTGAAATGAGTGGAAAATTTGAATTATAAAAGATTAATTTGATACTTATTTTTTAAAACACGCCAAACACGATTTAATTTTGAGGATAAATACCCAAGGTGTGCGTTTATTATTCATATATAAAGCTAGCAAATTAAACTTATTCACAAGGTTGTGAAACGGTGCAGTTAATTTAACTGAAGAAATATTTTTGTTATTAATCAAAAACATTGCCTTTAATTTTTCATAGTTAATTATAGGAAAATTGTGATTTGTTCTTTGAGCAATGCTAAATTTATTTCATGTATGCTTGACACAGACTTAAAATACTTAACGGGTATATTGCACGTCATATCATCGACAAATATGAAGTATTTAACATTTGGGTTGGAGGCATAAGCATCATTTATAAAAAGCACTGGGCCCTAAACAGAGCATTGGTGCACTCCTAAATTGATATCTGTTAGGCGCGATTTGGGGCCATTGATAACAAAATTTGTCTAAGATTTGACAAATGGGATTCTAAAAAGTTATTTGGATTCCTTTTAACTCCTTTAACAGCATAAACTCTATCTAATTTAAAGACTTGGCGAAAATATAGAAAACTCCAAAGATGCCTTAAAACCAATTACAAGGAAATGGCCTATAATGTTCACTAATAGTTGCAATACCATTCAATCTTCGGTATCATTATTTTTCATTTGAGATAAAACACTTATTATATCAAGACATGTCAACGTTTTAAATTTAAGGATTTCCGAAATGATTCTATTTTCAATGCACAAGGATATATTTTGACAATTGGAAGGCTTTAATAGGTTGTTTAGCTTCAACCAATGATCTTTCGGCTTTGTAACATTATTAAAAAGTTTTTCGTAATGACTACGCTTGAGGAAAATGCTTTCATACTTAAACTTATTCCTGATAGTAAGATTATTATTTTCAAATCGATAGAGAAAAGACTTTTCAAATTTGAATGAATTTTATTTTCCAATTGTATGTTTTAAGCAATCCTCTTACCATCCATCGCTTTATCGAAAAAGAATAATAACTTCTGGATGTTTTTTATAAGTTGCGATAATTGTGTATTGGTTAGAATTTCATGAGAATTTTGTCATTCATTCATTCATTCATTCAAAAAGTTATCCTATTTGTCATAAAAAATCTCAATTCATTGCTAAATTAGGTGAGAAATTTTCTTTCATAAACCTTGTCTTTAAATATACTTTGCTATCAAAAGAGACACAACTTGATGATGTTTAATAACATTATAGAATAATGATCAGAGATGTTTTAAACAATGTGGAATGAAGTAGCATTAAAGAAAATAAGAACTATAAAATGATTTAATAAATATCCAATAGCAGAACGAGCATACTTAGTTTTTATTGGCTTAATTTTTTTCATTAAGTTTAGATTAAAATCACCAGTAAAAAGATTGATTGAAAAGGTAGAATATATATAATTGTCAATTATGCTTTCAAAATCATTTAAAATTCATCAATTTCATTAACGATTAGAGAAGGCTTACGACGAAAATGATGCATAACTAACTTTTCAATAGAAAATAGAACTTCAACTGAAAAAAAGCATACTTCTCACGGATAATTGAGGTGTTTAATACATTGTAATTGATGGAGCTTGTAGTAGATGAACTTGTAGTTATTTATATTAAAAGTGACTTTATGAGTCGTAATCCATACATCTCTAAAACATATGATGTGTATAGGATGGGATGCTACTGAATTTAATTCTTTGAATTTTTTAATATTTTGCATTTAGTGATTGCATATTAATCCTCATGATATTAAAATTGCCATAACCTGAAAATACCGATCTAATGGCGGTTATACACGGGGCTTTCTGCCTGTTTGGGACCACAAAAGAGTAGCGGTTGGTGGCGTCGGACAGGTGGGGGTTCTATAGAGGTCGGCTTGAATGGAAAGTGCATCGGAACTTGGCAAAGTTGGCGCGGCGTTTAGATCAGATTTTACCGTATCTTCAAATCTTTCTCTTAAACAATATTGATACTTTTTTAAATTTCATTCATTATTAAGGTTATACTATTAAGTTTACTTATTAAGTTATACTCTAACACTTGCGATTGAAGAAGGTTCCATTTAAGTTGGAATATAAAAAATAGGTGTATATATAAATCAATGTATCAAAGTTATTCACATTAGCTAAAAGCTTCTTTAAAATAATATAGCATTTCTTTAATTTTCAAATAAAAGAACTGCTTTGTTCAAATGCTCGTTAGAGTTTATTGTTAACATAGGATATGTGTTCGAACTAATTTAATATTTCATCAATCAATTATTCCTGACAATTTAAAGGAGTTAACTAACCCAAACGTGAAATCATTTAATCTCAGTTTGAGATCACCATCTTTAGAGAAAAGCATGGCCTTGGATTTTCCCATTTTAATTTGCATTTGATTTTTCTGACACCATGAAAAAATTCCATCAAGTTCATGTAGAAAATAATCTTTATCAATGTTCTTTATATTAGAGGAAAAAGTCATCAACAAAGCTGAAAAAAATTAAAGTTTAAATTGGAAAGATAAAAATCATTAATATAGCGTAAGTAAAAAGATTAAGGATCAAAGATTAGATCCTTGAGGAATTCCTGATCTTATAAAGTTAGTTTTTGATAAAAACCATATGAAGGACCGACAAAGATTTAGTTTAAATTAATATTGTATCAAATATTTATATATGAACCACATCTCTTCATTTCCTTTTTCTTTATGCACTTACCCCCTTTTACAAACCTGTCTTACTTTTAGCGAAAGCAGAGATAAACTGCGGACCAGTGCCTCAAATTGCGAACGGCTTTGCTTTGACCGCCACAAACACCTCAGTCAACGGCATCGGGACGTTTTCGTGTGCGCCAGGCTACATCTTCAACTCGGAGAAATCAACTGAAAGCATCCAGTGCAAAGAAGATGGCCAATGGCAATCAACGCCAGAATGCTTCCGTACGATTATTACCCTTATACGCCACTACGGTCCCGTAACAGCTGCTTTGGGCCTCTACAGGCAGCCGGGATAGATAGACAAGGATTTCTTAAATATTCAAGCTTTTTTTCTGTAATTTGAATATTTTATGATTTTTGGGATAACTGTTTTTGCATTTTTTGGATTAATACTGCATTTGCAAGTAAAGAGAAACTTAAACTTGTCTTATTTTTCTTTCCCTACACCATGTTGAAAATGTTTGTGTACCTGTAGAAATCATTTTTCCCAGATACCTCTTCCTACCGTTCTTCCTACCAAAAAAACTTTTTTTTTCATAACTGAAAGTGTCGATTTTCGTTTTTTTTTTACAGAAACGAAAGATTGTCCGCCTCAGCACTTGCTCAGAAATGGCTTCATCACGTTAATGTCGGGGAATGGAACGAGTGTTGGCACCATTTTACAATTTGAGTGCTTAGAAGGCTTCACTCTACTTGGCAATTCGATAGTGAGGTGCTTGGGAACTGGTGATTGGTCGTTTAAAAAGCCTACGTGTTCAAGTAACTCAAACTCTTTTCTTTCTTTTCCTTCATTTTTACTCGAGCATTCATTTTATTCAACCAACAGATTTACCTTTAGTGAACAAGTTTGAAGGGGAATGTAATTCTAAAACGCTTTGATCATACGTTCTCAATTTTTATTGGTGAAAAATAGCTACCAATTAGAACATATCCCCTTGACAATTAGGTGTTATACTATAATATAAACTTACCATAAGCCGTGAACTGGACTAGAGAATCTCAGTTTTATACACTCATACGCATATATCCCTTTTCAAAATTTAAGATATGAAAGATTGTTCAAGTATATCTTTACAAAAATGTATACAGAATATGTAAATTTAGGAAAGTAAAATATATATTATAAAAATAAAAAAAATGTTTAATAATTTGTAACATAAATAAAAAATCAAAAACTATTTATGAAGTTTTACGAATAACTTCTTTCTCTTTTAAACATATGTTTTAACTTTATTTGTTTAATTTTTACATTTGTCTTTTTTTCATTAGAGACTTACATACACACAGTTGAGTTTTAATAACTATCAGTTGCTTCCTTTTAGCAACAATAACATATGTGGTTTTGATTTCGTTTGCTCCTTTTAAGAGATGTAGCATGTTAATTAAATTCTAGATACAGTTAAAATATTCTTCAAGAGTATTCTAAAGTTGATAATTCCAACGAAATTAGCTAAAAAGAAGTTTTCCGGTATTATGTTGTTATCTAAGATGTGGATTTAACTGTAGTTGTTTTGTCAAACTATGAACAAATTGTTATCGATGAGAAATCGAACCTAGAAGCATCCGTACTGAGTCCATCATGTCAACTAACCTGCCATGCCACCCTATAAAAAGAATTTATTTCTTTATTAAATATTCTTGATCTTGAATAATAATAATAAGTACTACGTGTAAGCGCATGTTCAGGATTTTAAAAAGTAACAAAGTAGTTTATTTTTTATTATTTCGATAAAAATTGCAAAGTATACTTATTGAAGGAAAATTAGTGAATTAAAATACGAAGAACGTCGAAAAAATTATCCAGAGAGATAAAAAATATTTTTCTAAAAATTGAAATTGAAAAAATCTTTTTTTTTTGGTAAATATTTTTTATATTTTGCAAGTGACAAAGTAAAGCTATTAATTTGGTTATTTTTAAGAAAAATTCTTTACTCCAAATAAAATGTGATTTATAATTGAGAGATTTAGTCAAAAATTTAGCACAAATTAATCCTTTCAACAATTTTCGCTTCTTGTTTCTCTTTAGTTTTAATTTTTTAAGTTATAAAATGTGACATTCCAAAAATTGAAAATGGGTACTCCCTAACGAGATCCAAGTTTGCGATATATGGTGAAGTTGTGAAGTTTAGGTGTGCGTTTGGCTACAAATTCCATCTTGCGCACGATGAATACACTTGCAATCTTCATGTCTCCAAAAGAGTTCCAAAGTGCATAGGTAAACTTTTGGAATGCTTACTCTTCGTATACTCAGTGAAATAATGCTAAATTGAATATTATTTAAAGTTAGATCTTTTAAATCACTCAAATATTTCAATTTTTTATCTCAACTTAAAAAATTAATATTCAAATGCAAAAAGTAAAATTGATCTTTTCTTTCTTTTCATTTTACATGCTTAATAGACATCGATGAATGCCAACTTGCTGAGTCTTGCGATTCAAGCTCTACCATCTGTCGAAATCACCCTGGAGGATTTGAGTGTTTGTGCAAAGAAAGCCATCAGCCAGATCTAAATTGTTCCCTTGAAGAATTCAACTTTTTTTCCAGTAGGATTCCTGGCAAAGCAATCAGTGTCAGTTCCGTGGACAAAATTTCGCGAAAGGCAAATTTAAATCTCTACTCAACATATTCTTGGTGCGCTAAACGAGAAGACAAGCTTCCCTTTATTAAGGTTCTTCTTTCTTCCATAAAATTGTTATTGCTTCTAGAAAAACATATTAATTGAAGGAACCATTAAAGGGTACTTCTAGGAACAATATTAATAATTATCTTAGCTAATCAAAACACGTCAAAATAATGAAAACATAACAAAATAATAGTGATTAAGTTTTTTCTATTATTTAATTGGTGTAATATTTTTTAATTTTTTCATTTTTTAAATATCACTCATCTCTCTCCTAATTTTATATATATTATTTTTTCCAATTAAATGAATCAATTAATGAAACATTATATGCATTTATATTAAGAAAGTCAAAATTATTAATGCAAAAATTTTAATTTGGAAAATCTCTTTCAATATTGAATGTAATAATATAAACATTTTTTTAAAATGTGCTATTCAAAAAAGTATTTATATAATTTTTAAAATATTAAATATATCTTTAATAGTATTTAAATTTTTTAGTGTAAACCGAAATTTGTGGTATTTATTTGTTAAAATACTAAAAATATCTTGAATTTTATTTGTGTATTATTTCTGGTATTGCATAATCATAATTTTTAGCTATTAACATTAAGTTGTCCATTTTTAACTTGATTTTTAAACAATTTTTTTCCATATTTTTGAAATACCCAAAAAATCCTAATAAAGAAGGTGAACACGATTAAAAAAGATCAATTTGGATTTTAAAAGTACTACTACTTTTAGAATTGCATGGGAAATGATGCTTCCGTGACTAGAAAAATACTGTGATAATAAAAATTTGAGAAAATTGATACCTTATTCCACTATACAAAAAATGCAAAATAGTAATACTCTTAAAATTACCTCTACATTGACTGAGTCTGATAAATTTAGCACTCACCCTTATCCATATGTGTAAATAATATAGTTATAACGCCTCAAAGTAACTAATTGCCTAACTAGGCAACTAATTAATTAACAAATCCACAACTAAGAAAAAACAAACAAATTATTTATTTAACCAACTAACTTTATAGGTAAATAAGTTATTTTGTCAAATAGTTAGCAAGTTTGTTAGTTAATTTAAGAGGTAGGTAGTTAGTTTTTGTCAATATAACTATACAATTTTTACATGGGAGGTGGTAACTCTGTCAGTGCATAGTTATCTTCACGGGCGAAATGGTGCTGATTGGGGGGGGGCATGGACTTCCAATGAGTACTGATTGAGAACATCTCTTCTGAAATGTGTTCTGTTATTTCAGTTCCAGCTGCCAAGCTCTCATGTTCTGAAACACATCATCATCGGTAACGGAAGTCGGTTGGATGGGGAAAGTGGCTTCATCAAGTCCTTTTCCCTGAAGTTCAGCTTCAACGACCAAAACTTCTTCGTGATGACCAATGATAAAGGAAAGGCCTTCAACATACAGATCCTTTCCGACGAATACAAAGCGATCGATGTGAAGCTGAAGAAGGCGGTGACGGGCCGCTTCTTCCATATCCACATCCAAGACTACCTTCAGTATCCGTGTGCTCGTTTCGCCTTCCTGGCCTGCAAGATCAGAAAGTGCTTGAAAAGAGGTAAACTTTTCCTTTACCACAAGTGTTTATCTAATAGGATTTTGAAGCTGATTTTTTGGAGCTCTTTTTTCAAAATTGAAGCATTATTTGATTTGAAATATAGAAACAATAAATCAAGTAGGTCAATAGAGAGAAACTATCTATATATCGTGGCAAGAAAAGCCTGGATGAAGGATAAGTTGAAACGCTGAAAAGGATTTCATAGTTTAGATGTGTTCAGTAATGCAGGTTTTTATATCAATTTTTATTTAAACAGAAAATATAAATACACCCAGTAGAAACCAGATAAAGCGAATTTGTAAGAGCTCGCGCTACTTTTCTACTTTGGGGTTGCGAAGATTCTTGTAATAAAAAAAACAGTTAATTTTTCCAATGCTAGATATTGTTATAAGTTAGCCACGACCATATTGAATCGTTTATCGCACTGCCCATTGCATATCTAAGTCATTATATGAAAATTACTGGAACTTATTTCCTATTGTTAAGTTGCTATCTTAGTTAATAGAGGAATCCAGGTAATTTTCTTGAAATCATTTGTTCAAAAAGTAAATCTTAGAACTCTCAATATCTCAAAAGTAAATTTTATTAAAATAAATTATTTTTTTAAGTTTGATTTATTTTAGTAAATTGTTCATTCAATTTTTGCATATTTCAAGATAATAAAGGGGTGTTTTTTTTAAAATCTCATTTTCGAATATCCTCTTTCAATCATGATTTTCATCAATTTGACTTTCGATAAATTATTTTTCTTGCAATTAATTTTGAACAATTTATTTTCGAGCATTTGATATAGAGAAATTTAATAAAACCTAAAATAAATAAAATATATAAATTATTGGAGGTGAGTATTTATAGGAAAATTTTGATCCAACACTAAAGAACATAATTATTTGAACTTAAAAATAATGTTTTGGTGCCCTCAGTTTTATTGGGCTTAATTGCCGTTAGGCTCATTTGGCAAGCTCTATTTTTACGGGACGCAGACTTAAACATCGTTATATCATTCGTTTTATTTCTTAGATTATGATCGATGCAAAGTCGTGAATGGAGGCTGCTCACATGAATGCATTTCCCAAGGTGCCCAAAAGTGTTTGTGCCCTCGGGGTTGGTCCCTATTCACCGAAAACGGAACAGAAAACGTTTACGTGAAGGAAAATGAAAGTGGACTTGAGATTGGCGATGTGTACCGCATCAACCATTCCTGCGTTCGTAAGTGCCATTACATCAACAGTTCGTGTTCCGTCGAAAAATGGGAGAATGCATTACATACCCAATCGAAAAGGTCGTTTTCTCCCTCGGGTACGGTTGCCATATGTGCGAATTAATAAAGAAATCCTTGGAGATATAGAACACCACTTAATTTTCATTCACTTGTTGTATAATTTTAAAAAAAGTTAAAAAAATTTAGCTTCAAATATGCTTAATTATCTCTTTTTTAGTTTTTTTTTTTTGGCTGATTTCAAGATCTGTAACTCGATTCCACGGAGAATAAATAGAATTAGAATTAAAGTTTAACATTTTTGAAAGTAAAGAATAATGCAGATAAATTAAGACTCATTGATGGATATGAATACAATAGAAAGAATATAAAGTTTTCTAAGTAACAGTAATATTTTTATTCATATAAAAAAATAATAAAAAAACATTTTCAAACACCCAGCTCACCAAGGATTCAAAATCAAGAAAAGGAATGAGCAGCAGGCTTAGTTTGAGATCAGAGAAACAATATATCCTCTAGCTAGAGTCTAGAATCTAGATCTAGAACATGGTCGCTAACACATGGCGCATTGCATAATCTGAAATGGCGGATTGATCTTTTTGTATTTTAAAATTAGTCAATTCCTTTTTGCGATCTTTGATATCGAGAAAACCTAAGACTAATAAAAACAGTTTTCATTAGTTTTTACATAAATAGTGAAAAGAAAATTAGTTTTTTGAAAGTTTTAAATAAAATTATGCTTAGAAAATTGATTGAAAATCGAAATGATCATCATCATCATCATCATCATCATCATCATCATCATCATCATCATCATCATCATCATCATCATCATCATCATCATCATCATCATCATCATCATCATCATCATCATCATCATCATCATCATCATCATCATCATCATCATCATCATCATCATCATCATCATCATCATCATCATCATCATCATCATCATCATCATCATCATCATCATCATCATCATCATCATCATCATCATCATCATCATCATCATCATCATCATCATCATCATCATCATCATCATCATCATCATTATCATCATCATCGTCATCATCATCATCATCATCACATCATCATCATCATCATCATCATCATCATCATCATCATCATCATCATCATCATCATCATCATCATCATCATCATCATCATCATCATCATCATCATCATCATCATCATCATCATCATCATCATCATCATCATCATCATCATCATCATCATCATCATCATCATCATCATCATCATCATCATCATCATCATCATCATCATCATCATCATCATCATCATCATCATCATCATCATCATCATCATCATCATCATCATCATCATCATCATCATCATCATCATCATCATCATCATCATCATCATCATCATCATCATCATCATCATCATCATCATCATCATCATCATCATCATCATCATCATCATCATCATCATCATCATCATCATCATCATCATCATCATCATCATCATCATCATCATCATCATCATCATCATCATCATCATCATCATCATCATCATCATCATCATCATCATCATCATCATCATCATCATCATCATCATCATCATCATCATCATCATCATCATCATCATCATCATCATCATCATCATCATCATCATCATCATCATCATCATCATCATCATCATCATCATCATCATCATCATCATCATCATCATCATCATCATCATCATCATCATCATCATCATCATCATCATCATCATCATCATGCAAGAGAGCTATTTTCGATTGATCTGACTCTCGCTCTATCAAAATATTTTCCCATAGTTTTTGTTGCATATTTAGTTTTTAGTCAATAAGAATTAGAAACTAATTTTGATTTTGATATAAAAAAATATGCGTTCATAAAAAATCTCAAGAAAAATCCATAGATTTATCTAAAAACGTTGGCATCGAAGATGAGTCTTTAAAAAACTAATTTAAAATAAAGTAAGAAAGAAAAACCTAAAAAATGAAAAGTAGATATAGAAAATGATTACATTTAAAACAAATTCCATATTTTTGTTTATTAACATTCAGTGAATCTATAGACATAGAAAATAAAGCAATTCTTTCTTTAATTTGATCTTTCTTTTTAAATTTGACATTGTTTTAATAGTACTTATTATCTCACGAACAAAATGGAAATCCAAATAAATAACTTATTGACAAACTAAGTGGCTAAAATATTTGCTAGGTTTTCGAACACAACTAGTACTACTGTTAGACTGGTTAGAAAAATATTCATTATGTATTTTATTCGATAAAAAAACTTTCACTCAGCATCCAAAGACTTCATAGAAATTAGGCTTCTTGCTTGAATCCAACCGACAAAGTTATCATGTCATATTGAAGTCACTCAAAATAAGCCGCGAGATGAGAAAATTATTGAGTTTCGGAATTAAACGGGTGTTCTATATTCAGTTGTAATCCTGAACTTTATCATTTCGCGTATTTAAATTTATGCGCTTGTTTTTTACAGCAAAGACTTGTGGGATTTTTCCAATCAAAGAGTTGATGAATGGAAATGTTTTTGACTACAAAGATGTCTACTACTTTGGAGACAAAGTCAAAATCACATGCAACATCGGATATCGATTGATCGGAAAAGAAATCAGCGCATGCACCTACGAAGGCACTTGGTCAAATCTTTTTCCAAAACCCATATGTGCAAGTATGTCTTTCAAACGTTTTACTATTTATAAGGTTTTATATAACGATTTTTACATCATCATCATCATCATCATCATCATCAGTAAACAAATATTTAGCGATTTTTGTCACGACTCCTGGGTTTTAAGCAGTGAAGCGGATTTGCATTTCTTTTTAAGACGCCTACTGTGACAACATCAAAGCTGGCAAAAACGGCCTAACGATTCTCAACTCAGCTCCCTTCGTGAGCTACAATTCCGCAGTTCAGTACAAATGTGAGAAGAGAGGCTTCATTCTCGGAAAGACGGCATATTCCGGGCACCGCTACTGCTCTTATAACCCCATTCCGGGAAAACGAGATTACTGGATGTCTGGTTCGAAGCCATCGTGCAAAAGTAATGCATCCCTTTTTTATACTTTGGACGGGTTTGTGAGTAGTCTTCAAAAACGTGTACTCTATTTTTGCAAAAAAAACTTTATCCAAAATTGTAGCAACTTTTTTCTTGGCATCTTATTCGCGAACTGATGTTAAAGCTCTTATTCTTTGACAAATTTTGTTAATTGTGAAAAAATATAAACACATCCCTTCCAGAGTATAAGAATTTTTAAAGATCTTTACACAAATCTTGTGATTTTTGTTAAAGAACAATTCTCTGAATATTAACTAAAAGTATGTATTCTATTTCTTGGGGTACCAATAAGCTCTTGTCGCTTTACACAGAGCATAATGGATGGCAAAGATAATTTATTGTTGCTATTATATTTAAAATCAAAACAAAATGAAGTAATAAAAGAATTCAATGTATTTGTTGTTAAATTAAACATTAGACCTTTCTTTGTGTCCTTGTTCTCATTTTGCGCCACTAAATGATCGTGGATTGCTACAAAATTTGAAAAAATACAAAAAAATATTATAAAATTTGCTATATAATTGCTTTAAAAGTATCAAGTCGTCATCTTTGGTAACTAAATTCCATCTTTGTTTGATTCAAGATTGAGTAATAAAGAAAAACTAAGTTTTGTTATATCTAAGAAAGATATAGAAAGAAAAATAATTTTGGCTTTTATTTCAAGGAATATCATAAAGTTTTTAATTTTATATAAGTATCGTTAAGGTTTTTAAATAACGAACGAGAAAAGCGGAAAAATGGCAATCGTTTTTTTTTGTCACAAGCCTTAAAACTTCTTTGATATAACTATATCTAATGAAATATACTTTCAAGAATTACATCAAAATATTTTGAATTGGACACTGTGATTTCATTTTTGGCAATCATAAAGGAAAATTACATGCGTGTAAAAAATTGCAGGTATCCCCTAAAATAATTTATAAGTGTAAAACAGAACTTGTGGTTTTTTATTTTTGTGATAAAAAGGGTTACTTATTACTTGTTAGAAATTTTAATGGTGTTATATCACCAAACTTTATATGTAAAAAAAAATTTCTAAAGGCACGAAATAACCTACATCACAATTTGTTTAAATATAAATTAAATGCCCATATGGGATAGCGCGTGCTTCTTATGTGCATATATTTTACTCTTTTTTTAATTTTAAACTTTAAAATCTTTCTTGAAAAAAGTCTAAGTTAATCAGATCATAAGTATTCTATATGTTTTTTGGATGTAAATCCAACGGAAAAATTTAACTTTTTAAAATTTCTATAAAAAAAAATGAAGAGAGAGAGAAAAAATAAATAGGTTAAGTTAATTAATTGTTAATTTATTATTTAATAGTTAAGTTAATTATATGCTAAGTGGGGGATGCTGAGGACTAGACTGTCGAAAGAGGAACTCTTCATTCAGTCAATTTTACATCGTTTTTTGTAGCGATTGATTGTGGCTTTCCGTTCGCTTACTCATTGATGAAGTTTGAAAATTTGGAAAGCACAGAATTTGGTTCAACGACAGATGTTTCTTGTATCGGCGGCTTTACTTTAAAGGGACAGAGCTCACTCAAAAACAACACAATACTGTGCCAAGAAGATGCCACTTGGGGCTTCGGATCTTTGATGTGCGAAGGTTTCTTTAATTACGATGTTTCTTTGATTTACCGCACATTTAGGTTCCCCTTTTGCACTCAGGATTCATGATTATGATAAATCCCAAACAAAATTTCTTCAAAATAAACGTCCTTTGAATACCTCAATAAAATACAACTATTTCATTTATAGTTAACATCACTACCTAAAATGTATAAAGAGTGATGTTCCTTTTTGTATAGTAAATTTCATTTAGGGTTTCACCATTGAATTATCTTGGTTTAGAATGTATATATATTAAAACCTCTACCGAAAACAGAAATAGCTGTCCGCATTAAGTTGATTACATGAAAATGATCAATAGCAAACTTTATGTTGTAAAATCAATAAAATTAGGGTTCAGCAGTGTTCAACTTATGCCTTTTTCTATGGAGACAAACTTGGAGATTATCTATAAAAAAAGGAGAAGAAGAACTTTATTAAATACAATTTCACAATATAAAATGATGAATAAAAAAAAGGAAAGACTTATTTTACACTAATAAAAAAAGCGATTGAAGTTTGTGTGAATCCAAAGGTTTATGCAAACCGCTGAAGGATATTACACAGAACATAATAAGATTTAAAAAAAAATAAATAAATAAAAAATAGAAAATAGAAGTAGAAGAAAGCTCCTCACCATTTAATTTCATTCACAGCATCTTTTAGTTCATCTTCGCTTCTAGTGATTTAGCCCTAAAGCAAAGATAGTTTGTGCAGAATCGCAAGATTTTAATTTCCTCCCCTTACATACTTATGTATTGTATTATCTATCAAAATTTCAATTTTAAATTTGATCTAAATATATTTTTAACCTAAAATAATATTATGTTAACTTTTCAAAAATGTTCCAGTGAAATTGACTACATTTCAAAAAAATAAATTTATTTGCTACCTTTTACAAAATGTTTGTTTAGCGGATAAAGTGAACAGCTTTGCATATATAACAAAATTTAGAATAACTTGTTCATGCCTCCTAATTCATTACTTCCATTTGCTTAACTTTGTTAAAAAAAATTTTAACAATCTCGTTAGAATATCGAAAAATAAATTATCGATTGGCAGAAATGTGTACACAGCAGAAGTTTGACTTGACGCAATCTCGAATATTTGGTTTCATTCATTTTCAGTTCAAAGATGATATCTTTCTTTCCATTAACCATTTGAAATTGAACCAAATGGCTAACATTTTTAGTAAACTCCGTAATATTTTATAAGTAAATAACCTCGCTAAGTCAATAACTATAATAATGAACAACTCATATTTTTTCAAAATTAATTCTAGACTATTTACTACAACGACACAAATGATTGAATATCGATGCCAACATTTTCCAATGCTTTTTTAGGACCCATTTGCTCTGATCCCGGAGAACCGATTAATGGCTACCAAATTGCAGACTCGTATGAAATTGGCTCAGTTGTCAAATTTGGCTGCTACAAAGAAGGCTACTCGCCGAATGTCAAGAGCATTGCGTGTGAATTACGTAATTCTGGATTTTCATAACTTTTATATATTCATTTGTATTTTATCCAATCTCAATTCAAGGTCGAGTGGTTCGTTCATGATTCTCTTCGTGAAATCTGTCATTTCTCATAATCATGATTCCAAAGTTTTAATTTATGACTTATTGCTTCAAAACGAGAAGCAAAATAGTTTTTTTCATTCAGCAACCATATTTAAAATATATCCTTTCTGCTTAATTATTTTCTAAATATGTTGTTGCATGACAATTTTGTTCAAGAAAATCATTTTAAAAAATGAAAAAGTTAATTTATTCGTAAGTTAATTAGTTTATTAATTTGACAGTTAGTTAATTAGTCATATATTTTGTTAGAATGTGATATTTAGCTAGTTAGTATTATTAAAACAAAAAGATTTTCAAAAGTATAAATTTGTTTTTACCAGCCATATAAAATTTATTTTTTTAAAAAAAATTTATTTTTTATATAAACATACTGCATCATTTTTGCTATCATGTAAAAAACATTATGAAAAAAGGAGAAGCCATACATTTTAAATGTAACCTACAAATGACCAAAACCGTAATTGAATTTAAACATTTTGTAGGATTTTAATTAGATATAAAAATATATAAACCATAGCAAAGTGGTCGGCTATGGGCCACATGTGTCCAGGCTTATCTATTTAAGTTACGGCCTCCACCATGAAAAAAATTGAAATTTACTAATTGAAAAAGTGAATAATGAATTTGCTTTTTGGCAATGTATTTTTTTCTAACAATATAAATCTAATAAAATAAAATATTCCATTTTTAATTATATTTTTCATTTTTGAAATTCTATCTCAATTAAAAATTTTCATCTTGTTGTGTTTATTATTTTGCGTTTTTAACTGAAAATAATGTTAAAATATGTAAAAATACTTAAATAAAAATGACACATGTCAAAACAATATTAAGACAAGAAAATTAAAAAAATAATTTCAGATAGAATTGCAAAACAAAACAAAACAAAATTACAAAAGGGGCAAAATAAAACTAAAATGGTATAGAAAAGTTATAGATATCATTGGCAGTGGAGATTAAATTGCAAAGTTTTGTGAAGATGGGCCTTCTACCTGTAACATGAAGGTAAATTTAAAATAAAAAATACTCTTAGTATGGGGTATGAAGAATCTGAAATCTTAATGAGAGAAATCGAAAGTGACAAGTATACAAAGAATACAGTTGTTATAATAAGCAGTATTTCTTACTTTAATTTCAGACAAAGTCAGTTTGGACATTCAAGCCCCATTTGGCCCCTCGAAATAAAAATTTGTTGCTACGTTACGGAACCTCCATCATCATAACTTCCAATCGATATGGCATAATTTTTATCCAAGGAATCGTAAAAAGTGCACTTTGTAAGGTGCATCTATTTCATCTCAATAATAAATTGCGTATTATTGGCTCATATACGCGTCGTTGGCTTTAAATATAGCTAGACCATATATGTTAGTTTATTATAATGCCTTTTGTCTTTTCAGGAAATAATATGGCTATTTGGAATGAGACTCGTTTGCTCTCTTGTGTTGATGTAGAAAAACCCAAATTCGTTGATTGTCCTGATAGAATCTTCTACGTGAAGAACCGAACAAGCGGAGCCGAAAGAATCAACTTGACTTTTCCGCAAGTAATTGACAATTCCAACCGTGTCAGTAAAATGAAAGTGAATCCAACATATGTTTCATTTCCTCTGAAGATTTCGAGGGATTTGAACATCACGTTTACTGCTTACGACGATGCCAACAACTTTGCGAGTTGTGTTTATCAACTTAAGATTAAAGGTAATCACAATATTCTGCTACACATTTCCAGATCTTTTGCTATTTTCAAATGCTATGCTCAAGTCTTTGCGTTTTATTGGTAGTGATTAGTTAATATCGAACTAAACAATTGAAACATACATGTAAGTAGAACACAATGGCTCTTCCAGAAATGGACTTCGACCATAATTAAAATTTTAAAATATAATTTAAGATTAGTCGCATGGCACAAAAATTAATTTAGAACTATCAGAATAAATTTGATACAATACGAATGTCAAATTTCAAAAACTTAAACTTGAAATGAAGAAGATAAATCGTCGGTCAAGCAAAGTGACATTGAATACTTTCAATTTAATTAAGATTGACTATTATTAATCGTAGTTGACAATCTCCTATTAGAGAATTAGAGCTTTAGATTAAATTCTAATTTATACCAGATGACGTTAAATTCATAAATATTGGAAATTTTGTGGTAAAACTTCAAAGTTGAACAAAAAAATTTCATTTGACTTAAAGCGCTCTGGGATATTTCAAACAACATTTTGGCATGTCTCGTTTCAAATATAAAAAAATGAAGATTTTAATGTTGAATTTATGATCAGTGACAGATATAGTTTCAGATGTAAAAAGAAAATAATCAATATGATTTTGGCTTTTCTCGACTTATTATACACAGATAGAACTACAAAGGTATACCCCAAATACGCCTAGCCCAAAAATACTGTCTCCAGTTCACAAATTTAATTGATTCAAGTGACTTATATAAATTATAAAGTACAAACATTTATATATACATCTTTTCCTCCTTATAAAAAAGTTCTTTTTCTTCCTTTTAAATGAAAAGGGAAAAGTCGTCATGAAGTATAATAATAATTTAATCATTTTAAAAGTTTGCTGTCCCTGACTTAATCAGATGAAACTGACACAAAGGACAGCTAATCCAGGTTTGACTGTTCTTAGCATCACACTGATACCTATTGCATTTAGATGTAACGCCCCCAAAAGTCATGTGTCCTCCCAATGTTGTTCATTATCTGGAAGATGAAAGTTCTGAGCCAAAGACTGAAGCAATTCATTTCTCTCAAACAAAATTTCCTGTCACGACTTACGATGATTCTGGAAGGGTTGCAACGATTTCCTACAACCCAACCTACATACAAATCACTTCAGAAGAACGATTTCAAGAGGTCGTGGTGAGTGCCAGTGATGCTTCTGGAAACCTGGGCTTCTGCAGCTTCTACTTTTCCATAAAACCTCCTCGTTGCTCCTTAACTCTTTTGCCCATTTCAGCGTTCGTAAGAATTTTCTTTATATTTTAAATTAAATTTCCTCGATTTTGGATTCCCAAAATCCTTTGTTCCAAATTCCTCCAATGTTGGATTTATGTATTTATTTATATCACAGCGTCTCTAAATTGCTCATTTTTTAAGCTTTTTTTTAATGAAAATTGGTTGAGAGTATTTTTTTCAAATGTTTGCTTAAAAAGTATGTTCCAACAAGGGTTAGCTACGTGTTAAAGATAATAATATTTTGGTTTTGCAAATTTAAAAAATATAATTTTTGATATTCACATTTGCAGCAAACCATTAGGGGTCTAATAAATCATTTTAAGTTTAGATTCTCCATAAGTTTAATTTCGGTCAGGCACTTAGCCTTTTGGTTTGTGTTGAGTAGTTAAACTCAACTGATTCTTGGAGAATCATGAAAAATAATCAGATCGGCAGATGGCCTAGTGGCATTAGCGTAGGGTATTGATCCTGATGGTCTGGGTTCGATTCCCAATCGTGACTATCATTAACATCTGTCCATCAATGGAAGATTATTCTTCCCTATGCATTTGATACTGACAACTAAAAAAACGATTTCTAAAAAATTTGAAAGACTTCAAAAAATCAATTTTAAATAAATTTAAAAACGTTACTTTAATCAAAATTATTATCATATTGACCAAAACTTGATTTTTTTGCGATTTAATTTTATGAGGTTATGAGTAATTTTTCCCAAAAATAACCCTTTGTACTATTTTAGTTATTTAGTTTTTAAAAAGTCTTTTTGAAAAATAATTTGGTATTATTAATGAAATTATTGCAATTAACAAAATAAAATAGAAATAGTAGTAAAAATGATCTAACATTTTAAATATTATTAAGTATTAAATCTAATCTTCATTAATACGTTGATTTAGAATCTTTTAGTTTTCAGATTTTTTAATAAAGGTTCAAATAAAATATGTAGTAGAATAAAGAATGCAGCATTTCAAAAATAAGATATAAAAGATAAAAATTAGAAAAATGAAGAAAACAAATTTATAATAATACGAATACCAAGATTTTCATAATTCAAAAGGAGAAATAAGACAACAAAATGTAGTAGATAAGAAAGGGCGTGACTTGTAACAAATTTCGTATCAATTAAGCAAGAAGAAAAGAGTCATCAAGATTTGAGAAATTGAAAAGTCTGATCCATGGCAAGGATTAATCTTTATGATTAGATATGTGACTTCGCTTCATCCGTTAGTACATATGACGAAAGTTCAATAAACTAAATCCAAAGAAGTAATTCGTTGCTGTTGTTGTTGTTAGCCCCTAGATTATACTATCTTTATATGAGTGTAATCTATCAGTTCAAAACCAAGCTTTGTTTAAACTGAGAGAGTATTACCATAAAAGCAAATACTCTCAGGGAAAAGTGTAGAATTTTGTTAAACTTTCGCAGCAGCAGCGATAAACCAGTGTAATTTCAACCAACCCGCAAAAATCCACCATAAGGTAATTCGTCCTATGGATCAGCGAACTTTTTGGTCTAAAATATTAACCAAGGGTATACTTGTGTCAAGTGCTACTTTTGTCTAAAAGCATATAATGTATATTAGGAGAAAGACGAGTTGATTAAATTTACTTTTACAAAATAAGATACAGTTGCGTTATTTGAAAAAAATAAAAAGATACCAGACCAGGTTATAAGCAAAAGTCTATTAAATTAAATTTAGACAAAAAACACTTTAAACAAAATTTCTTTTAAATCAGCTACACTCTTGATTTAAAAGAAAGAAAGACCAAGATCCTTTGAATTGAAAATGCTTTTTCAATGTTAACCTGAAATTCAGTTATAAATAGATTCTATTTGAATGATAGTTTTTAAAATATAAATCCTGAGCTTAGCAAAACTTTTTAGAATTTTGATAAGATTTCCTTTAGACAAAGGTCTAGGATTTTGACAAAGGTACTTTAGAAGAAAAAACTTCCGATCAAAGTACGGTATGTTGAAAAAAATCTTGTAAATAACTTGAAAAAATTGCAAAGTCAATTTATATTTTGTTTTAAAAGTAATCATTTGTATTTTGTGCGAAGTAGCTTTGCCATATTTTCAATTTAAATCTTTCAATTCAGACCAAGATTTCGTGCAAGAAAAAGGTGAAAAAGAAGGATCATGGGAAAGGATCTGTGAATCTGCTGTGCCAAATGACTTGTGAAGCAGGCTACACCTTTTTATCTAAAATTAAAGTACTCGGTATCGAGTGTGATGCAAAGTTTGGTTGGAAGAACCTTGGCTACGCACCGAAATGCGTTCCCTTTTCAAGTATCTTTCTCTTTCTCTTGTTGCACTCAAAATGGAGGAGAGAGGCGTGAGAATCAAGTTGTGTTTAGTAACTTTTGCGTTCAAACAAGTTAACCATAGAAATAAACGACTTTTTGTAATATTTCATTTCTTTATTAAAATCGAAAAACTCTCCAAAATATTTTTGCAAAGACACCTCACAAAATCTTTCTGTGTCATTTGATTAGAGTGGAGATTAGACTTATTCCACCTTTTTTCCTCTATAGCAAAGTCTTACTTGTTTTATTTTTAAAAGACTTTTCTTTTATCTACGAAATTACAAAGTGTGTAGTAAGATTTAAATTAAATTAGACTTAGATTGTTCAGTGTGTATCTAGCATTCGTTTCAGGACATTATTGTAAATATTAATTTTACAAAGAGTTTTTGTTATTAAATATTTTTTATTGATTTTTTTGGTCCATGTTTTTCACATTCTAAAGGCTTAAATCATCGGACTTAATTTTGATGTCCATGCGTTTCAAAGTTAAATCATGACTCTTTTAACTCTTTGATTACGCGAATTTTTAAGACGAGAAGTCTGAATTCTTAGCAGACCATTTTAATTTCTAGGACACCGGCCTCCAACCGAAGTCACGTCAAAGCATCAAGGGAATTTGTATTCAGGGGTAGATAGATAGCCATGGTTGTATATTGTCCAGGTACGCATCAGCCGTGTTTCGTGGATACTGAATGCTGAGCTCTTTTGCATTTTGTTCAGATTCTAGTGCGCCCATCTACGAAATCAAGAAACTCATTAACTATCGCTCGAGCAACGACATTGAAGAGTCGTGCTTCGGAAGTTATCGCGACATCGCCCGCTCAAAAATGCCGAATATCGAACACGCCTTTCAGAGTGCGTGCCAGAGAGACGGCTCCAACGTAGAAGTCTCTTTCACGAATCTCAAGATTGAGCCAAAAGCATCGAACCAGGTGAAACTTTGTTTTTATTATTTTAAGACATTATTTGCTAGCAAGCCATCTTAATATATATTTTAAAACATTTTAAATAATATAGCGGGGGTCATGTTAGATCAGAAGTATCCTGCTCCAACAATGTTTGAAGTTTAAGACAATTGAGTTACTTGTTTACACTAACTAAACAATTTCCAACAAAAAACTAAACAAATTTTTTTTAATATACTTTATATTTAAGTCCTGCTACGTAATGATATTAGAGTAATTGACACTTGAGAATTAATTTTCCACACAATTTTAGTCCAGTTTCGTACAAATATCTACTAAAGTTCATATGCAGTTTTCACTTTTACTTTCACTTGGAAAACTGAATGTCGACCGCAAAGTATTGCACAGAAAATTATAAAAACAATTAGTTTGAAATTAATTAGCTAATTGATTGGCTGATTACTTAGTTAATTAGGTAACTAGTTAAGATATATACTTAACTATTTTTTGTTTTTCTTAGATTCATAATTAGTCAAAAATTATTTAAAAATGCATTGTTTTTTTCTTTTCCTTATTATTTTTTCCGTCCTCATTTTGTGACACCTCAAAAATTGTAGGCTTGACATTTAACTATACAACCACTCCTAGACCTTTTACAGTTCTGTTCTCCATTGCTCTTCTCTTACTGTTCCATAAAGAGACACTGTTGTTTATAAATACATTGCATTTCTTTCAATATAAGATTCTCTTTCTTTTTAAAGCTATTCTACCATATTTATATCTTTCAGATATTCACAAATGGAACAAATATTATGTATTAAAAATTTTTTATTGCTAGAAAGAGGAAAGTTTTTATGGTAAGTAACTATGAATTTTGGATATAAAAAATCTATCCCATATGTTTTATGTTAAAGATGGATTCAAGGCTGTAAATAAAATTTTAAGTAAGGAAAGAAGTCGCATTGATTTATGTGAAAGAGGTGAGGTCAGAATTAATTTTAGCAATATCTAATCGAACAAACACGAAATCCACAGCTCTTATGCAATCATGGAATATAAAGATGTTGGGTAAAAGATTGTGCCATTTTTTTAACTTTATTTTAATTATTTTTTTGTTTTCTTTCCATTTTCTATATTTTAAAAGAAATTACCTTCTTTGTGAAAGGAGGCATTTCTTTCAAAGGATGTCCTTTAATCCGTTGTTTCTTTGAAGCAACAAAAAAAAAAGAAGTCTTCCGGCGGTGCATTGAGAAAGAAAATAACACAGCTATATTTCTTGCTTCGAATCCACAAGTTCTTCTTTAGACGCAAAGCATCTCGATTCTAGACAATCTTAATCATATATATTAATATAAGAAACGATACTAGATAATGAAATCTAGGAATAGGCATTGAGCAGAATAGACTAAAACAAGATGTATAAGTAACTATTCTTTCTTTTTATGTTTTGTATATGGATTTTTAACAGCTATTTTTCGATTAACCTGGGTTAATGGAACACAAAGTCATGATGACACTTTATCAATATGATTATCTTTATCAATATGTCTTATAGAAAGAAAGAATGTAATTTTTTTTAGATCAGTATCGAATACCGATTTTTGTTGAATCCGCTGAACTTTGATAAGGACCCAGAATTCGAGAAGTGTTCCTCTGCACTGCAACTGATCCTGGATCTGAAGTTGGAGCCCGTGCATCCTTTGTTGCACATAAAGGTGGAAAGTGTAGAAAGTGGCGATAAAGAAGGAGAAGCCTGTCCTGCAATTTTTGCTTCTTTCACAACCTTCAACTCAGGAAGTTTTTGTCCATCGAATAAAACACTCTTTGTCAAAGAGGGGCAAAGGAGTTGCAGTAAGTTCAAATCTAAATAAAAATCGCTTTTCGTGTCTCGTGAATTGACGGGCATTTCCGATAAGCGCGTGAAATCATATCAATTTTGAGTTTCCTTTAAGGAAAATTTATTTTTTCCTTCTCTTATATGTTTTGTCATTGATTGAAATTAAAATATTTTTTAAGAAAAAATGAAATATATATTTGGGATTTAGTAAAGTTGACTACAAAGATCTTTTATAGACATAAATGTTTACAATGAAATCCTGAATAAGTAAAAATTGTTGAATAGTGAAGTGTTTTCAATTTATGAATAACATTACTCCTTCTTAAGAATAGATTTATTTTTTTTTCAGTTTAAATTCGATTTGACGAAAGATCTTTGAAGAAGATGGAAAAACGCTGAAATAAAAATATACCTTTTTCAAAATAAGAGACTTTTATCATGAAAAAATTTGATTACCAATAATTCTTAAAACGTCTACCACATTTTTAATAATTACCTTGACGCATAAATATCGAAGATGTGATTGAAAAGGTCGCACGATGACTGACTTACATACTCTACCGTTTTTAGTTCGAATCTGACACGTTTTCTTTTTTCTCATAGTACTATTAAAATCAGTATATTATCTCTTTTTAATTCATTTGTCTTCAAGTATCTTGAAAGAGAGTTTCTAAATACGCTTACACTTCAAATTAATCCGAATTCTAAGGGTAAGTGCAGTTAAATAAATTTAGTCAAATGTACAACTAACAAAAACATTATACCTTATGTCGTCTAGTATTTTGGAAATAGGCATTTAGGAGTGGACTTTGCGTTTCAGAGTTGTACTCCAAATCTTTAATTTTTCGTTTCGCCATTTTTCCATCCCCTGAATTTAGCTGATTTAAAAAAATTTAACTATTGAACTTTTCTTTCAGTTAATTGTCCTCCTGGAACTTATCTTGCAAACAAACTCTGCGTACTATGTCCCAAGGGTGCGTACCAAAACAAGCATTCTCAAAGACACTGTCTCTCTTGTCCAGTGGAAATGTCCACTCTTAACAAAGGCTCAGATTCCATTGAAGATTGCAAGCGTAATCCCTTAATTCCTCCATTCATTTTTGCTTGAGTTCAGGAGATCGTTATTCTTTACGTAATGAATGAAGAAATGGATGAGTCTATGATATGTATGCTTCAAAGCTGGTAAATTTAAGATTTAAGTTGAGAGGTATTTACAAATAGTGTCTCTAAGCGTGGGAAAACATATAAAGTATGATCTGGTAATAGAGATGTGAGAATGGCTTTCATTGAACGGATAAAGTATATTTTCAAGCTCGAGGTGTCTACGTAATCAGTATGAAAACGTGCGTTTTATTCGAGTACATAACATTTTAAAACTAAAACTCAAAAGACATGACTCTAGAGTCTAGATTATTATTGATTTTTAATCATTTATTAATATTTATGGATATTTTAATCAATAATCATTTTTGAATATGTATGCACGTTAAACAGTATGTAATATATCTTTCTATACTTAATTGAGTACTTGAAAAACAAAAGTAGGCTGAAATGATCCTCAATTTTAAACTCATTTCATTTACTCAAAGAAAGTTCTCTTTGAGTTGATATTTTGATATTGTCTTACCACAATTCAGTGAAATCACAAGAAAAATGACTCCAGAAACGAGAAAGCTTTGATATTAATCCTATCTTCATCTCGAGAGATAAAATGCGTTGTGGATACCTCTCTCAAAGGGTAAAGACTAAGAGTTAGAGTCGACATCTTATTTATCCTTGGGTTGAGTTAAAAAATTCGTAGAGAAAATATAAGATACTATATCAAGCATTGTAATGATGAAAATTTACCATAAAATCTGTACACAGAGGAATAAAATTCACCCATAATTTGATAAGAATGTTAATGAAAATGTAATATATTCAAAAAAATACTTTTCCATTTCTTTCAGCTCTTTGTTCCCCTGGACAGTACTCATCGACAGGACTAGTCCCATGCAGTCCTTGTCAAGAAAACACGTATAGTCGTGTATACGGCGCCCCCCTTTGCATCCCGTGCCCAGATGACAAAATCACCGGAGCACTTGGAGTGACGTCCAGCGAATTCTGTAAAGCTCCTTGCAAACCCGGCTCATTTTCTCCAACTGGTACCTCCTTAATTATTATTTCACTTGCCTTGTTAATTCATGGGCGTGGGTTGGGTTTTGTTGTTTAAACGTTTTGCTTCGCTATTACAAGGTCTTAGGCCAAGTATCCGGCCCAAATTTCACACACTTTAATTAACTCCAATGTTTGTAGCTACGAACTTTGTCAAGCGCATAAAGCTGTTATCCCATGCTATAGCAATAAACTCGCTAAGCAAAATTTTGGTTACAAACTCACATAACTTTTAGGCTTCCTTCTTCCACAACAGAAGTCGTGTATTCAAACACAACATAAAGAGAGCCGTATTGGGAAATACAAAGTTTATATTGTATAACGCCGAAAACTGTCATTCATGTTTGTATTCACGTGATCAACGATAGCTATATTGAAAAGCGTCTTTATATACTCATCCAAACATGTAAATACATACATTACCTCTATTGGGTTTTGTGTAACTTAACGCGTTAACGACCAGAATAATCAGATGATATCTAATGTAAAGCAGAAGAGCATTGATAAACGCAGACGATTTTATTTTTGTAAAGTCGACTCTGGCCGTTAACCCGTTAAAATGCCTTAATTGCATTACCTACAAAAAATGATTTGATATAAAAAGTAAGAAAATATCTCACTGCTAAAATATGATTTTGAAGAGCACAAAGCATTTATTAGAAAGCAGATTATATCGCATTTTGAATCAAAATTTCTTGCCGCCAAAAAAGATTTTCCCACGTGTAGCTCTCCTATTTTGATTATGCATACAAGTTTGATTTTTTATGGCATTTATTGATATATTCTGCTAAAAATATACATTGATTAATGATTCATCCATTGCAATACCATTACATTTATTTCAGGTAGAGAAGAGTGTGAAAAGTGTCCATTGAATTCATATCAAGAAAGCTACGGCTCGACCTTCTGCCGCGACTGTCCTGAAATTATGATAACGCGGTTTCGAGGCAGCATTAGTCTGGCACAGTGCTTCATCCATATCCGTAGTGACGTCATGCATGTCTACAACCAGATCAAAGTAGAGGCGTTTGATGGCGCGAATCAGTCGTCTCTGTACAAACCAATCATTGGCTACGTCTACGCAAACACCACCGATGTCTGTCATGTCAAATGCATCGAAAATTTGAATCAGGTAACACGTTTATGTCAATCATTTCATCCTTTGCCTGATATACAAATGAGGACACTAATAAATACAGCGAAAAAGCCAAAATTTCAGGTTCGGGCGTGTGTAGTACATAATAATTTTTAATACCGACATTATTTATTTACTTTTTTTGATAATAATTGATTTTCAGCACCATTTCGTTTATATTCATTGGAGTTTTTCGTCTTTTAGGTTTGCGTTGGCTTTGAAATTACGGAAATCAGCAGTGCTAACTTCAAATGTACTCTTCTTAACTTCCAGTATCTTCTCAACCAAGATTCCCAATATTTCAATACTCTTAACTCTCTAGAAGGCAGCGAATCTAAGCACAAGGTGGTTTTGAGAGACATCCAAACAAGTAATCTCTTTTTCCTTTCATCAAGTACTCATTATCTGATTGTCAAGGATTTCTAAAGATTTTATCAATATGTTCGATGACTATTACAACAAAGAAATTCGAAGAAGGGTCTGCAAATTATTTAGTAGGTTTGGAGAAAATGAACTATGTTTGTGTTAATTTAAATGACAACCTTGATCAAAAACTTTTTAATCTTCCTGATAAAATTAATGCCATTGTCAAAAAATCGAACGAAGTTTGTGTTAACTTTAATGATCACTTTAATAATAAACTTTTAAAACTTCATAATAAAATTAACTCCTTTGACAAAAACTTGAAAAAGAAGATGAAATTGGGTACTAAAATAGACATATTAGAGAGCACCTCGAAAAGTCGTTTAATAAAATTGTATCCGAATATTGTTTCTGCTTCATCCAAGAATATAAACTTACATCATTAAAAAATCGGAAGCCTTGGACAAAGTATCCCTGTTTTGTCGTACAAGAAATTGGAAAATCATTTACGTTTCGAATTTTCCGATTAAAGATCATTTGAATCTAGCAAAAACCTGTTTGAAAACGAAAATGTAAAACTAAAGTTTCACTGAAAAATTTATCCTAATGTAAGTTTTACTATTCATTCAAATTTAAGAGATGAGAAGATTCATAAATCCATTCATAATAAAAATAGTAAACTAAATGAAGTTATTGCCAACGTTTGTCTTTTTAAAAAAAATGTTCTCCAGGCCTTGTAGAGATTAATCTAAGGGGTTATTTGTTTATATATTTTGTCCTAAAGTGTATCACTTTTTGAAATCTATTGATTTTGAATGATTTATTCACATTACTTTGATTAAGTTATATTCTCATTAATTACAACTCTTCTAATTGTGAAAAAAATAAATTCATTAACTGTAATCTTTCTGCTTTAACTTTTCTTTGTCCGTTAGTTCAAAGTGAAATTAATATTGCAAAAAAGAATGCTGCTTACTAAGCTTTTTCAAATTTTGGGCCTACTCTTTCATTAGATTTCATTCATAATGTTAAATCGACCATCTCTACGACCATGGATAACTACATTAAGATTGATGGTAATTTTAGTATTTTTGTTTCAATATTCAGTCACTTAGCTCCAAGATTTTGGCTTACACCTTTAACACTCTTTCTTCGCATCCTCTTTCAGAACTCTGTCTTCAGGAAACTTGATTAGACGACTCACATTTTCAAAAATTAAAATTACCTTACTATAATGTCTTTTTTGTTTCCTAAAGAACCAAATGAAAATGCTGGATGAAAGTTTTATTTGTAAAAGGGTTAAGTCTGGTTGCTTCACTAATATAGTTGTGCATATGCTTGTCTCTCACTTTACAACCATAAACGTAGTACTTTTATCCGTAACTTCTACAAATTTGCCTCCCTACTTTCTGAGAATATTGACTTATTTTAAATTGATTTCAGCAAATATCTATCTAAAAATTCATAACTCTGCATTTAACTTCATTGTTCAACTTTAATCTACTCAAATATAAACATGATATTAAAATCTATAATATTTTGAAGCTTCTTTATACTTCAAATTTCTTCTGTAACTCGTCCCTCTTCCAACACTATTCTTGATAACATCTTTATCCCATCAAACATACAGGACCAAAACTCTCTTGTGATCGAAATTTTATATCAGACCAATTTCCTATTCTAACGACACTAAATGTTTACTTAAGTTCTATCCCTTCTCATTCTCATAAAGTTGATTATTTTAAATAGATATGTACATTTTCTCGCTTAGCTTCTACTCTTTCTCGGTCTGATCTGCGCCAATAAACTAATGGCGGCCCTGACATCTTAGTAAGTAGTGTAATTTTCCTACTAGTCTCTTTCTATACTACCAGTAAATATTTTATAACAGATCTAAATGTAAAATTAAAATGTCTGACTCGATAACTAATGATTTATTTACTTCCATTAAACAAAGAGATCTTCTCTATAAAAAAATGAAAAAGAACATCTTCAATTTACGGCTGAAAAATAAATTTATTTTTCTATGAAACAAAATATATCTATATGTGTGTATGTATTTATATAAAATTTGGTCGATGTATTTGCCAATAATAATAATAAGTGTTTTTGAATGTATATTTGTAATAAAGGCCTTTAAAGCGGTCTTTTAAGACACTTGTTTAAAAGAGACATCATGATAATTCTTCGTTTAGATATTTTATGCCAAAGTGATGAAAAATATTTCAAATGCCCGCATAGGAAAGTGTTAACCTTTCTTTACGTGGGACCTATCAATGCTTCTAATTACCACTGGCTCAAAACGTGTTCCAATCATCATGAGGAGGCGTCTCCAAACTCGGCTAAACTCTGCAAAAATGCTCCATATGGCTTTAAAGAGTACATAACAGACACTTGTGAAGGCAAGGAATCTTGTTTCTTGTTTTATCCGTGCACGAACAATCAAAATGATCCGATAGAAATCACTTTTGATTGTGTCACCAATCCTTGTCAAAGTGTTGACTACTGCAAAAATCAAGGAACTTGCTACTCTCGTAATCCCTTCTTTTCACTTAAAATATAAAATACTAATTCATTGCATTGATTACTCTTCATTCTAAACCCATATTCACTTTAATTCAATTCAATTCAATTTATTTAAGCAAAAACTAAGTTTTTGTAGAGAAAATTTCACTTTTAGATGAAACATATATGTGTGTATTTGTAAAGAAATAGGTATGTAAGGTATAGCATCAGTTTTCTTTAGGGGGCGGAGTAGTTGAGCAAAATCAATCATTAATGCTTGAAATTTGTGATTGATTTGATAAGTCTTGGCAATTTCGGAAGAAAGTTAAAAAAGAGGGATAAATTAGAATAAAAACATCTTTTCAACTTGAAGTTTCTAGTTATTTGAAAGCGTGTTTAGTTCAAGGTCACTTGGCTTGATTGGATTATGAAGTTCCTTAAATGTTGTGAGGAGAAACTTATATTGTTAAATTAAATGTATACTTTAATGCCTTTTTATAAGTCTGATTTTAGTAAAATTGGAAGGTAAGATTTTATGGCATACTTGAAATTACTTCGGATGTCTGTTTTTACCAATTAGACTTTTTGGAAAGAAGGAGAAAGATTTTTTAAGGATAACGAGCTTTAATTTAGAGTTCGCTTTTTTTGTGTTGTATTGAGAGATTGTTTGAAATGCTGAATCCTAAAATATTGAAACTTCTTGCAGTTTTATGTTGTAGGATAAAGGGGAGTGATTTTAGACGAGAAAAGTATAAAATTGGTTTTTGAGAGATTGAGAAACAAGTTAGTGAAGGAACACCATTGTTTTAGCTGCTCGGAAGTCGTCTTGTTTATTGATCTTCTAAGCATTAATGGATAACATGGTTTACGTTGGTAAAGGCTTTGGATAAATTGTAGGAGGTAATGGAGACATATTGTTTAGAATTGAGCATGGAAAAGGGGAACTTTCATAATAGATTCGATACAGTCACTTAGAGAGACGATTTTTGGAAGCTGTACTGGTGAATATAGAGGGTCGAATTAACTTTGATGTGCTGAGTGATTTGAGAGAGGATGATTTGCTGATAAGTTAGATATTCCGATAGATAGTTTGATATTTCCGATATGACTTCTTTTTTGTGTAGAAGTATGATGAAACTATGTTTTAAAGTAAAAAAAATTTACAGTGAATAAGGGAGAGGTTGATAAAATTTGTTATAATATGTGTTAAATAGTGTTGCCAGTCTTTTAGATTCAAAAGTTGTCAGTCTTTTAGACGAGGAAAAAAATTGAGAACAAATTTGAGTAGTACGAATTTATAGCTTCATCTATTTTCAGACAATTAATTTCCAAAAACTTTCTACTAGTGTGTTCATTGTATTTGAGATTGAAAACGAAGATTATAAACTATTTTTGAATTGTAGCCATTTTGTTCAGATCACTCTGACCCCAATTGGTCAGCGAGTAGCGCATGATTGGAAGAAAATTTAAGAATCGTAAAAGAATAATTAAGTTTTACCACAACTGAATTAATTAGGGATTTCCAGTCAAGTTTATTATCGATTGTTATTCCAGAAAAATTAAATTATTCTACCATTTCTACTTTTTATTGTCAATGTTCATAGAAATGATCTCTATGCTATTTGACTCTATGCTTGTGAGAAAAAGACATGAATTTACTTTTACTAATAAACAAGTTGAGAGTATTTTGGATATTTCAGTGAAGTATTCGTTCATCAAATGGTGTTCATTTATATTTTTCACTTTGAACAGAAAAGTCATGTCAGCAGTATATAAATATATTTTCGAGCAATAATTAATTAAAGTATCATTTAAATAAGCTATAAATAATATAGGTACTAAAATGGATCAATGTGGTACCCCTTATATTTTTATTTCTACTCAAGTGAGATTTTTCATCAATTTCAACATATGATTTTGTATCCGTTAAAATCAGTGTATTAATTGCACAACTTTATAATTAAAAGCAAATGAAATTATTTCATTGCAAAGACAATTCATATTCAAAGACTCAAAAGCATTGATTAAATCAATGAAAACGGGCAATCTTCTTTCCCGTAACTAATTACGTCATTTATAAACAGAGAATGCCGTTTTTTGATAGAATCGGTGCAATTTAAATAGGTCTATATTTATCTACAACATAACTATTTTTCAACAACATTCTATTTTTTAAAATATAGAAACAATTTTACTAATCTTCAAATCATTGGGAAAAATTGCTTCATTAGAGCACTATTAATAAATAAATAAATTTTATTTTATTTTTATTCCAAGAAGTAGGAATTCCAAATTCTAGAAGGAAGTAGCCATCTAAATGATCCACTAACTTTAAGCTTTTTTTAAAGGAATCTAAATTTTTTATAATATTTTCGGTTTCAAATTTATAATTATATTAAAAGTAATTAAATTATTTTTTCTCATTTACTAATAAATGTGATGTTTTCTTGCAGTTTTCAATGAAACTTATTCCGTCCTGATATATGTGAAGCAAAAATCTGGAAAAAATTTAATTTTACCCTTTTTTCCAAATCAAATTCTGTGTTAAGTTTTATGAGTGGGATGAAAAAAAATGCTTTTCAAGATGGTCGTCATTCTTCCAAATTTCAATAATAATAATTAATTTGAAATGTTTTTAGATAAAATGAGTCGTTATGGTTGAGATGAGCTGCTGCCTTGCTTCTATATATTCATGTTTTTAGGAAAGAATAGATTATTTTGTGAGTGCCCTGTTGGATTTCTTGGCGAGAGATGTGAGGACGCGAGGCCGATGTGCTTGACAAATCCCTGCTTAAATCAAGGAATATGCACAAACATCAATGTCACGTCCTTCAAATGCACATGTGTCAATGGTGAGTATTTTTCATATTATTTACAGTTACACATTAATTCTCAATTTCATCTATAAAAATATTTTTTATATATTTTTTTGGAAAAAAATACTTCATAATACATAAAATTTTATTTCCTTTTTCATTTAAGTTTAATTTTTCAAAAATAAAAAAAAAAGTTTTTTTCATTAATTTTTTTTTTAATATTTTTTTAATATATAGAAATCCTAAATATTTTCATACTACCAATAATTTATCAAAACAAAATTTCGTCAGACTTTCTAAAGAGGTCAGGGGGAGGGATAGAGCCCCCTTTGTCCTCTTCTGAATAAGCAAGTCTTTTAAATTGAGCAAGAATTTATAAAAAAAATTTGGAAAATAATTTTTTACAAGTTAACATGTCAATAAAAATAATGTGATTAAAAATAAGTTTAATAATAATCGAACCTTTTTTTATGACAAATTATTATCAAAGTTGAATAAAAAGTGATGTGAGAAAAAAGATTTGATGAATGAAATTTCCATCTTTTGTCAGTAAATTTTGGCAAATTTTATAAAATGGTATCTACCAAAAATTGATTTTTAAAAGAAAGTCAATAGAAATACGATTTATCATTTTAAAATTTGTTGAAATAACATAAAATTAATCTTTTTTCACCAAATGATGTCCAAAAAGTCCAAAGCATGCATCATACTGTTTGTAGCGTGAAAGCATGCATCATACTGTTTGAAGCGTGATTTTGAATGCCTCGTGTGCATTAAAAATGCACACTTTTGAAGGGCGTGAGCGATTTACAAAAAAATGAAAGAATGTAGTTTACAGCTCAGAAAAGGCTTACTACCGGCTTTGATCGGAGGAGAAACTTTAGCGCTTCAAAATCAATGTGTGTATTTGGCCTACTCTCGCATCAATAGCAATCAATTTCATAACTTTTATCTTTTTTTATTTAACAATTATTATTTCATATTTTAAATATTTACATTATATAAGAAGTAGATTAAATACAATTAAATCACCGTATGGATAAAAGTAGGGATATCAATTTTTATGTCATTTTCATTTTATTAATCTGAAATTTTAGCGAATTTCTACCAAAAAATTTGTTCTTGTTAGAATCGTTGGATAGAAAATATTTTCAGGATGTATAAAAATATTAGAGCATTAAGGATCGAAGCCAACACTTTGAAATAAGGTAAACCAGTATCTATCCAACCTTACTCATGCCCTTTAGAAGGGAATTTTTTTTTTTTTTTTTTAATAAATTCTCAAAACTAATAATTATTTGCAATCTTTCATTGCTGATTATTACATGCAAAATATGTTCTAACACTTGATCCATTTTTACAATGGTTAGCGAGAGGGTTTTAAACTAAAAAATTTAACTTAATAACAGCGTCTTCATTTTTGACCAAAATGAAAAGTTCACTTAAAAATTTGCTAAATCAAATAAAAAATACCATAAATGGAAAATAATTTTTTTATTTACTCCATTTCTTAACAACTCCAGAAGTATTAATTTCGACTTTCCATTCAATTTCTGCGCATATACAAAATGCAGCTTAAAACACTGGAAAACATAAACCTTTGCCCCAGTGTTGAAATATTGGGAGGAATTTGGACATTTTTTAATTAAAAAACTTTTTTTCTAATATTTCCTATCGTGAAAAGTTGTTATTTAAAAGTTTAAACTAACTTTTCCCTTTTTATCAAAACGTAAGTGGTTTAGTGGCTGCGAGGTTAAACGGTTAGAAGCGCTGCTATCGATCTGAAGTTTCGGGTCTCGCTTCTGCTAGATTATCCATAGCTCGATGTTAGCTTCAAGTTAATAATTTTTTCAATGAAAATAAGTTTCTGAATCTAAAAAATGCCAAGCTTAATAACCAATTAAATATTTTTATTGATGATTTAGGTTTTAGATTGTTTCGGTGGTGAATGAAGTGTGGAAAAATCAGTAAGAGCTAATAACTAGGTCTTCTAGTTAAATCCCTGGCGTCGGTTTTTCTAACAATGATAAAATAATGTTCGCAATAAATTCAAGTGAAGTTATTGGTTATGAAATAAACATGGCACTACAATTTCTGAAAGATATACTTTGATTCGATTTGAAAAATGAGCAGAAACAATTGATTCATTAGGAAATATAGCAAGCATCCCAGTTTATAATTATTAATTAGAAAAGTTTATAACTTGGAAAACACTATAGATGTATTTCCTTTGGAAAAAACTTTTTCTAATGTTAGATGAGTCAAATCACTATTTTTTCAATTATAAACTAAAAGCTTCTCTTCTATATTTTGTCCATATGCTATGTCTTCACACTGAAAAAGATCAAAATATATTAAAAACTCTATCCAATTTTAAAGAATCTTTCTTCAATTCCACCATAAATTAACTTCAAAACACGCGTAATTGGGGTACTCTAATAAAACACCCACCTTTTTGATAAAAAAAAGTCTCGACATTGACTTAGGTTTATCCATTTCTTCATAACATTAGTTCTTATTTTAAAATCACAAGCATTTTCCTCCGTATACATTCTTTGTATTTTGCAATAAATAACAAATTTATTCATTAAAAAATTGCTCTCTGATTGATAACTGCCGAACAAAGCAGACAACTTTATTAAATCCTATTTCCTTTCATTGAAAGTAAGAGTTCCTTTTAATTCCGTTTGGGAACATTGATCATCTTTTGGAAAAAATACCCCAAAGGGTTATGCAGAATTTATCAAAAAAGTATGCTCTCGGTGTGTTTACGTCTTTTTCGTCTTGAACACGAAGACTTCTCTGGGAAATGGAAAAGCGATTCATAAGTAGTAAGAACTTCTTTCATAGTTTCCTTTCTTTGCTAGGATTTTCTGGAATACTCTGTGAAATGTCGAAGAGTGCATGTGAAAATGTGGTGTGTGAAAATGGTGGAGTTTGCAAGACTTTAGCTGATGAAAACGGCACAACTTCCAAGTGCTTCTGCAGAAGAGGCTTCGCCGGTGAGCACTGTCAAGAGGTTAACAACGGATGTCATCCCAATTTGTGTAAAAACGGAGCCACATGTGTTGAACTTAGTGCTGGAAGGTATAGGGTAAGTTTAGATATTCATAAATTTAAATGACAATCAACTTTATATCAATATGTAATTTTCGATAACATAAAATGACAACATATGGCTTCCAGTGTGGAATATAAAGGTGGTAATTGTTTTATAGTTTTAACTTGTATAAAACTGATTATACTATGATAATGCTCTCCAACTTCGTTTTCGACTCAAGTGGTCGCACTTTAAAATTTAATTTCAATGAAAACAAAAAAATTGTTTTTTATCGAAATAGCATATTTATAAAACATGAAAATAATAAACTTTTAAAATTTATTGAAATAAAACCCAAAACTTTTTTGCTATATTTACTTGAATTTATGTCAAAATAAAATTCCTGCGCTTTAATAAAATGTTCTTTCTACATTAAAAGATTTTTTACAATGTTAACTTTAAAACAAAACATATAAAAGATTTGAAATCAAAAAATCCAAATTTCGAAATATAAAGTGCAATTTCAAAAAACGTGCCTGTGAGCCTCTCGAAATCATGGGGTGGGAGCGAGTTGGATGCCACTTCTTCTTCTTCTTCATCATCTTATCCCCTAAATGGGGGTCGATGGCTTGATCCTGTTTCTCCATAGGTTTCTGTCCTCCCTATAAAGTTTTGGATCTTTGCAAAGTAAATTGGAGCAGAGTTTTTACGAACCGGATGCCCTTCCTGACGCCAACCAGTGTTTGTATTCAGGACTGGAAACCTTTAGCCTTTGTACAACCAAGTACTTAACCCACAAGGCAGTGGTAAGTTGGATGCCACTTCTACAGAGTTTAAAAACTGTGTATTTATTTCGTGTTTAAGCTTTTCTATTATGAGCATTTTTATGCTCTCTTTATCCTTTCAATAAAAAAATTCAAAACACAATGTCAGATACACGTATAGTTAAATTTATGATTTTTATTGTCCCATCTATGGAAGCATAATACCAGGGCGCAATTTAACGCGCTCTTTTTTAGTTCTTTAGTGTGAATCCAAGGGTACTAGTGAAAAATTCAAAGGGTAGACCCTTTGAAAGAGTCAAGAAAGAGGTTCGCCAGGAAACACTTCAATGTTTGGGTGGGCACTGGGCACATTAATTTTGGAGCTGTAGAGTGAATGTGCTTCCTTGACATGTCAATTTTATTCATACATGTTTAATCAGTTGGTTGTCATGGCAACTTTAAGCTTACGCAACCGTATTTTTACTTTGTTAAGAATAGCTTCATTCGCGACAAGGAACTCAATTGATTTAATAAGCTTAGAGGTTTTATTATATTCAGCCACCCTAATAATGTTTGACTTGTTGAACTTGTTCACCTCTTGAACTCCAAAATTCTTTTTTTTTCTTTTTAAAGCTATAATATAGTAGCTTAAGTTTGCTAATGTTTATAACTATAAATATTTTATAGCTAGTAGTCTTTTTTTTCCAGCATTGCCGTTTCTACCTTCATATGTGTAGCAATTAGAACTTCATGGTTTTGTTTGTTAATGTGGTTTCAATTCTATAGTCCAGCATCTACTCTGTTTATAACACATGTATTTTCGTACCATTCCGTTGAAACAACCAACACAACTTTTATATTTATTGTAATCTAACAAAGTTTCAGGTTTATTCTTGTTAGACCTTATTGAAACATCCCAAGTGTGCTGCGAAGACAATGCATATACCGCTCTGAAATTATTTCTGAGTTTTATTGTGTTATGTCTGCAGATGGTCTAGTGGTGGGAACATATGGTCTCGATCCAGATGGTCTGGCTTCAATTCCGTTTCGTGACTATCCTTACCGATTATTCTTCCTTTGGATGCGATATCGACAACTAAAAAATATAAATAAAAAGTTATGCAAGTATAAAGTGATGGATGAGATGAAATGAGAATGATAATTGTGCCTGGTATATCGTGTGAGTATTTCTTTTTATGCCTGTGCTATAACACTCAATAGTCGGTAACATAATAAGGGTATGTAATGAGATAACCAAGAAAATGATATCATGTGCAAGCAAAATACAGTTTTCATACCTCAGCAGCATATTCTTAAAAAAGAAAGTTTATGTTTCTTAGATGGTGTTAAAAATTATTGCAAAAACCTTTAAAAAAAAGACTCAATTCTTCCAAAAAATCGTCTCTCAAACAATTCAATCATAACGCAGAAATCAATATATAAAATATTTTAAGAACTTTATTTTTTTGAACAGATTTATTGAAGCATACGATGATTTATTTTTTTACATTATATATACGAGAACTTTATATTAAAATAATTTAAACTGTTGAATTTGTCGTTTTAATTAATTAAGTTGTTTTGTGGCGTTCGCACCCATCCTTTCGGATATCGTGGCCCGCCCGGAATGCTGAGTCCAAGTCTAACTGGACTTTCCATCCCACTAAACACCTATCGGCCCTTGTTACAAAAGAATAGCTATACCTTGTTATATATATTATTTTACAAGAATTTATGTGACAATATATAAATACAACTGAGTGAAAGATACAATCCTAACGCGAACGCTCCCAATTTGGGAAACAAACTTATTGTCTAGTGATAGCTTGATTACTAACCACGTAGAATCGGGTCGCTAGAGCACTACCTAACCGTAAAAACCTTTGAATTCTTCAGAGGAAAAAACCAGGCTTTTACAATATGAACTTTTTCGAGAAGCGTATCAAGATGAGAATTTCCCCAGGTTGGTATATCATTTCCAAGAATATATGGTTTCTCTCGACAAGTGCTTTATGGGATTTTTACTTTGTTTGATCGAGTTGGTCAGCCGCATCCCTCGATGTTGGACTCGGCTTTTGAGGCAAGTTGAAGATGCGGGCCAAAGGTGAAAATAAAGTCTGGTTTTTTTTTACAAAAAAACAAACAAAATATGGAATAAAATAAAAGAGTTGGTAGATTTGATATAGAGAACAGATTTTCTATTATTCAGATATGCCATGAAAATATTTCAAAAGTTTGATCCATTTCTAAATGACTTCCATAGGAAGCACAAATATTCTTTAATTCACCGTCATTATTCAAAAACTTTGCCATTTTTGCTTTCGATATGTTGTACTTATGAAAAGACACAACCATGATACATAGTATTGTCAAGAGAGGAGATAGTGGTTGAAAACTAGGGTCTTGATTCAGTCAGAGTTCAATTGCCCTTCGTGAAATCCTTACCATCTGTCTAGTTATCGAAGAATGCACTTCCCTTGCCTTGTGATGTTCTAGCCCAAGTGTTTTCAACCTTCTTTCTACCATGGCCCCCTTTTTGCTAAATATTATTGAATGGCCCCATAAAGTTTTTTTTAATATTTTTTATAGGTCAAAAACGAAAATTCGAAACTTTTTCATGAAGTTATTCATTCAAACAACATAACATCAAAAAAAAAAACTGTAAAATTGCTTCAAAAATTATAGTGCTTCTAAATCATAACTTTTTTTCATAATAGTTTAGAATTAGAATTGCTTTCTAATTGAGTCTTTTTTACTTAATTATAACGGTATAAACCTAGTATATGTGGAAGCAAAACTACACTTCAAAAAATAATTTGTATATAAAGTTTCAAGATATAGTTGCTAAAATAGTTTTTGTATCATATGTATATAATATAGAAAGATCGACAAAGCTTTGAGGCATTTTTATAAATAATACTTTTCGTCAACTTACCTTTTTAATTTAAACATCCATCTATATTCTATATCAATACGAACGTATAACTTATTTTGTTACTTCTCTAGGATATGGTGTATTGTATGGAAATCATATTTTTTTCTGTGGCCCCCTTAAAATTTCTTGTGCCGCCTCAATGGGCCATATGGCCCACGTTAGGAAACCTGTTTCAGCCTTTTCTACACTAAGCAAAAGGCATTATGCCCCTCTACTTTCGTTCTTGTCTTTCAGTGTGATTGTGAAGCGGGCTGGCAGGGCAAACAGTGCGAGGAAAACGTAGATGACTGTGCAGAAAAGCCCTGCTCTTTCAACTCTTCCTGCATCGATGGGCATGCTACGTTTTATTGTCAATGTCCACACGGATTCACCGGACAAAGATGTTCCACCAAAATTTCTCTCTGCAAAAATTCGCCCTGTCTCCATGGAAAGTGCGTAGACAACATGCTGGACTACCAATGCCTTTGCGAACCCGGATACGAAGGTACACTTCAAGTATTTGCGTGTTCAAAAATTTTTATAATCAATTCATATAATTAATATATCCCATTTTTACTCCTAAATTATCTTTTTTTAGTTCTAATTTGTCTTTTTTAAGTTCTAATTTGTCTTTTTTAAGCTCTAAACGCTCTTAAATAAAATTGAAAAAAGACAATTTAGAACTTAAAAAGAGAAATTAGAAAGGAAAAAGACAATTTAGAAGTAAAAATGGTATATTTAACTCAAAATTAAAATTTTAATTTTTTATTTTATTTTACGCCAAAAATGTCTTTTGACGAATTTACGCTCGCTTCCTTTCATCTTTAAGATATTTTATCATACTGAAAGTATTTCTATTATAATTTGTGTTAGCATGCTCAATAATTAATCTGGGGTGCATCTCATATAAGATAAAAAAAATAAGACACATGTAAATAGAGACAGTGAAGCACAAAGAGAGTAAAATGCTTCATAAATCGTCGGAAGGTTACACACCATTCGTTTAGAAGCGTTTTGAAGAAAGTTGCCAAAAAGGTCTTCATTTTGATCTTTTTAGGGCGTAATTGTGATAAAGCAATTGATTGGTGTAAATCGTCGCCATGCTTCAATCTCGCAACCTGCATCAATCAACGTCTTGGATTTCATTGCATTTGTCCTCTTGGCTACACAGGTCAGATTATTTCGATTTATTTAAATATTCATAAAAAAATTCTTACTCTTCATAACTTTTTTTTCAGTTTATTTTATCACTGGCAATTTTGCAAACCTTAACCCATTAGCGACCAGATTAACCTGTCAATCATGGAATTTAAAAAAAAATAATCTAAATGTGCGTAGGTATTCAAAATCGCTACAAATAAAACTTTGAGAGCAACACGCCACTCATCAAAGGACTAAATGCAGAAGAATCAAAATGTCAGTGACACTTAAACTATCCAATATTAATCTTCTTTGTTTTTCATTAATTTTTATTTATTTAAAGAAATAAATATTATCAACTTATTAATTTTAATTACCTGAGTCTTTACTCACCTCAATAAGTTGTGCTAAACATATCGTTCGTTAGTAAGTGTATTTGTTATCCAGTTAATACTAGTTACTTAGGTATAGATAAGTAATTGGCAAGTTAGTTTACTGGTTAATTGAATGAAAAACTCATTTATTACATTCATTGGCTGCCTGAAACTTTTTTATTCTCACACTTTCACAATATTTAAATTACATTCCATAATTCAGCAAATTATTTTTAAAAACTTTTATATTTGTCTACTAATTTGGCATTTTTCGGTTGGTAGATTAAAATATCTGTCCTGATTCTATCGGCATTAAGAGTGAGAAAATTTCAATTTCACATTCTAGAAAGATTTTAGTCATTTTCTTAACATATTCTACTTCACCTGGAACAATATTCCAATTCTTCGGCTCTTTATTTGAGTCTGAACCTAAGATATAGGCAAAATATTGATAACATAAAGAAGGAACAAAGAAACACGAAATAAAAAAATATAAAGCAAATTTTGGCTTAAGACACTCTTTCACATGTTAAAATCTAAGTCTAACTTAAGTCAATTTAATGTCTCATTTATGTTTAGCAGCGGTTAATCACTTCTTTCTTCTTGAAGGGTCACTTTTCATTTAAATCACGCAAAGAGTTGAAAGAGCGTGAAATTAATTTTTTTTGAAAATACTGATACCGGCTAAATTGTTTCTTTCACAATTAAAACTATACGGCAATACCAATTATATGCTGACATTTTTGGGATTAAATCCTTTGAAAGCTTTACAAAAATTTTCTGGATGATACATCAGCATTTCTGATTTAAGGCTTTATTTGTCAGCACAACTTTGAAGATTGCACAGATGATTCATGTGAAAATGGCGGAACTTGCCTTGCACAACCTCAAGGAAAAAGATGCGTATGCTTGAGCGGATATTCCGTATGCTGCCTTTTTCATTAAATTTTTGTGCTGGTCACTTAACCAGTTGGTTCACTAGTTAATTAGTCCGTTATTTCATTTATTGTTCAAACTTTCTTTCTTTATTGCCGTAAGTTTTATTATTTACTCTTGATTTTTAAAGTCAAAGAACTAATAAGTGTTAAAACGTATTCAACACTACGTCCATCCCATTATAAGTAAAGAATCTAACTCATATGTTAACTAATCTGTGAAAATTGAGTTTGTTTACGAGTTATGCGCTTAGTAAGTTGAATAAATAACTTATTTTGAGGTCAATCCCATGTTTTTCAAGAAGTGTGTCTAAATCAAAAGTTTAACCAAAATGGATAAATATTTTTGTCGGAATCTTCGGTGGTGTGTCAATATTCAGTTCTCACTGTAACTAGGGCGTAGCTAGAGTTAGGAGCGGGTCATGGACTGATTGTGGGTCGCAGTGAAATTTATTTGAAAAACTGTCTCGCTTCAAATGAAAAGTCTTGGTTTGCATTCCATCGTTAAACATTCCTTTCTGTAGAAGTAGTCTCCCTTCTGACGAAATATTTCATTCTTCCTGTCAAAACATATCGAATGGCCTTAAAGTGTGCAATTTTTATTTTGAGATTTCATACTTGCCCTTCAATGCAACAGATGCTGAGTCAATTTTTATATTTTTGATAAGTAAGTAAGTAAGTATTTACATACAGAGATATGTAGGGAAAATAAATGTGAAATTAAAAAAAATAATAATGTCCGATGGACGAAAAAAAAGAAAGTAGTTTGAAGATTATATGTCAAAAGCCTTTAGATGCCGCTTCCTGATAGAATCTACAACAGAGTTTGACAATAATTCAATGAAAAATGAGTGTAGAAAAGTAAACAATTATAGAATATGCTGTTCTGATTTATAGAAGCTATTACTCTGGAAACATTACAAAGATTGAAAAAGTACAAAGGGTATTCACAAAAGTCACAAGAGATATGATATGGAAGATGGATTTTTGTAGTTTAACATTTTAGTCCACATATTTTTTGAAAAAATCAAAATATATTGTATTGTATCCTCTACATACATTTAACAAAGGGAAGTCACATTATAACGAGTGTTATTTAAACTGATAGAAAATTCCTTATTCGATCGCCTAAAACTAAACCTTGCATCCAAACAATAGAAAGATTTTTAACTTTCACTCGTGGTTGATCGAATTTTTATCAGAAGATGTAGTGAGGTTACAGAGAATCGATAGATTAGAAAAAAGCTCGTTTGATTTTCTCTGAAATCTATTACTTGTACTACTACCTCTAATTATAGCTTCTTTTAAAGTGTAGGGATCTTTTTTTAATTTTTGTATATTCAAACTATACAAGTGTTTCCTTTTTTTATTTAATATGATTATTTTTTTCAATTATAATTATTTTATCTTTCTAATAGCAAACGAATAGATAATAAGGCAAAATAAGCGTATAGAGTAATTTTTATTTCAACTTTTTAAAGTCGTAAAACCTTTATCTTCGAGTGGGGAACATATTGTGTTTCATTCACATTTCTAAAGATTTGTAGATAAGTTATTCTAACATAATTTTTGACACAAATTGTTGCATGCTATTGTAAAAACGACAGCTCACTTTACCTCCAACCAGGAAGACGCATTTTTTGTGGGCGAAATGAAAGTATGTTTTCTAAAAAATCAAATATTCAAATCTAGTATTAATCGAACAAAAACGAAAACCTTATTGATATTATGTGCAGGTATGCGTATGTGAAACTGTAGGTGAATATGTATATTGCAAAATGTTTTTAAATTCATAGTGTGTCTTCATAAAGAATATTAATCACGTTTAAATCTACCGAACTTGAGTTTTTTGCTTCGAATTGGATTTTATGTCTCCGAATCAAGAAAGGTGTAAACAACGAATGTCCGTATTTTTAGGGAGCAAAATGCGATGAAGCAATAAACCCTTGTTCAGATCATGTTTGCAATGCTACGGGAAGTGCAGAGTGTGTCAATCATATTGATCACTACGAGTGCCTTTGCAAAGCTGGGTGGTACGGACGCTTCTGTCAAATTGCGTACTCGCTCCCATGCAACCCCAATCCCTGTAAAAACGGGGCCGCCTGCAACGTGATCTTGCAAAACTCAGGAAATCTCGCGACTCAACGCGCGGAAACCGAATCCTTCAACGTTTCATGCGATTGCTTGGCTGGCTGGCACGGAAGATTCTGTGAGGAAATGCTCTCCATATGTGACTCTCTTCAACCTTGCTCTGAAGGAAGTGAATGCCATGGTATCAACCAACTTAAATATATCTCTGTTTTTTTATCTAACTACACATTTTTCTCATCTTTTTTATCCTTGGAATTAAAAAAAACTTTATTGAAACTTAACAAAGATGACAAGGTATAGAAAAAAAAAGAAAAAAAAGTTACCAAGAATAATTAAATACCTCAATACAGGAAAAAGCCGTAATACATTTTCAAAATAGAAGTGTCAAGGTATTTTGTATTATTCCTTTCCAATTGTAATTTACGTCATTTACAAAATTGAAATAATTATATAGGTTTTGCAAATTTTTGTTGAATGTTTATATTTTTATATAAAGTAAAAGTTCTCTGAACTGGTCCTTCATGAAACCGGGAGCATCTGTTTTTGCTATCTTTGGATTGAAAATAATAGTAATTACATAAATAGGTAGATTCAGAACAAAAATCTTTAACGTGTGTTATTCAAAACAACTCCCATGTTTATACAAATGCTCAAAATGTCTGTTCTAATATATCATTAAACTTTTCTCCTATATGTCAGCACGTTTCCGTAATACTATAGTGGTGTGAGCATTTTAAATTAGCTAACCGGGTTAAATATAGGTTTGAGAAAGTCATGAAAAAAAATTTTTATTCTTGGAAGAATTAACTCATATGAAAAATGCATGAGATCAAAATGGAATTTGTCTACTAAAAAAGAAATATATTTAGAGCTGAATTAAAATATCATAATTCCCAAAAACCCGAACATCTAGAAGCCCTATCTTACATTCACTTTTTTCTAAAAAAAAAAAAAAGACATCAAATCTAGACATTACATTGATATATTTTTCAATGTAATTGAAATTTTTTCATTTACTTTATAGTAATTGAAATTTTATTAAATTTTTGAGTGGAGGATTTAAAAAATTCTAACAGTTTTCCATTTTGTTCAATCATATAAAATAAATTTAAATATATACAAAAAATAATGTTATATACAAAGGCTTTTATTTTAATTTTTCAGTGTCTTCCAGGGGGCCAAGAGTTTGAGAACGTTTGGTTAATGCGAAGATAAACTTTTAGATTTGATTGAAGATTATTACTGCTCTTGTCCGTCCGGGAAAATTGGCAAAGATTGTGACATTACTGCGAAAAATGAAGTGTGCGCTGGAAATCCTTGCCAAAATGGTGGAACGTGCTTTGGATCGGAAACACGCGCATTATGCTCGTGTCCCTTCGGCTCATTCGGCCAGTATTGTGAGTTCAAGCGCGATCCGTGTATGGGGAGGCCTTGCAAAAACGGGGCCACGTGTATCTCCCATGACATTCATCTCGGCTACTCCTGTGAATGCAGCCATGGCTTTTCCGGCTTACACTGCGAAATCAATGCGAATGACTGCCTCCAAAACAACACATGTCCAGCTTCTAGTAAGTCCTCTATCTATAAATGCTAACCCCCTTTGTTTAGTTGTAAAAAATATTTTTTAAAATTCTCGTGACACGTAAATCCAAATTTCAGTAAAGCTCTTTCCATTTCTTGTCATCTTAGGATTAAGACACTGCTATTTCATAGTGATCTGAAATAAAAAAGATTTCTATGACCCTTCACTTGCACCACTAGAGTGTTCCAAAGAAAAAGAAAAATAATTTTTGACACCAATACTGTTTATAAGCATTTGAAACTAATATGAAACATTATAAACATTTTTTCCATTGAAAGTATTTTTTGAATCTCATTTTATTGATTTTTGAAGATTTTCAAAATTAATTTTTTATTTTCGAATGATTATAAAAGCATTAAATAAAGCAAAAAAAATGTCTCGTTGTATAATATGAAAAATGATAGACTTAAATTGAACAATGATGGATTTCCAAAAGGAAGCATTTTGCCTAGAAGGTCTTCCAAATATAACTTTGATGATTCACTTCTTTAAATGTTTGTATTTGGATACAAATAAAGAACAAATGAATAAATATGAATAATTTTTCATAAAATATATATGATATATAATTATATAATTTAGAAAATATATAAAACAATAATTACATTTTGCAGTGCTACAATTGATCTATTACATAGAAAATAGCTAAAAACATTGCAATAAAAATTATAACTATTATAAAATCGAGTCTTTAGATTTTCTTCAAATTGGGTCTTGGACTACCGAAATTCGACTCTAACGATTCCTTCCACAGTTGAGATGTTTTGTAGTATATGGATAGTTTTGAATTTATTTGTTTCGATAAATTTTATCAAAGTCTAAGGACAATTTTTGGTGAACAGTTTTCCATTTTGTTCAATCATATAAAATAAATTTAAATATATACAAAAAATAATCTGCTATAATTTAATAAGTGAAATACGCAAAAATATCTAATGAAAAAATCTTTGAAATGTTTCATTTCAGTTTCAAATGCTTAAATATATCATTTGCAACTAGGAAAAAATGAGTGTCAAAAAAACTTTTTTTTCTTCATTTTTGGAACACATATCTGCAATATTTGCACAGGCACCATTTTTAAATAAACTATTTATGATTAAGATAATGATAAAATTGAAGTAGGCCACTATATGGTTGTATGCATAATATTTTGTTGGTAAAATTGCTTACAAAAATAAAATGCACAGACAATTTTAAATATCTTGGTGCCAACATTACAAACGATGGAAGAGATGATAAAGAAATAGCTTCTTAGCGTATTTCAATAGCTAGAATTACTTTTCAAAGACATAAAAACTTCTAAAAAGTCGAATTAGTTTAAAATTAAAAAGAAAAATACTTGAAACATTCATTTGGCCAGTTTTGAAATACGGAAGTGAGGCTTGGATCATGAAAAGTATTACCAATAAAAAAGTGGAAGCTTTTGAAATGTGGTGTTACAAAAGAGTTCTTTGGACATCATCTCATACAACTAACTCTGAAGTGTTAAAAAGAATGAGAATTGACGCACGGCTTCAATTCAATTTAATCAAAATTTTTGCATCAACATTAAACTAATGGTGAATGAACTTAAATAACTTTATTTCAGCGGGCTGTATAAAAACTTTTCGAGGGCCGCCACACGCATCGAGCTGTAGTATGTATTAATCGGGCCTTTATCCAATCTCTGATTAATAAAACTTCTTTTGTGTTTTAGGTAATTGCGTTGATGATATTGGCGGATTTTACTGTAAATGTCCATTGAACCACGCTGGAAAGGATTGCAGTAAAGTAATCAATCCTCTTTTCGATTTGCTATTTTTCAGCCAATCAAAAGACTCTTTTGCAACACACGAGCACGCAGGAAGCATTCCTAACGCAACGGCACTATCCATCACACTTTGGGTGATTTTAATATCCTTGTTTTTACTTTATCATTTTTTTTAAACATCTTAAACTTTGTTCAATCCCTTCATTAGATCTGAGATTAAATATAATTTGCATAGTTTAACCACTTTAAGCTCTAAAATTTTTTTTAACTTTAAACTTTTTCCTATTTCTTTAATTGGGACTAAAAATGGGCAAAAAAAGTAAAAAAATAAGAATATTAAAAATTATTGGGAAAATGTCATTTAATTATATGCGAAGAAGGGGACGTAGAGATGGAGTTGACGTTATCTCACCAAATAAACCAGAGTTTGCCTTTTCACTTTATTAATGTGAGGAGTTATTAAAATCTCTTAATTTTATACTATTCACGAAAAGTGTGAAGTTGGAATTTAAATATCTTTCACAATGAAAATGCTTTTTTTGAAGGCATTAGTGAAAAATGTACATATAAAACACATTATCATTTTCCTTATTTCAAAATGAGATAATGCATGAATTCCAAGTTGATAATTGTTATAAAAGTATTCGTCAAAATATTTTTTTTCTGTATTAATCATTCGTCCTTTTAAATAATATCTTTCTAATGTAGCCCTGAGCCATGAGTACCAATGGAGCCATCAGTACCATACTATACTTACACTTTGTTCTTGCTCCGAAAAGGTAGCGACACTTCCACACCCTAACCCTGTCAGCAGATTTGAGGGAAGTAGTGTTCACTCAGTTAAAAAAAATTAAATCGATAGACGACCTGGGATGTTAACCGTTTTTTCAAAAATCTCGGACTGGACTGATCAATCTTTCTTAAAATGAAAGGCAATTTTCCAATGTTTTAGGTTAAATTCTTGAAATTTGATTCGCATGGCACTTTCTTAAACGTCTTCGCTTTCACAAATACGCACAAAAAAGTGAAGCCCATCTTCGTTATGAAGCACGATATGATAACGCTTTCCCTATTCCCAAATTTCGGAAATGTGACTTTGTCATACGCACCCACCAAAATAAACGACGCCAACTGGCATCACGTAACTTTCATCTACTACAAAGGAAGATACGGATTAGTCATTGATGCGGAACCCATCACGCAGGGTTCTGGATATGGTTTGTCCATTGATTTAATCACTTGCGGCATCGAGAATCAGTATTTGTCTTTGTTTAGGGAAAGGCTACACTCTTCCCGAGATGTTCAAAGTGGTCATTGGAAATACTGATGGCGAAAACTTTAATGGCATCATGTCTCAAGTTAATGTGTACTCGCGGGCATTACTTTTTCCGGAAGAGCTGGATGAAAGCGTATGAAAAGTTTCGTTATTGCCCGTCTAAATAATCATTTGTGCTAACCCATATGTAAAACCCACCAAATTTACAGTATTTATACCTACCTACGTAAAACAATTATGTACTAAAATATTTAAAATATGTACTTTATCTTTCGCCCTATAAGTCGAACTTCGGATTTTGGAAGAAATTGCCAAGATTATTCAATTACGCCCGTATCAGTGGAAGGTGGAAGGTGCATCTCATGGAAATGGAATTTGAGTATACCCACTACATATGTATGCAAAACTTTATGATATCTTATTATATAATAAGTATACATAATTATTCTTTCGTGACTGACCGTCTTGATTTACAAATAACCATAAACAATTTCTATAGTATACCAGATTTTCACTCGTTAGTGTAATACATAAAAAGATTCATAAGGGTACATCCCAATATTAACTTGACTGTCTAGTGTTGATGATACTTCGTTTTTTACTTCAATTGCATAATTTTGTGGTACCATTATTGTGGCTGTTAGAAATGGGATCTTTCTCTTCTTCATATCTTTATCCGAGAACTCTCAAACTTTTTTATTACTCCATCAATACAAAAAGTTAATAAAAACTTTTATAAATAAGCATTTTCTTGTTACTTACTTCAAACTTACTTTTTAAAAATATATTAAAGAGTCAATTTGGGATGATAAGAAACATGATTAATTCTGGATCATTGTTTTAACCCAGCTCATTTTTGCATGTGTGAATCTTGATTTTTGCTCGAGATATTTCGAATACATTGTAAATTAATATTACCCTGAAAAATACTTGTATAAACCGAAGTGGCCGATAAGTCAAATCTGACATGTTGAAAAAGAATATGGACTTAATGGCAGAAATATAGGGTAGGTGTTTTAGAAAAATTCTTAAAAGATATTGCTTTTTATATCGCTTATTGAAATTTTACATTTAATATTATTTGGATAAAATTGTCTTAGACTTTACCAGAAAATGTTGCAAACTTTTCTTCAGCTAGAACTTAAAGAAAAAAGATTAAAAAACTTTTGTTTAAAACTTTTCAGTAATAAAAAGATGTTTATGTATGTACAACAATGAGTGATTAAACGAAATTTTAAAAGCAAATCATTTATACTTGAATTGAAGCAAATTATAGGATAATATTCTAAATTTTTGAACTTTTTAGATGCATGTCAATTTATTATTATCGGATCACAAAAGTCATTTTAATAAACAACTTTAGGTTTAGTCAATAAGAATATACAAGCATGTGTTGTGGAGTATCTAGGATCTAGATGGCCTTAGGTTCCAATCCTAGCATTCTCTCTCCCTACCCATATTTTGATACAAAAACTTTACATTGTACTTTCTCTATCAAAATAATCCATGGCAACTTTAACTATATGCACAACGACGTAGAATAATAGGCGTACAATATTTAAATAAAAGTATTTTACTCAATTTCTTAGAAATGTGATTCACATATTTCTCCCGAAAACTTGATCCTTCCTTGGACTTCTTTTTTAACGAGTCTCAAAGGCAAAGTTGAAGTAGTGAGGCCTAGTCTTTGTGGAAAATTTGGAGATGATGGCGGCAATCGGTTCTTTCTTGATGCTGCAGATGGAGCTTCGGGAAGCAACGAAGGACAGGACAAAAACTGTGATTTCGGGTCTGCTCTACTTCGAGAGTCTTGTTTGAGTAGGATGCACGACGTAGAAGCGTCGCCCCTCGTTTTATACGCACTCTCTGACATGCGCGTGATTCTGCCTCCAGGACAGAAAGAAATGGTGGTTCACTGGTCTGAACCCGTTTTCATAAACAACAGCAAGTTGTTCAAAGTCCAACAAAACTACTATTCCGGTACATATGCGCATTACCATTTCTAACTTTGCCATTAACTCATCATTCCTACTTTTTATATTTTCACGCATGCACAGGAAGTTCTTTCACTTCGGGGCAATACAATATCAAGTACGTTGTGAAGGATCACGAAGGAAGATTTCTCACATCCCAATTTACGCTATACGTCACAGAAACAAATTGTTCCAAGCCAATCACTCCGTTAAACGTTATTGAAAAGTGTGATCATTGGGGAACGGATAAAGAATCCATACATTGTGAAATCTCGTGCGCAAATGACTATGAAAAATTTACGCAGGTATTCATTACTTTGTATACTTATATATCCAATTGAAATGTTTTGACAGCTGAAAGTACACATTTACCTCCTGTCCCTGGACATTATTCGTGTTATTGTAAGTCAAAATGCCGCTTTTATTATTTACAAAAGCTAAGTTTGCAAAAGATTGTTGAGAAATTTCTTCATGAGACAGAGATTCGATCATTTTAATAGTTGCAATGTAATTTAAAATTTAGCATTTATTTTAAAAATATAAAAAAATTAATTAATATATTCTGTTAGCTAATTAGTACTGCTAAATTATACTATAATTTTAATTGCGCCAATGTAATTAAAAATATAATGATTAGATTAAAATCCAAATAGATAATTTCATTTTTAAGAAGTCATTATCCATGTAAAGGGTGCAATTTATAGAAGTTCAAGGAATGAGATTTGAAGCATAGTCCTTTGCATTCAATTCCTGTATTTCATCGAAGCATCTCTCTTTCTCCTCCATGTGGTGTAAGGATATGCCTACGTGTATTGGGATAAAAAGGTTTACCTTCCAGGTTTATTTCGTCTAACATATTCAACAAGAGTAATTAAGCTATAAAATTTAACAATTTCCTTTTAACTCATCTTTAGGGCCATTAAATAGTGACCTAAATAGTTTGTCAAAATCCATTTCTTGTAAAATATTATTCCTTTCAATAGTAATTTTTTTAATTGTTTTTTTAACAAACTTTTACAAATAAAAATTAAATGAAAGTGCTAATTAGCGTTTTTAACTCCTTGCTTATTTTTGAAAAAAGTGAAAACTCGTCTCAGTGACAGATTGAATGTTTATTATTTCTTTGGTAGTAAATAATTATTATTATTATTATTATATCATAACATAGTTTTTAAAAATAAGATTTTCGAAAATTTTAAATAATTAAGGTATGAGAATTTTGTTCTTTCGCAAAAATTCCACTGTAAATAAAAAAGACAAATTTGAGAAGCACTAGTCTTGATACTATCAAACAAAATGGCGTTTTCATTATTTATTACTCTTCTCGTCTTTAACCGCTTAACGATCAAAATAAGCAGATTGTATTTCTTGTAAAATAGAAGATTTGTAAAAAATTATTGAAGGAATCCATGATTTATTTAATGAAAATAAAAAGAGAATTGCAAAATTTGGCGTTTATTTAAAAAATTTGACGCAATTTTCAATGTCTTGGTTCACATCTTCTTCAGGAAAAAGAGGAGGAAGAAAAAGAAAGTGAAGATTGGAGGAAAAATGAATAAGTAAATGCAGAATAAAAACAAAAAACCGGCAAGAAAAAGCTTTGCTTCTGCAACCATAACTTGCGGGCATAAAAAAGTTTCAAATCGTTGTTCTATATAAGCCTTTATTTTTGACTAAACTTAACACAGTTTTACCAATGTTGTATGAAACAAAAAAATATTAATGAATAAATTTAAAGATGTGTGAATGATTAAAGTGTCCTTACACTTCAATAAATGATTTATAAAGAAAGCTTCCATTGCAGAAGTTACGATTTCATTTTTAAACCTTCTCTCTTCATCTTCATTTTCTCGTTTGAAATCGAACAAAATTTGCAATCGTTTTCAATCATTTTCCTTCCCTTCTTTTCACACTCTATCTCTGAAACTGTATTGAAAACTTCTGTTGAAAATGCTGTTGTTAGTATGCACACCCTGTTATTTACATATATATATAAAGTTTACACGTATCCTTATGATTTCTCCATAAATGTGAATCAAAAGTGAAATTATGCCGCAAGTTATGGTTGTAGAAGCAAAGCTTATTTTGCGTTTTTTATCATTATACTCCATTTAATTATTCATTTACCTCCAATCTTCATTTCTATCTTTCCTCATCCCCTTTTTCCTAAAGAAGATGTGAACCAAGACATTGAAAACTTGAAAATTGAGTCAATTTTTTTAAATAAACGCCAAATTTTACAATTTTTAAATTTTAATTTTTCCTGAAAAAGATGTGAACCAAGACAAATTGGAAAAAAAGATTTAAACAAACACCTAAAGTTCATTATTTAGGGAAGATTTGTATTAAATGGCATTTATAATTTTTATGACATCAACAATGGTATACTCTCCTGATCATTGCTAACTGTTTATGGAAGACTTTCAAAATACAAATCCCAAATTTTAGGTGATGCCCAAGTTCTACTCTTGCGGATTGGACGCCGTTTGGAGACAGGGCTTTACCTGTGTCATTCAGAACGAATACACACTTCGGTATCCGTCGTGCGCTTCTTCGGAACCAGCCGCGCAGTACCTGCAAATCATAACGTCTTACAACGCCGACTCCGCCTGCACCGAAATCGACACGCTGAGCAACTTCATTGCTCAAACGCTTCAACGATTCGCAGAGTTGCACAATTTCTGCGATCAATACTTCTGCGACCAGTTGGATTTGAACGTGATGTGTGCTAGTGGTTTGTACACTGTTAAGTTCTACGCCAAGGTCAGTCCTCTTGACATTCCTTTTCTCTCACTCTACTTTCAGCAGTCCCAGTGGCGCAGCCATCTTTTTCTTTTAGACAGAGTAGACACCTTTGAAAGGGGGCCTTTACCAAACAAAGATTTCTAAAACTTGTTTTAAGATACGCCATTGAGAAATGACATCAATAACATTACTATAATATGTTATTATATAATAACATTATATATATATATATCCTCAAAATGGTAAATTAAATATATGTATTTTAATTTTGTTTTATGTAAATTGATAAAAATTCACTATCTTGTAATACTTCATTACTTTAACGCTTCCTTAGACCACAAGAGAAAATAGGAAAGAAAAGGAGAAAGGCCATTATAGGAATTTTCGTAACTATGTAAATTTCGTGAACAAAAATGTTTTATCAATGGAATCCAAATTTTGGAGAAGAATAAAAGTCAAGTAGAATACAAGGACAAAAACTTTCAGATTTTTATTCGGTGACGCTACTGTAGAATCAAAATTGTATAAGAGAAATAGGAAATTTAGTTTGGACTTAGGAAAGATGGCGCCCTTGTTCACGTGGTTCGCTTATAAATGTTGCACTTTCAACAGTTTAGACTGTATTCATATTTTTCAAATTACTTTAGTTAATGATTTCAAATTATATTTATTATTGAAATGGAAGATAACGTTAATAAATCTATACTTATTAAATATTACTTTTAATCAAAATTCACATTAAGTATACATCTTCATTTTCGAAAAACTTATTTTATAATATACTTTAAAAATTTGGAATCACCCTCATCCATCTAAGCGATCTAGATACGCCACTTTATGGAGAGATTTCATTCGTAAATTCAATATTTTGCTTAAATTAGTGATAGTTAAAAATTTTCAAAATTACAGAGTTATATTTTTTTTATAAAAAATACTCACCATCAATATAAATTTTCATAAGCAAGACTTTAACATGCCTAAGTAGAATCTTCAACTTTTTTGATATTGTAATTCTTTTTTCAATTTTTCCATCTTCGTGTTTAAAATACGCCTTTTTGGGTTCTTTTTCCTTATTGTTGCAAAGAAAAAGAATGGATATCCTAAAGATCTTATTTAAAAATTTGAAATAAATTAATAACATAAAATGATGTAAATTAAATATAAATAAAAAACAAAAAGATTCAGACAATTTTATAACTACTGCTTTTCCTCTCTAGATAAAGTCAAACATTCGCAACATTAAATTTGATTCTGCAGTCCTGCTGCAAACCTTCCAAACAAATTCGGAAGATGCCTTTCTTTTCAACATTTCCAATTTGACAGACAAATTTGTCTTCCTCAACAACTCCATTATCATCCAAATGACCCACCGCTGCGCCAAAGGTTCTGTTTTGTTTGGTGAAGACTGCGTCAAGTGAGATAATTGCATTGGATTTGCGTTCAATTTGTATACTTCATTTTCATAGATGCGCCGTTGGCACTTATTACGAGAAAGAAAAGTGCGTCTCTTGTCCTCTCGGTACCTATCAAGAAAATGAAGGTGAGTTCGAGTGCAAAAAGTGTCCGCCTATAAATGGCAAGGTCTCGACAACTACTACCTGCTCAGCGTCTACCTCTTCTCTTGACTGCAAAGGTATGCAACACACACACACACACACACACACACACACACACACACACACACACACACACACACACACACACACACACACACACACACACACACACACACACACACACACACACACACACACACACACACACACACACACACACACACACACACACACACACACACACACACACACACACACACACACACACACACACACACACACACACACACACACACACACACACACACACACACACACACACACACACACACACACACACACACACACACACACACACACACACACACACACACACACACACACACACACACACACACACACACACACACACACACACACACACACACACACACACACACACACACACACACACACACACACACACACACACACACACACACACACACACACACACACACACACACACACACACACACACACACACACACACACACACACACACACACACACACACACACACACACACACACACACACACACACACACACACACACACACACACACACACACACACACACACACACACACACACACACACACACACACACACACACACACACACACACACACACACATTTAAAGATTAACATTTTAAAAACCTTCTGAATTATACTATTATTTGAGTTTGTTGGTAAAGGCTGGATTCAATGTCCACATTTTTTTCTATATGCTTTTTTCTATATTTTGATTTTATTTGCTTTATATTGTTACTATAATCCCATTGTCAAAAATTAATTCTTTATTTCATTTCAATTTTTTAATTTGTGGGTCCCATAACTTAGATGAAGGGGCCCGGCCTCAAGTGTCCCATAGCTGTGGCTATGTGACTGCTTATGTCTAAATTTGCAAAAATTGCTTCATCTTAAATTAATTTCAATATGTTTTAAAAAATCATGGCGTTTTCTTTTTATTTATTCTATAGCAGTTTTTTGTAAATCATATTTTCCAGAAATCAAACAAAATTTTATTTCCATTTAAAATCATAAAAAGAGTCAAAAGCCCACCTTAAAATTTTCTGTTAACATATGTTAAGTCTGCTACGAAAGAATTGGCGAGGAAATTTATATGAGCTAATAAATAATCGTTTGTTGTTGAAAGTTTTGATAGATCACACCTTATGTTGATTCATATGATTTACGACACTTATTTTGTCGGCCCAAATATTTGCAAATCAAAAATATGACGATCATTTAAAAGATAGAAATATATAATATTATTAATTATACGATTTTTTTTACAACTGAAAATTGTGGAGAAATTATTTTTCTTAAACTTAATTTTTAAGCCTCTTATTTTCACCTATAGAGGCCATTTTTGTTGAAAAATATCAATGAAATCTTACAAAATTTATAAAGAAGAATGATGTTGAATTTTAAATACACTACTAAATTAAGCGCGAAATAACTTGTAACAAAGCAATCGGGTGAAATAGCATCTTAGATAAACCAACACAAAGGATATGCCGCGACACATATGTGCCAAGAAATACGCTTAGCTGTACAATGAAAAAAGTCTTTTTTGAGCAAAACATATTCTAATTTACTCTGCAAAAAAGTTACGTAAAGGATTCGGATTCTAATTGATCAATCCTTTTCTATTTCTCACTCATTGAAAAATGGACCAAAAAGTATAGAAAAATTATATTTTTTGCGTGCCATTGGGATTACTGTTATTGTGTGTACGCTAAAAAGATTCTTTTTTGTTTATATTTTACTTTGAATTTCACGCTGAATTGTGAAATGAACACATTTGTATCGCAATATAAAAAAGTTTAACTTATTTTATATTATATTTTATAGGATGATATTATACTTGGAAAAAAGGCTGCTTTCTCTCCCTACAACTTAATGCTAGGAGTCATATTTAAAAGGAAGTATCTTCAACTTTGAGAATATTTGTCAAAGAATGTATAATAGGAATTGCCTTTCATGAATTTATTGGAAGATATTTATCTGATTTTACGATGCATCTCGTGTATCATGTGCATTTCTAAATTGTGGAAAATTCGAATGATTCTTTTATAATTGTAAACATCAAAATTTGTAAAAGATTAACGTATAGGCTATGCTTTCAAATATAATTAGTTATTTTTAGTCAATATGAGTTGAGGAGTAACTCTTTGGTGCAAATGTCGATTGGTATCATTATCGTAGGCTCTTTGATCAAAACACGTTATTTATTCTTCTTATTCTACATTTTTTACCTTATGTTGCAGAGATTTGTGACGTAGGCAGGTTTTACAATCTCCAAGTGGATGCTTGTGAAGGATGTCCTGCCGGTTACTACCAAGATGAAGTGGGTTCGTTCCGTTGCAAAGCGTGTCCCCCAAACCAAATCACAGAAGCTTTGGAAGCTACTTCAGCCGCTCTCTGCCACTTCCCATGCAACTGCCTGAACAACGGAACATGTGGCAGCACGCAAGAATCCACCCCTCAATGCACCTGCCCTTATCCGTACGGAGGCGTACACTGCGAAGTAAAGGCCCTTTCTGTTTCAATCGTAAGAAGTTGATGGCGTGTAAAATTCCTCTTAAACGGCGACAAAAATTAAGTTAGCGGTAGGCTAAATGCAGGATGTTTTTTGATATTGCAAGCAGAGCGACATTAAAATTTTGGAAGCTGATAAATTTCCTACAGATTAAAAAGTTAAACTTTGGACATATATTAAAAATACAGTGAAAACGACTTAAAACCCTGAAAACCGGAAGAAACTAATTTCCTGGGACATTTAGTTCGTTATAACCGAAATTCAACGAACTTTTATTTCACCGATTTTTTTTATAATATTTAAACAATCCTTCAGGCTAGGTTCGAAAGCAAAAAGCATGTACTTGTTAAAAATTTATTTAAAACTCAGACTCTAACGAAGTAATTTTTCGAAGAAAATTTTAATTATATCTAAAAAATGTTTTTATGAGTTGTAAAGAAACTTTTCAAAAAGTAAAAAATTAATGCATATACAGATTTTTATGAAGTGGAAGATTTTTTTTATTCAAGATTTTGAAATCCACTTGATGCAATTTTTGTTGAGATTATGTTGATTTTCGGTAGGCGAGATCAATTTAAAATTGTAATCTAACCCTAACCCTTGGTATAGCAATGGTTGTGAAGATGTGATGATTAGATACAATCGCTGATTGATAAATAATCTTGTTATCTGTGGTGTTAAGAATGATCATTTTGAAGACGAAAATGTTTTTGCAACGATGATGATGACGTAGATGAATTTGACGTGAAGAAAAGAGAAACAAAGTTAAATTATAATAAACGATAATGTACTTGAAAATTTTGTATAGCTTTGAATGAACCAATAAAATCTCTCGGTTATAGGCCGATTATATTATAACCGGATTCTTTGTATACGGCTAGTAATATTTTATATAGCATAGATAATACCATTTTTGTATTTTTCACATTAAAATTAGCGTTCCTCATTTTTAACCCTTTGAAGACCAAGAGTAATCGCCTTATTTTTTCAATAGAATTTATATAAGCAGGCGATTTCGTTTCTTAGGACCCTGTTGTCGCGCTGCTCAACGTTTATTTCTCGTTCCCAAATCGTTTTACACTGATTTTTTGGGACTTAGATCATCATCGCTGAAACGTGCAACCCGCAGTGCAAGAATGAAGGTGTTTGTGAAAAAGTATTGCGCGACATTGAAGAAGATGACCTATGGCAGTGCTCTTGTCCGCCCCAATTTACAGGGCCCAGCTGTGAAGTCTTTTGCTCGATCCCTTGCGAACCGGAGTATTCCTGCTTTATGGACGAACTGGGAAATGGGTTCTGCGCATGCAGCCCCAACGCCCCTTGCTTCAACGACGTCGACCATTCGATGCCCAGCGTGGGGAGCAGTAAGCGCACCTCAGCTTTCTTCTCTTTTGCGCACGTGACTTTTCTTTTTCGTGTTTTAGGTCTCACTTTTCAAGACATATCCATCATTTCTGGAGCAGTGGGTGGAGCGTGTGTCCTCTTGATGCTGCTTGGACTCACCATCCTCGCCATCATATTTTGGTAAGGCCCAATTCTTTCGGGAACACTACGTTAACCTTGTCCCAGGAAATAAAATGGAATAGGCCAATCCGCTTCTCAGGATAAATTTAACAGGCCAGTCAAAACATTTTCTTTAGTCCATAATAGGATTTGATATAAATATATAATGTTTTTTAAAAATTGAAAGATAAATAAAAATTTGAGCAAACTTGAACGAATGGAAAAAGCTCATTTAAATCAAATAGTTAATTTCGGATCACATACCCTTTTTGGACATTTCAGAAAAGAACAAGTTATCAATATCTTTGAAATAAATATAACAAATTAAAATTTTTTCCTAGAAAAATATTCTCTCTTTGGTAGTGCAAACATATGAAAACGGTTTTTTTACAAATGAAAAACTTATTAAACGATAGCAAATTCACGGAACAAAAATGTGGGAGATGATATTTACCAAAATAAGGTCGCGATGGCAATTTCAGCTTAGCACGTGTTCTCCCATTTTTCTCTGATCCCCCACTTCCTTTCCCCTAATCTTATTTTTTGATTAAGGAGCAAGAAGAGACAATACCACGCTTCCTACAACAAACACTCTTTTCTCCCGAGATCCAACACCGAAGACGAATACATCAGCTCCCATAACTCAATGCCTATCACAGACTTGGACGATTTTCCGACCTCCCACCAAACGTATGACACACGTCCATTTCACTTTTCATTTTGTGTAATCCTATTTCTATGCAGAATTTGAAGAACAAGTAGATAAATGATATAAAATATATTTTTTGGCGCTGAAAAGTCTTCCTTAATGAGTTTGCCCCTTAGATCAAAACTCCCGGATACGCCCCTCTTCATTTTCATAGAGATAATATTAATAAAAGATATTGAATCATCTCTGCACGTTAAAGAAGTTTCAGAAGCAAGAGGTAGCCGGAAGGCTCAGATCAAATACCCACTTTCGGGTCTCAAATACTTTCATGTCTCATAGCAATACAAATACCTCTATCATCAAAACCACAAATGCATTTTTATCATATAAAGATTCTTATTAGACGTGTTATAGCTCAGCTATAAACATTCTTTATCATTTAGATTAGACAATGCTAAGTTTGACTGATAAGCGAAAATTCTACGGAGTGAATTTTGATATCCTGTTATATAGGATATGATACGTCAAGGTCTTATATTTATTGAAAAGAAAAATTTATATATTCTTCACAAAATTCTTCTTTATACTACAATTAATTCAATGTAGAATGCGTTTTATACAAATATTAGAACAAAATTCTTTGAAATTGGTTTTATGTTTCAGATAAATTTTTATTTTTTACTTTCATAAATTTTATATATATTGATTGTATATATTTATGTATAGATATACTTACATTTTTTTCAAATAAATTTTTTTTAAAAAAGAACATTTATTCAAACGCGGACATTCCACCTTTGTAATAGGAGACTTTTCCCTCAAAATCTGGACTGTGTTGTAGGATAAGTTAAAACTATATTACGTTCTAGATAAATTTTACGTATATGCCAAAATATTCAACTCCATATTGATAAAAAAGAAGTAAATTTTTTTTATCTTTTTTAAATGAAGATCATAACAATTTCATCTTTTATTTCCGATGAAGTCGTATTTTTCTTTATTTCATTTTTAATAATGTGAGGCTCAATTCTTGTAGTACAGGAAATTTTAAATGCAAAACTTCCATGAGTAAAAATTTCATGGCTTGATGAACCTTGGAATCGGCTGATAGTATTAGAAATTTCGCTTCATCAGCTGGCTTTTATAATTCTATGCAGGTTGAAGAATTGCATTTCTGCTCCTTCTCAGCATAAATTCGCACTTTTCGCAGGTTGAAACAAAAATTTTTGATTTATGGGATGAAATTTTAATTTATATATTTTTTAATTACCCTATGTGCTAGTGGATGGAGCATCTTAATTTTGTCTTTAAAAATAACTCTTGACTTGTACACCGAACACTTAATTTTTGTTGAAAAAATATGCGATTTTTATCGTTTAAAATTTTAAATACCCTATTTTTTTTTAATTTTTACTTTTATAGATCAATTAATTTTTTTCATATGTTCTTGTCTCATTTTATTTGATTTAAAAAAAAATTATTTTTTGATGATTCCCAACATAACAAACTTTTTTTAAAATGATATTAAACAGCGAACTCTACGATTCGCACCAAGACTTAGAGCATCTATTTAAACACTATCACTATGGGTGACTGTCCATATAGCGTGTTAATATGTGTCACTTTTTAAGCTTTAACAACGATGCAAAACTTGATATGCAAACGTTAAAAGAATGAATTTTTCATTATTTATTCTAAATAAACTTTTCTTAAAAAGAATTGACATTTTTGCAGTCTTTCCAAAAACTACGCCATTAGCACCATTGGCAGAGACACAAGTGAGTTCAACGAAACGTACATTCACGGAGCTAGTAATCCTGTTCTTCTGCCGCCTTCTCACCCCATGCCAAGCAGCTACTTTGCGCCGATTTCTTACGAACTGAGTCCTTCAAATTCGCACAAGTTTTTCGTTCACAACGACCACGTTTACAGCTCAGAAACTCTTTCAAGGTAGATGAACACTTTTATCAAATTTAGTTATTCACCATTCGTTTAAAAAATGTTGGAAAATCGCTTTATGCATCTGAATTATTTGAAACGGTATTTTTCGATTTCTTTATTCTTAAAATTTATCTTTTCCGATCTATAAAATAATTTATTAAATGTAATTCATTTAATTAATGAATCTATAATGAAATCAACTTTCCCATTAAAAGTAAGTAAAGATTCATTTAATATTAGATAATTATTTCTTTTAAAAATTTTTTATCTAACAAGGTTAAGCGTGCGTTAGCTTAATATTGAAATTTTAGTTTATTGTTTACTCATTAAGTTAACTTTAATTAAATTGGAATGGTGCAAAAACAATTTCAACTTAAAGAAAAGAGTATTTCTCAAGTGGAATAAATGAAAGAAAAACATATGTGTCTTTTTTCGATGTGTTTGGTAATATATTAAATTTATATTTCAGCTCATGCTAGGACCTCATGTTGCCCCCCCCCCCACATCAAATGCCTATTTTACTGGATTTAAAATTTACTCAAAACTTTTTATAATTTAATTTTTTTGAGTGGGTTTTGCATCCAGGGGAAAAAATATCTCTCTTATCTGGACGAGTGAATCTTAGACCAAGAGCACTCTTAATTTGAGGTCTCTGCTGTCATTGGAACGTGAGAGCACCACCCAAATTGATTATAAAAAACTAAAGTTTCAGAATTCTAAATATCGATAATAATTCTCATGAAAAAAAAATTGATAAGTTTTAAATTTTTTAGTTTTAAACCTTTCTTTACAACTTCTAAAAACTATTTTAGATTTCTTTACAACTTTTTAAAAACTTGGCCCTTGTTTGGCCCCCCAAACTTTGTGAAAATCTAGAACCGCCACTGCTCCTTAACAAAAAAGATATCAAAAGTTAACTTTCCTATTTACTTGAATTTGCTTCTTCTCAATTCCTTCTAAAGAGAATAAAGTTTCTTTTCCTAAGGTTTTATACTCTGGTGTAGCAAAAGTTAATACTACTTCTATTTTTATAAAGTCTGATGAAAAATCTCATTAAAATAATCTCTCACTTATTAAGTCTGAATTGAAATCTGTTCCCATCAAATATACTAAAGTAAAAAAGAACAAAATAAAAATATGTTAATTTTTTTCCAATAAACTCACTCTGGATAAAGCAAAAGACGTTTTGAAATCTAATAATTTCACGTTTAAAAGTACTCCTGTTTTTGCTTCTAAACTCCATTTCAGAGTCGATGATTCGTCCCTATGCATGTGAAACTGACAACTAAAAAAGTGTAGAAATAAGTTCGTAAGAGAATAAATCAAAATAAGTAATCCTTCAAGTAGACACAAAATTAAGAATGTTAAAAAATGTTAAATATTTACTCCTATTTCAAAATTGACTTAAGTGAAGTATTTGTATGTATACCTTTTTCTCTTTAATTTTGTCCTTTTTCATTTTAAATTAGTACTTTTTTACTTTTAACTCGTCTTTTTTCATTTTAAATTGGTTTTTTTCACTTTTTTTTCTTTTTAAATGAGTTTGTAGGAAGATTTTTAAAAACGAAAATTTTAAATGAAAAAAATCGAAAATAAAGTGAAATCATGCTGAGGTTTTATGAATCAGGCAAAAAACATAGAACTGGTATGAAATGCAGGAAAAGCTTACTGTGCAAATATATCTTTTTTTTGTTGATGACAGTTTTTTTTGTAGAAACGTTGATGAGCTAGAGATATGATAGATGAGCTTAATTATTAAGATATGATAGATGAGCTTTAAGAGTTTTGACTCTTAAAAATATCATAATTATATATTTACATAAAAAGTCTAAACTCGATAACACGTCCCATTTCTTTTCCTGCCTTCTGTTCCGTTTAACTAGTTTGTATATGATTTGATGATCAAATGCAAGTAATATAAAATTGTGAAATAAAGATTCTGATTTCTAGAGTATAGTTCCTCGTGATAAAATTATGAAAGTATTTTTGTTTTAAAAAACAGTAATTTTAGGAAAAATCCAAAGTTAACTAACGTGGCTGTGAATTGAAATCTATCAATGCTGCAGCTTTGTCTATATACGTTTTTCAATCCAAAACTGCTAAACAAAAAAAATGAAATTTACTGAAAAAATCTGTACAAACAAAAGAGAATACACAGAGTTCATTGGATTTAGCTGTCAGTCTTTTTTTAATATAATGCACTCGTACCTATTATGTACGGAGCAAACCCCATACTTTTGGTGTTTTAGCAGCAGCAAAATTATCGATGACTTCGTCAAAATCAACACAATCGAGAACTTCTTCTGGATGAAATTATAGGCTTTGTCAAGAGAAAATATAAAAAAAATTTATTCTATATTTCTAATAGAGATTGCTATGAAGCGTCATTTTTTACTTTGCTAAATCATTTTGTGTTTGCAGAAATCCAAATGCAAGATGTCTTTGTTGTTGCAAGCAAAATACTCACAATAACCAAGAAAACATTAGCTCTACAGAACTCTATATTCAAGGTTAGTGTGGTTACATTACCGTATTGCCTTCTTATTTTATATATTATTAATTAAATAAAAATTATTATATTTGTAAAAAAAACTGCTTTCTTGATTTAATATGGCGATTTCGCGTTTATGCCAAAATTTTTAAAGTGACTTCCTATTGTGTTTCACTGTTTATTGCGTCATGTGTCTGTTCAGTCGTTTTTTGGTTGGTAAAAAAGAACCTATTCTTCCTATTAACTATATCTAAGGTCTAACTAAAGTATTCACGTATTTTTTTAACAATTTAAGTAATTAACCAACTAACAAATCTTACTAACAGACTAAAAACTAAATAAATATAGAAAGAAATATTCATAACTGTGCAAATGTCGTTTTTACCATTTTTAAATGGGCAAATGTCAGCTGAACAGCTGTGAATTGTCGACATTTTGTAGTTTCGAAGTTTTTTCTTTAGAAATTGTCTGGTGCAACGAATATCGTTCCTCGTATTAAATTTCAAAAGATGAAATATTAAAGACCGCGTTTAAAAGTGAGTGACGTAAATACTTGGATGTTGATAGTTTTCCATTCGCCCCAACCTTCCATCCCAAACAAAAATAGAAGCATGTTTTTATTATATAAATGTTTCATTCTTAAATACATATTTAGTTTTTATATTGATTCAGTTGCAAAACTGAAATTACTTTTTGTCTTGCAATAATAATATCTCTTTGGTAGGAATTCCTTGTTATCTATTTGTTTAGTTCTAAATCATTTAAAATAAATAAACGATCTAATTGACTAACTAAATTAGTTAAAAATCACATAAAACTAAAAAGAAGCCTTTCGACACCATTTAAAAGATTTATAAAGAAAGTTAGTTTTAAAGTCTCTTTCCTCAGTACCATGAATATGAGATTTAATTAGCAAGTTATCTTTATTCAACCTCCTTTCCCTGCAGGCTTTTAGTTTTGATTCACTTTTTACATTCCTATCCTGATAGTACTAAAGAAGTTGTTTTATGAGTACCAATACATAAATAAAGTTTCTTGAAAATCGCACAATATATATTATATAAAGATATGATAGTTCCTGAAAAGAGAAAGAGATAGAGAAAATGATAGGATCATAAGAAGAAAAGGAGAGGGGTAGTAGGAATATGGTTGTCAGAAGTGTAGCCAGATTGGGCTTTAATTAATTTATTTATTTAATTGAATATAACTCAGGGTAATGAATAAATATATATGAATATAATTTATCAGTTTAACTTTTACTTTATTGAATTTCAGAACAAAATGATCAAATATATAAAAGTTCTATGCCATATAAATAATATGGTTGCAAGAAATTTGACTTGTAGTAAACATCACTCCGTGTTACTTAATCTGACTAGCTTGTGTCGCACGATCACTGTTAGCCCTTTGAGGACCAGTGGGTCAACAGTGACCCAAGAAATGAAAATCCTCTGCTTTGAATATATAAAATTCCGTTGGAAAAGAAAGCAGGCGTATCCTCTTCAAAATGTTGGTCCTCAAAGGGTTAAATTCAAGAAGTAGGGGATAAAAGAGAAAGCATTTTATACATCTATATATTTTATACTTTTATTATAAGTTTGAAGGATTCTTCTATTATAAGACTACAGGCTTCTATCTCTTTAATTTTACGTTTTATGTTGTAGAATTTTAATCTACTGAACGTATTTCGCTTGATTAAAAGTCTTGTCTTCAAACTCTGATCTTTTTATAAATTTATACTTATAGTGCAAGAACAACTTCTTCTAGTTTCTCTTATAACGGAGTTAAAGGGAGGAAGCTAAACCACATCGTCACCATAGATCAATGCGAATCTTATTAGATTCACTCATTGACAATCTCACTAACCGACTCAATAATAATCTTACACAGCCAACTGTTCAACCAACAGACAACTAGCTTACATTCTTTTTAAATAAATTTTTTGAATGAATTCTTCCAAATATATTCAATTATTATTAATGTTTATAAAATATTGAAGTCGCTTTGATTTAATTTTTGTATTTTATATATCACGGCAAATTATAAGGAGGATCATGGTGATAAAAAGGTTTAGAGAAGTGCTATAATTCTTTCCATTATAAAGGTTGCCTTAGAGACAACCTGTCAATTTTATTTGGTATAATAATACCCTATTAGTTGTTCATACATTTTTAGCTTAGATTTTACATAATCGTCACTTTGTTTCCAACTTTTCTCTTTAGCTCCTGATGGAAAATCATACAGATCACTGGAAATAAAGTAAAAAGTTGTCAAAGAATTTCATTTGTGCGAAGCAATTCAATGCAAATCAAACAAAGATGGGATGCCATCGCTTTGTTCCATGCATAATCCTTTATCACATCTTGCAATCTTTCATTAATTGCTCCTGTGATATTAGTTTGTTTTACTTTCTGCCATAACGGCTCTTACGATTTATCTACAAAAATTCAAATATATAATGCAAATAATGATCAATAAATTATTGTTTTATTTTTTAGCCAAACTTCAAAAGGTTGAAAATGATTTAGCTCTGCAACTACTTTCACTGCCACCCCGCCCCCCTCTCTCCCACAACTTCCTTTTTTGTATTTAGGGTAGATTATTATATAAGCATGAGCATGTATGTATAAATTCAGAATTTATTTTTATAACACCAACTGAAAGCATCTTTCTCTTACCAACTTCGATGTGTTTGCTCATATGATATGTAGAGAAAATGTATGCTATGAATGTCTGTATGCATAGATTCAACTGCTTTTCGAGTTTTACTCCTCTTTTTAGACATGATTTATGAATACTGAAGGAATAAAGCAGTTTCCTTGTCTGACTGAGTATCATATTTTCATTACAGAATGACATTATTTTTCAAAAAAGTCAAGAAGGTTTCAACTTTACACAACAATTAATTCAAAAATATATCGAATATTGCTATTTCAAGTAGTTTTCATTTTATGTTGCTTTTTGTCCGCGGTTTACTTTAGCCTGACCCAAAATCCGCGGCTTACTCTGCGGCTTATTTTAGCCTCACCGTTACAATTCGAATAACCCCATTTTTCAACACCATGTACAAAAAGAGATTTATAAATTTATATTTAAAAAGGAAGTATGTTTTTGAAAAGCTTTTTATCAATGACAAGGCCTACGAAATTAAATGATTCAACAAATTGAAAACTAAATTTTTTAAATTTGAAAAAAATCATCGCTTTACTTTTATCATTCTTAACATTGATAGAGAAAATGAATTTAAAATATTTTGAAAACTATTTTTGTCTATTGAGATTTTAAAAAGAGCCAAAACTGCAATTAGCATACATAAATAAATCAAATTACTTAGAGACTTTATGAAGATTATTTATTTAAACATTGAACAAAAGAGGGACGAGGACTTACTGGACATCACAATTAACAGGAGGGCATTTAGCAAGACTATCATTGACACACACACATTGAAATCTATCACTTAAATAGGATCTCATAAACTCACAAGCTTTAGAATCAAAACCAAATTTCCGAAGTTTAAAAATCAAAAGAGAATCGGAGGCAGAGTCTAATGCCTTTGACAAATCGAGGAAATAGAAACAACAAATAATTTATCATCTAAATTTTTATTATGCTGTTAATAAAGAGAGAAGTTGAATGTCCCTTTCTAAAGCCAAATTGCTTAAAAAGATAATAATGTGTTGGGAAAAGTATGCATACATCCTGTTGTAAATTAGTTTTTCGAAAATTTTTGATAAAGTTAAATAATTAGGCCTATAGTTCGATATTTGCTGCCTTTTTTGAAAATGGGAATCACCTTTCAAAACTTTAAAATGTTTGGAAATATGGAAAACTCAAGGCAAGAGTTATATCCTAACAATAATATAGAAGCAATTTTAAAAATAATATTTTTGATCAAAGTAATTAAAATTCCAAAACATCTTGCACAAATGATTTCTTAAGACTTTAACAGCAAAAATATATCCTTTACCATGAATTTGTCAAAAGTAAAACTATTATTAGTAACATCAGGTAAATAAGGGTAATCTATATCTCTATTACAGGAATTGTTAATGCAGAAATGTTGAATAAATTAACAAGCAATGTAGCTTTCATCAAAAAATAGAAAAAGTAGATAGTGATCTCAGATACAAGAAGCAAGAATTTGACTACAAAATTGAGTAAAAGATTGATTAAAAAAAATGATCTATTTGAGTATGAGATTGAAGACGAGACGGTTTAGTTATACAAAACTTATACGAAAAAGCTGACATTAAATTGAGGAAGCTATTCGTTTTAGAACAAGAATCAACTTTAAAATATCTATATTGAAATCACAAAAAGGACTTTCGAAAACATATCATTTAAATTATTCATGAAAGATTCTAAATCTAAAAGAAATTCATTAAAACCTACCAAAGAATTACTTAATACCAGAAAGAAAAATTTCAACTGAAAAAGTTTCAAAATGAGATGAATAAAAATTGTTTTCTAAAATACAAAAGGAAAGCAATTTATGGGTGAAATATCCAAGTCCTGAATGTAAAGATAGAGTTTTAGCTTTTGAAACAAAATGGTAGTTATTACAATCATAAAAATTTGTGAATTCAAAACTTAGCCAAGTTTCTCGGATACCGATAAATTTTAAGGAGAAGTTATTGGTTTCATTAAAAGAATTTATTAAAAAGTTAATGTCAGAAAACTTGCAATTAAGAGATTGAGCATTGAGAGACATGATGTTAAAGTTTTATCAAAATTCAAAAGGATTATGGAAATCAGTACTAATAGATTCTTTATACTGCAGGTTGTTTTTTAAGAAGTCTAAGTTTAGTACATCAAATAGTTTATTATTTGAGAAAGATTCACGATTCATGAAAAAAAAGTATTATTTTTAACAAAATTTAAATAAATAATTTTTGATAAGGAAACTTAGTTTCAAAAGCACTTGATTAAAGTTTTCAATGTGTCCCCTCATCTGCTTGGAGACACCCTTTCGGCTCATCCATTAATAGTTGTTTATCATGTGCTATATTTAGACCTCTCATTTGCCCAAATATTATAAAAATAATTATACATACCACAAGTATTCTTTAAAATGAAAATGGCTTATTATCTCTCATTCAGCTTTAGATTTTGTTTAATGAAGATATTTCACCTCAATAGATAATATTGGTTGTTTAATATTAGTTAAAATAAAACAAATGTATAGAATGAATGTTAGAATCTCGGTAATGAAAAACTTCAAACTTATGACTAAACTTATTTCTTGTTTTTAGAGTTTTCAGCCCATGAAAGATATCCTTTTTTGCTCTAATTATAAAATTTGCAGACCATTGTACAAACCTAAACTGTGGAGCAAAATATTGTATTCATTTTTTTCCTTTTTACACTTTATTTAAAAGAATTATCTATTTCAATTTCCAGATTTAAAGTAAAATTTAACTAGTTTTTAGAAAAATCTACTGAGATGGGTATCGGCAGGCCCAGTGGTAAGAGTGTAGGGTCTTGATCTAGATGGTCAGGGTTCGATTATCGACCATGACATCTCTCCAGCTATCGAAGATTATTCAATTCTATGAATGCGATTCAGAGAACTAAAATTAAAAAAAATAATAAAAAAGTAAAATTGAAGAAATATTTTTTGTTAACTTATAATTTTCTTCTTTATTGTAATAATAAGTCATGTTTTTCTCATAGATATTTTTGGTCATCATTATTGATATTTTTCTTACATGATATTACTAGAATTTATTTTATTTGAGATTTCATACCAAAGGCTTTGAGCCTCAATGGTTGTTAGTGTGTACCTCTCAGTTTTACAGTTTAAGGTCAGGTGTTCGATCCCCAAGGCTCCCAACTCTAAAAACAAATTCACAAAAACTGTGATTAACCATCTTAGGCTGAAAGTGCTTTGATATCTCCAACCAACCAAGCCTTTGCGGTCTTTTGAACTCAAATTAAACCCTTGTATTTTTTTTATGTACACACTTGTATTTTTGTTGTTTTTTACTTTTTTAGAACAAGAATCAACTTTAAAATATCTATATTGAAATCACAAAAAGGACTTTCGAATTTTTCTTTTTGTAGTACTATTGATCTCTTAAATTAAATCACAAATAATCGAGCATATAGCATAATGTCGGAAGCTCTTTCATAGACAACCATAAACCTACGATGCAAAATACGGTATATTGTATTTGTCCATTTTCTTCTATAAAAACTGAATTTAAATGGAATTTTAATATAAATTTATTTCTTTTTTATTTCTTTAAAAAAATTAAAATTTTATATTTTAATGCTCTTTTTGTTCATTGATTCTCATTGAGACATTAATTTCGAAAACGTCAATAACCTATTCTACGAATATTTTGTAGAAATTATATTATTTCTTGAATTGCTTCTTTTTTATTTTTTAAATGAATTTATTTTTCAATACATCAGCAAGTAAATTTAGAGGTTAGTTTTTATGTACTGTAAACATTGTAATCTGCAAGTTTTATATACGAACTTTAATAAACTTTTCTATAATAATTTTTAATTGACCGTTTTGACGTACATTTAGAAAGCTGCTCTTTATCTTTTTTCTCAATTTAAATATTTTAATTATAATTAGTTTAAATTTTTGATTCTAAAATGTTTTTAAACCCCTCATCATAACAAAATCATTAGAAATAGGACTAACCTAATATAGTTTTTGTTATATATTTCTTCTGTATAATTTTTCTGTGACACAAAATTTTTGGATCATTGATGTGTGGAATCTTCGCTACCAAATAACCAGTATTTTGATTTTGACAATTAAATTGTGCTACCAGGTTAAAATGTGATTAGTCTTGATACCATTTTTCTAATTCGTGGATTTGTATGCAAGGGCAGATTGGCAAACTCGATGTGTTTAATTTTTAAGTGCGTTCTGGGTAGTGCTAGACAATTATAACTTCCTGATATGTGTTCTTTATTTTTTTTCAATTATGAAATTCTAGTTCTTAAGTTATTACCTTCGAATTAATTTTCTTAAACGCTTATTATTTGATTCATATTTATTCTCAGATTTAGTTTTCTAAGTTAAGTTTAGACCCATTTTAACGCTAGCAACAAATATTTTTTAATATTGTGCATGATATAATGCCTACGATCTGTATAATATTGAATAAATTTTTAAATGTTATCAATGTATTTATGTTCAATTTATGCTCCCAATCCGAACTTTAAGCCTTTATAAAAATGCATCCCCCAGGAAAATTTCAGAGAAAAAAAGTTTATCTATTATAAAACTTATATCAGACGTTTCACTTTACTTTGGCATAACTGCTAAAATCCATCCACCAATTTTAGCTAATATATAAAGAATGCATGTTCCTTATAAAGCAGTGCTTCTCAAAGTAGTCGTTCTGTCCATCTTCGGGCGGTAAAGAGGAATGATTACGGTGCCAGACTATTATTAAGGGGAAAAATAAATAAATGACGAACTTAAAGTAATGGATGTCTATGTTTTGTGTGTGCATACATATTATCTGTCCTAAGGTCCCGTGTTTTTGCATGTGCATATGTGAGGGCTATATGAATACTTTGTGACAAACATTTTACAAATAGTCCGTACTCGAACATGGTTCAGCTATTATTTTCTCTTTTTTGATTTGGACGTCTAATAGTGCCAATTCATATAATGTTATAAAATAACAATCCAAAATTTACTTTTAACTTTAAGTAGCGTTACATAACACGGATCTTTTCCAAAATGTTTGGCCTTTTTTAATATTTTTCAATCTATTTTGATTTTCCTTATTTTATCGTCATTAAGGCTACACGTAATAACGAAAATCATCATCGCATTTTCCTCTACAAATACAAATTTTTCTCGATTATGCTTATTTTTTTTAACCTTGAATGACTCGGTATCTCTTTTTCCACTAAACTGCTTATCTATTCAAATTTCTCTTTGCATAGAGTAGAATACTTTATCATTTTCTACAAAATTCTCTCCTAACTGTTACATTACTTTTTCTTCATAGTTGTTTCATGCTCTGATGTACGCGAATTAGAAACAGTGCAAATTATTTATACTGTTATATTTAATAAATATGCTTTTTTTGTAAGCAAATATAGTGTTATTTCTTGAAATCAATTCCAGAACAATCTAAGAAAGGAGCTCCTGAATTGATTAATATATCCAAATCAATTCACTCATTTGCCTATATCCCTAAACAAACCTACTTATATTACTAAATCAAGTCTAATTTCCAATACCTTTGATTTTTTTTTGGATGGTCCAAATACGGCACTTGCTTCTTTTTTTGAAAATCTCATTATTACCTACTTTCAAAATTAAATATATGTACTAAAAAACTTGGATGAAGTAATTTTGGAATTTTTTATTTATATTTCAAAAATTGTTAAGCTTTTCTTATAATTTTACCCGAATATTTTCATTGATTCAACTCTCTATTTTTCAAGCTTAAGATCAACGGTGTTGTTGTTGTTGGTCCTCAGATCACACTATCTCATAGACAGTCCAAAAACAAATTTTATTTTTTGAACGTTTTTCTCTAAAAAATGCTGCAACGGTTTTGAGTACTGAATTCTTTTACACTTGAAGCATCAGCGATGAGGGAGTATAGCCAGAGCTAACTGATATTGCAGCCACTGCATGGTACTGCTGACTCCCTTAATTCTAAGGCTGGTCATTGTGTAATGTGTCCACTATTTGAGTCTGTATTTTGTTTTTCATTCCTCCCGTACTATGTATTATCTCAAGTATTTAAACAAAGTACTTATTACTATTTTTTATCCTTCCAGGTATAGAAATTTCCATCGATATACTGTATAGAAAGCAGTGATGTCACGATTAATCAGCCATCGTGAGAATTGTGTTTTTTAATATCGGAAGCGCATTGGAAAATTTCATGAATTCCTTGGTCTCGATTCAATTTATTTTAGAAGTATTTAAAAAGGATAAATTCTAGATTTATTGATGTCCAAGATTATCTAAGCACATAAAATAATCAAAATACGCATACATAAGAAAATTAAGAATCGAAATCAGAAAGCATGCAAAATGTTGGTATCGTGCCATCACTGATTGGCAGTGCGTTGTGAAAAAATGTTGACATCATTATGATTAGTTGTTATGTGGCTTTTAAGTTTTGTTTTTTGGATGAAAAATTTTATTGTTTGTGTCAGCACGTGCAGAAGAATTACAATTTACTCCATAAATGTAAAAAATTATATTTTAGAAATGTGTCGAAGGTTTCAAAATGGCATTTGTTTAAAGTTGAATGTCTCCTAATTTTTTGCTCCACTCCGATATTCTCTTGTTAAACGTTTCACTCGCTTTTTGTGCGCTTATGCCTAGAGAAGAATTTATCAAATGAATTTCGACACAATCTCGTCCTTATCTTCCTCAATGTCAGAACACCACTACGTAAAAGTTTCTCGATCTTTGAAGCAGTCTTCATCTCCATTTGTCAACGCTGAAAATACGCATATTTCTTCTCTACAACTCGCCTCACCTCTACCCAACATTGAAGTTAGTAATGGTAGCAGTACTGCTCTCTTAAAATCTGGCATGTATTCTACCGATGAAAAAACAGAAACCTTCTTTGGAGAAAATCGTAAACGGTCGGCACCTGTAGTCGGAGAGAAGAGTAGGCGGAAGAAAAGGAGTATTTGGTCGCGCATTCAATTACACCGCCTTTTTTACCCTGAAACAAATATCAAAGCGCCGAATCCGCTAACGACTAAAGCATCGCTCCTTTCCTACATCGATGGCCTAACCTTGAATAATAAAAAAGGTATTTTTATTTCATTGATGTATTTTTGTCACTTGTATATTTGTCTCCAGAAGGAGAACAAGGTCTTATATCCCGGCTAGCCAGGGTCGACCTTTTTCATTATTGTCACTTTATACAATAATTAACTGATTTGCTGATTTCTAACTTGCGAGAATTAATAACTATTATAACTAAACAACTCCATAATCAATATACAATATTAAAAATTTTGTTTCATAGTTCTCGGCCAAATGTTTTTTTGCTTTCCACTAAATCTATTATTTATGAACAATTTTCGGGTTCCCTGTATAAACTGTTCTTTGTAACTTGTTCAATTTCTTTAGCTTTTCCCATTTTTATATGGGATCGCTTTTTCTCGCCAATATTTTCCAGATAGGTAATAAAAAAATCAAATTTAAAGACAGTGTACATTTCCCGTTTGGTCCAGATATTATTCTCATTATTTTGAGGCACTTCATCGTTAGCGTCGTGCCAAAAACTTAATTTGTTAACTTTTATTAAGCCCGTTCAAGGAAAGATAAATTTTTTTATGATTGATCTGACTAATATTTTCAATGACGCAACAGATTTCATAATGTTTTTAGCTTAGTTTTATAGCAAATTACCCAGTGCCATCATCTGCTTCTGGGATCAAATGGAGTAGTGTTAATTATATCATTCGGATACTTCTATGTAAAACACCTTAATAGGACATTATGAAAGAAACGATCATCGAAAAAATCGTATACGGCCTAATTTTCGATTTCGTGGTCTGAGTCCAAATTGTTGGAATGCCCATTTTTTGTGAGTAGAGATGATCTCAGGTTTGGTTTTCTCCAATGTGCGTGGTTTTTCATATTGTTGTTTCCTTTTGCCCAGTGTTGCCAACTTTTTTAAAATTTTTTTATCTCGATTTCTAACTTTTTATAAGAAAAATTATCTAAAAAGATCTAAAATTAAAAATTTTTTATCTAAAATATTATCTAATTATTTTTTGATATTATAAATTTAAAAAAAACAAAAGTTTTACATATTTTTTATTTAATCATTTAAAAATTTTTGTTATAAACAAAAAAATCCATGTTTTCATCTTCATTTAACAATTCTAAATTATTTTCATTATCTTTAGGATTTGAGTATGCAAGATTTGTTCCAACTTTCTCGAGAACTTTCGCAGGTATAGAAAAGGAATGGCAGCAAGAATTAAGTCTCATGAGACCAAATTTAACTATTAAGGATGCGTTTAGTAAAGGCAACTTCATTTTATTTCTGATTTTAAATAGTTTGAATAACTGAAAACTCTTTCAATTTCAGCATTTGAGTGAGGTATTGATAATGCATGAAGAGCACATTCAATTATGTCATTGAATGGATTTTGATTAATTGAGTCTTTATATTGATATACTTCTTTCCAAAAATCATTTGTTTTTTCCTTCATTTTCCAATCTACTAATCGATTTTTTTTAGCTTGAATGTCAATTCTACTAATAGTTTCATCTTTGAATCCGAAAAACTTAGCCACTTCGCAAATAGAAGAAAAATCATTTGTAGGTTTCAGCATATTGCTAACACAAAAAAGTGAGGTTTTTTTTAAAAATATCAATGTTGTTTGGAAGTCTTTGCTTTAATTGATAAAAAAAAAGGGTCACCATGAAATCAATGCATCTCTTTCTTATAATTTTATCTTCTTCCAAACTCAATATATTTTCTTCCCTCAGTTTAGCGGAGTTCAAAACTATATCCTAAGTAAGGTCTAGGATTGAGATGTTCTTCAAAATGTATATTAAGTATGTTCATATTACTTTTGGTAATGATAATTTTATCAGCTATGGATTTTATTAATAAAAGCTTAACTTAATATAAATATAAAAGTAAATATAAAGTTACTACTAAATATTAATTAAGTTTTAATCGATCACAATTATTTGATTGGAAGAGTTTATTTACTTGAGATATTTCTATAAGCACTGGATGTAAAAAATGTAAATAAAGTAGATTTTTTCATCATTATACATTTCAAAAAGAATTTCTGAAGTGTAACACCTTTCATCTAACCTTGATTTAAAGTGCAGTTTTAACTCATTCCACTGTTTTAGTATCTGCTCTATAGCAAGCTGAATTGATAGCCATCTAGTAATAGCAATAGAGGGAATTTTTGCTGGACTGCAATCATTATTGAGTAATTTATACAAATTACTATACTTTGATTTTCTTAATGTAGAGTGAGAAAACCAATTATATGTTTCGGATATTAAAAATTCCAAGTTACGTGGCAGTGTTTGAGAACAGGACTTTGATACTGATAATTGAATAGAGTGGCAAACACATCTAGAAAGTATTAAATTAGGTAGTTCTTTTTTTAAAATACTGAAAACTCCATTATTTATACCAACCATAACACTTGCATTGTCAGTCCCAATGCCTATAAGTTTATTAAAGGCTAAACCATTTTTGAGATTAATGTTTTAATAGCATTAACAATTGAGTTTGCATCACATTCTTCTAATTCAACCAAACCTAAAAATGTAGACACAACATCAAAAGAATTTCTACTATAATAAATTATTGAAACACCAAGAAGTTTAGTCACGCTTATATCGGTGGATTCATCAATCAACAAGCTATATACATTGTTATCAATGTCTTTTATTAATTCATCTTGAAAAAATGGACTTAGAATATTTTTAATAATATTTGTGCATTTTGAACGATGCATTTTGAGCTTTGAAATTAGATTGCTGTCATCAATACTCTTTTTGCACAAATCTACAAAATGATCGCAATTTTTAATAGCTGAATGGCAACAAAAAAAGTGCAATTCTAGCTTCAAATTTGGATATTTTTAAATCTTTCGATGAAGTAGACAACAAGGAATTTATTTCTATGCAATTTCTGCTTCCCTTTTCGTACTTTTGATGCTTAATAGATTGCGCGTGTAGTCTCAAATCCTAAAGCTTAGCCTTTAATTCAACTTTGCAAAATTTACAAAAAGCTTTTTTGTCATCAGTAGGAACTGCCATAATCCACTTTTGGAGAGCAGGATCTTTTATCCACTCTTTTCGAAACTTTTGAATATATTTAGTTTTAGGCATCAAGTTTTTATATATCTACAATATAAAATTAAATAGCAAATTAAGAATAAAATAGAATCATAAGTATTGTAAATTTTTTTTTAATAAAACTGCGCTTGATAAATAAAAATAGTTTCTGATTATAAATTAAATTATATTTTAAAACGTTAATTTATGATCTTACAAGTTTTTAAGTTATGTTATAATTGATTATAGAAGAACAATGATGTTTTTTAAATATTTTTTGGATTATATGAATTAAAAATATAAAAAGCCATCATTGAATATCAAAAAACTAGTTTTTTTCATAATTTTTACTAACTAAACTAATTCAACGCTTATAAAGCAGCAAAATGCCAAATAATCAACACAAATATGATTATAGAAATTAAAAAACAAAAGACTAACCTATTTTATTTAATTAAAAAAAAATATTTCAAAAAAATTGCAAACTTAACGATGAAATGGAGTTGTATCAGTGCTAAAAAGTTTTGAAAACGTTGTTATGTTAAAGGTATATAATATATAATAATAATAAAATTTTTTGTTTTAAAAATACGACGTTACTAAATATTACCAATAAATTAAGTTCTTAAAATTATCTAAAAAATATATCTAAATTTTTTTTTATCTAAATTATAAAATCTCACATCTAAAGGGGTTCAAAAAATATCTAGATTTAGATAAAATATATCTAAATTGGCAACCCTGCTTTTGCCGCTTATCGATTACAAACGACACACTCCATTATTCACTGGTGGATAAGAGAGATAGATTAGCGTGCGTAACTTATGTCTTTGCGATAAACAATAAATCATCTCCATTCACAAACTATGAGAGATTTCCTTCATCGTTTGTTTCGTAGGGAGGAAGATAAAGAGTTTGTGTGTTGTGTTTGAAAGCATTAATGCGAGGTCACTTTCAAAAGCGTCGGAAGTTTCTTTTGATTAATAATGCTCGTGTGCTCGATTTTATGCGTTTTATCAGTCGCTATACTATATTGCCTTTATTTGTTTGTGGTGTCTGTAGTGATGTTTATATGTGCTCACGTCATCATCTTTCTAATTATTTTTATATTGTTAAGGTTGTCAATTTTTAATTTAATTGCAAATATCAAAACTGCCTTGTCAATAATACACTGCATATACTCGCATTTCATCCTTCATGCCTTTTTGAACACATCACGTAGGTAGGTAGACAAACAATGAACCGTTACTCTAAATATCTTCATCATCTTTCCATTTTCCTCAAGCACGCTGCAATGGGGTCTGGCTGAAAAGGGAACATGAGATTTTGTCGACAAATCTAAAACCTCAAATTTTCAATATTTTATATCTTTATTAAATTTATCTTTCGAATAAGCTCTTTACCAAATATTATTTATAGTTTTGAGGAAACCTCTTGTGTTTATTAATAATTAAAACAAAATTTTAAATATTTTGAACTTGATTTGGAAGTCCAAACCTTTTTTTGGTTGTTGTCTGGATCAAACTTTTGCCTAATCTTTTATCTGATTCAAAGTTTAAACAAGCTTGAATCGCATTATGTATTTTTTCTAAATTTTATCTCATCAAAATTTCCAATAACCTCAACTTCCTATAATTTTGACTAAAATGATATAAATTCAAAATTTCTGAGATAATCGTGATTTTCATCTTTCTCTGCCACTACAATGCATGCCACAAAATAAAACAACTGTAAAAATTCTTGCTTTTTCATTTCAATAAATGAGTGAGGACAGGACAAATATATTTGCACTAACAAATTCAAATATTTTTTCCTTTCCCACTCAAATGGACAATCAATATTTTCCATTTTTTCATAGCAAATAAGTTTATTTAATATGCCCAATATGATTTCCTTTTTTATCAACAATTTTTGATTGATTTGAAGCTTCTTCATTGATTTTATTCAAGCATAGAGAAAAGATTAGTCAAATTCAAAACTTTTTCCATCTATATGTTAAATGCAAGTGCTCATTTTTAAAACGTTCCCAAATTTTAATAAGAATATATTTGAAAAAGGCGTGTCAAATCAAAATAATGAAAATTATAAATTGATACGCTTAATAAATATTAATAATATTGAAAAATGTGATATTTTCTCCTAAATCTCCGTCCTCCAAATGTCCGCGCACCATTTTTGTCACAAGTAAATTTATTTTTGAAAATATTTCGCAACATTGCGATTTTAAATTGGTAGAATTAGAATGCATTACTAAAATAAACCTTCTTCGATGAGTTTACCCCTATCTTTTAAATTACTTTTTTCTTATGGAGACAATCTGGAAGAGATATTGTTTTTTATATCTAAGCAGGCCATTTGGGCTTCAAATTGTTTCGAGGATGAATTTTCTTCAGGCAGAATTGTCCGTGAACCCTTGAACAAAACTCACCATCACTAAACTTGTGCACACGTCAATTTACTTTTGGAAAGACCAGTCTTTCTTTCGTAAAAAGGAAAGACATTTCCTTTGTTTTTCCTTAACCTGTATTTTACCACTGTTGGGTGGGTATTAGAGCTTCTGTCTCGAGATTTCTCGAGAATTTTAGAATTTTTTTATTTCTTGATTCTCGAGAAATTTTTGTTGAGACTCAAGAATTTAAAAAAAATTTTATTACTGAAAACATGTTAAATTTTGAATAAATATTAATAAAAAATAAATAATTATGTGTAATGCACGATCAACTTTTGAATATTCAAATTTTGAAGAAATTTTAGGATGTGCAAAAAATATTTTTGCTATTTCTTATTATTCGGAGCATGGAACTGTTATACAAGAAAGCCAAATTCAAGTCGTATCTATTAATGAATTTGAAGAAGAATCTCTAACTCAAAGTTTAAATAGAGAAATTAAAGAATTCATGTATGATAAAAAAAGAAGAAAAAGTTAGTACAATAGAAGAAGAACAACAGATGTCCAAACAAAACAAAAATTTTGATTTATCAGAATCGATGCAATTGTTAAAAAATTCTCTTTTATGCATCCAACCAACTTTATGACAATGCGGAAGAATTTTATCTCCAGACGATTGAGTTTGAAAAACGAATCTTTAAATGCTCCTGTTTTTTTAAAAAGTTATTTTACTAATAAAACAAAATATTTTTAAAATTTTTAACTTCTCGAAACTTTTCTCGAGTCTCGAGAATCATATATTTTTTTCTCGTTTCTCGAGAATTAAATTTTATCGAGAAATCAGAAGCTCTAGTGGGTATACGCAACCATATCTTCAAAAACCAGGATATCATATTTTAATTTTTTTTGTTTATTCATTCTGTGTTACACGTTGTTTTGTGATTTATCAAAATATTTAGTGCTTTTCAGAAATACTAAAAAAATTATCATTTTTTCTCTAACGCAACAGTGTTTTAATTGGCGTGATATTTTTATGGACTTCTTAAAAACCGTTTTTTCAGAGATTTTTATTTGATCAAGATTTGAGGATTTTCTACAGTTTTATTCTTTGGAATACAAATAAATTTTTATATAAAAATATTTACCCCTTTGTGAGTAAAAAATGTTGAAAAATTGAACAACTTTGTTTATCAATTAGCTTATCTTACTTTGTTCTTTTAACACTAGAATGGCCGAGGTGTCGAAATCGACATTTATAAAACTTCTAATTCTTTTTTAAAAAAGAAAAGATAAACAAAAAGCTTCTATGACAATTATTTCTTTGTTTACAGATATTAAAACAATATTTGCTGAAACTATTAATATTCATTTTTCTAATTATGCATTACTTTTACCCATGTAGGCTTAGGTGTCGATATCGACACTTAAAAATCTTAGTATATTTATTAAATACAAATATCAAACAATTTATTATAAATTATTGAAATCTTTAATTTTATATATTATGAATTTTATTTTTATTACTAAACTTTATTTTTTTAATTTTAGGATTTTTGTAGTTTTATTTTTTACCTTTATTTTTTATTATTTTTTGTACTTTCTTGCTAATTTTTTTCAACTTTCAAAATGGCGGAAAAAATTCCAATATAGATTATTATAATATAAATCATCCCCAGTATATATCAAAAAAGTGAAAGTGAATTAGATATTGAATTATCTGATTTCATCAATACAAGCACTACTGATTCTTCATATTCTTGTGCTGAAGATGATGCAAAACTTGAAGATGAAAACAAACTGATTGTGGCTAAATACGGTGTTGCATGGAAAAGTCTTACGAACTCAATAACAGGTAGATACAGACAAGCTTCCATTTTTAAAGCTAAAACTGGTGTAGCTAAACGTTTGGAAAATATTGATTCTCTTTATGCAGCGTGGAAGTTTTTCATAGATGAGACAATAATAAGGAAGATCTACAAATGTACAATTGCTGCAGGTGGTGATTCAAATTTTAGTCAAAATTTTTCAATTGAAGAACTGAAGTCTTTTTTTGCAATTGAGTATGCTCGTGGGATATACGCAAAAAGACATAATGCTGACTTTCTCTGGAACAAAAGTTATGGACCTAATATTTTCAAAGAAACTATGTCTAGGAACAGATACAAAGAAATCAAAAAGTTACTACGATTTGATATCAAGTCTACAAGATCTAAAAGAATAAATGAAGACAAATTTACTCATATTAGAGATATTTTTGAAGCGTTTGCTCAAAACTTCTGTAAATATTATACCCCAGATTTCAGTCTATCAGTCGATGAACAGCTACTCCCTTCAAAGAACCGATGTCCATTTATAGTCTATATACCAAATTTGGCATTAAGTTCTGGGTGTTAGCTGAAGTAGTCTCAAAATATGTCTGTAATATCAAATCATATCTGTGAGCACAAGAAAAAGAATCTAGAAATGGACTTCCTTTGGGAGAAAGCTTAAGCTACAAATTAATTTTTTCCAAATTAAAATTTTTTAAATCTATCCTTTCTGATGATAACCTTTGTGAAAAGAATTTCTCCTTTTCTTAATTTATAGATTTGGTCGGATGTCTGTAAATATAAATTTTTTTCATGTGATTTTAAAAACATATTTTTAACTTGTAGTGATAAAATTTCTTTTTGGAAATTTGAAGCTGTAGAAATCTTAAATGTTTAAAAGAGTGCATTGAAAAGTGAAAAAATTCGCCATTGCTAAGAGAAGCTTTGAGAAGCATTTTTGCAACAGTGGTAATTTTCATAGACAATTTTTTAGAATTAGTTGCTAAGATAAGAGTTTATCGTCATCTTATTGATTTTGACTAGGGAAATATAAGTACTGCTTTCTTTGTCAAACGCTCTTGTGTGTGTTCTCTCTTTGTTGTATACACTATACATCCTCATTCCCTTCACAGAATGAATCGAAACGTAATTCTTTCTAACTACTTTTGCTTCTTCATTGCCACCATTCCTTTATTTCACTATTTAATGCATTCTATTTCGTATTTACATTGTTTATCACAACAATCTCTCATCTGTTCTACTTCTGAGCACTTCTTCCATTACTCTTCTCTGTCACTAAAACTTCTTCAGAATCGTCTACACTTTGCGAAGCTTTTGAGTAAACGACTTCGCGATTACCCCTTTTGAATGTTAGCGGTTCAAGTGCTGCCATTTTAAAGATTGATGGAGGCGCGTAACAAAATAAAATGGGGAAAAGATGTGCAATTATTTTAAACTTTATAGTTAACTAATTTATTACATTTAGTCAGTAAGTTGATGCTTCAATTTTGTATTTAGAATTTAATGTAAATTTGGAAAAGCTCCCACTACGCTACTTTTGATTAGCCTCAATACACTCCTTTACTTAAAATGGCATGGAATCTTACCAATGTATTTTTTTGATATGTGGAGAGAGAAAGAGGTTTCACCGAATTCCATAAAAACCTTGGCTAAAAAATTGGTTACAGAATTTTCGAAAGTTATCTCTAATGAGAGTTCTTGGAATCTTTGACCTGTTAAATGGGATATAAATCACTTCAAAGTGTTCATAATTTTTTGATTTAAAATACTAATTTTAATCACTTTTTTCCACTAATTGTTTCTAAAATCGTTGAAAAAAAGGAGAATGGATTGTTATCAAGAGAGATGCATATCGATACAAATTTTTAAACCATTCTATTAAATTCTAAAAGATTATTCTAATGAAACATTCTAGAATATGAAATTCCCAAAAATATACTCCTTTTAAAAGTGCAAAGATATTCATTCAAAAATATATTGAAAAAACCAATTTTTTTCCAATTTGATTCATGTTTTTTGAAGGAAGCCCCAGTCTATTGCTTACCCCAGTTTTACCATTTTTTAACTCTCCATATGTTTTATCTGGTTTCTTTGTTAAATATATTTTTAGATAAAAATTCAAAGTATTCGTATATTTTATTTCCTAACTGTGTCAAGGTAGCTTATTTTTTTAAACAACACAACGATTTGCAAACTAAGTTTGAAGGTAAGATACTTAAAAGAGCATAATTGCGATTTCTGATTCCGATTATGGCCCGAATTTGTTCCTCATTTCCTGCAAATGTTTCGCATTTTTTCAGCCTCCGATTCTATCTCGAACAACTCCAACTACTGCAATGCAACCACCCCGCCCTCCAACCGCGACAACATCAGCAACGACACTTCCTCCACAAGCTCACAACGAAGCAACCGCTCATCCTCTCTCCTCTCCCAAAGCAAAAGGTTGTCCAGTCTCTCCAATTGCCTACTCACCTCAGCACCCACCACCGCCCTCACCCCCTCCACTACTATCGCTCTTCATACTTCATCAACTCCCCCTCTTCCTTTTTCCTGTGTAGAATGCTCAATCTGCCTTGACAGGTTTCCCATTCAAGATGTAAGAATTTTCCCATTTAGTTCTTGCGGGTATCAATAAAATTTTTTAGGAAGTTCTATACAAAAATCGTACTAAATTTCGATATTTTATCGTATTTCATTTTTTCCGTTCATAATTTCGAACCGTAATTCTATCAAAAAAGCTGTATCGTACCTACAGTACATAATTCAGGTACGTTTTAAGTACAGGTTATTTATAATAATTTCATGGGTATATTATAAAAGGGAATGTTCTTGATATTTCATTTTATTATAATTTCCTACGACCCCGAAAGAAGAAAGATTTATTTATACAATTATAAAGAAAAAAAGAAGAGTTCGTGACATCAGTAAGACAAAATGTTTACAAATTTAAATAGAATAGACAATATATTTTCAATATAGAATTTTTTTTATGGGAAATATTTAAAAAGGCCTTAAGCCCGCTGATATGAATAAAACCCATAGACATTTATAAAAGTGTAAGTAATATTTGGTAATGAATGAGAAGAACAAGGCTGCCACAAAAGAAATAATCATGAACGCAAGAGGAAAAAGAAAAGTATCAAAAAGCATGAGAAGAAACATGAAGAGATAATTTGTATATATAATAAATATTTCGTTAACAAATTATGAATATAGACAAGAGTAAAAAAAATAATGAAATATGATAAGAAAACATATGTATTGTATATTATATAAGCTAAAAGACGATGAAATAAGAAATAAGTAATAAAATACATAAAACAAATGGAGAAATAAAATACAAAACTTGTACAAGCTAAGAATTTAGTTGATATTTACACGCATAACATTCCGTAGAATGACAAATAAATTCATCATTTTTCATGAGAAGTTTTTTTATTCTATTTTTATTTTAAGAACGATACAATCAGTGTCAATTAAAAAAGAGTTGTAGTTAAGAGATAATTTGTATTTTAAAGATTGTTTCGATAATATACCGAAAGGTGTAATGATACACTCAAGGCAGTGCTAATTATTATTAGATAAAATTCTAATTATGTTTGCACTGATCCATTGAAGAAATAAAAAAATATTTTTATGCCAAGTGTTGACTTTTGCGATCTTCAGTATAGCCTGTTATTTTTGTATGAGGACAGCCGGCAGTCTAATTTTCATGGTAAACTCGATTTTTGTCTCACGTTTACTTTTAAAACAGCAGACAATAACAATACTCAATAGCAAAGACAATGCAGTGTTCCTGATGAAGCATTTTTAACACATTATTAAATAATAATGCCACAGTAAGTGGTGCTAGAGTATTAAATTATCCTTCTTCTATTTTCGATCTGCAATTTATTTAAATAATAATTATAACAAATATAAAAATTGTAAAAACTGGACACTTTATTGCTGATTTTGCTAACTAGTTTCGGAGTATTAAACTCCTTTTTCAAAGCAAATATATAAATGATAACATAGTGAAAATGGATGTGGGGTCGTTCACAATTGACGTCAACTAAAACTGGGGGGGGGGGGGGGGTATCCAAAGTTGATATAAGTCAATTTTGTTAAGTGATGATATATCTAAAAGTTGACATGAGGGGGGGGAGGGGGTTGAAATTTATCAAAAAAAAAGGTTGACGTCAATTGTGAACGACCCCTAACGGGAATGAGGATCTTGGGGATAAACAATCTTTGTGTTAAGGAGGTGATGATGTTGAGGATAAGCAATCTTTGCGTTAAGGAGATACAAACTTAATAAGGCAATACATACATACATACATACATACATATATAACTAAGATTAAGAGCAATATAACAAAGGAGGAAGTGCATAGTAACAAGATTATTATATAACACACGCGCGTAAAATGAAAACAATAAGAAAACACATAATGTATAGAAGTATAAGATGAAGATTAATATAAATATGGCATACATATATATCACGCTTATTCCACCCTATTTTGTTTGTAATTTTATTTAAAGTTTTATTATTGGATTTTCAATTGAGCAAAAATTGGTAAGATTTGATTAATAAATTTACCCTGTTAGTTAGTTTAACTAGTTAGCTGATTATTGAAAAAAACTTTATAATTAAAAAAAATATTGGAAGCGTAGATTATCTCGTAGTGGCGAGGTGTCAGAAATTCAAAGGAAACTGTGAACAGTGCGTCATTGTGTCCACCCCATCAAATTTTTAGAACACAAAGAAACAGACCGATCATGATGCGATAATACATTTAATCTTTTTAGCGTAGATGTAGCTATTCCTAGCAACACACAAATATTGTGTGTAAAAATGGCGAACAAAGGAGCATATCCTTTTTGAAATATAAATCAATTTTTGAAAAGCTACACTGAGTATGATATAATTTATTGAGTATTGGCAAAGTGATTAAAAGCAAAGTTTGATATTTTGTCAACCATGTGTAACTACTGAGCTCAAAGCAAATTAGTATCAACTTATTTAGAGGCAGACATAAAACTCTTCAAAACTACACGCTCAACAAAATATACTTATATGAAGACGCATTATTTTTTGAGATTGATTGACCTTGTTTTTGGGAATGAAAATAGATCTCAGTTAGAATAAGTCATTAACATAACTTTTACAATATTTCCCAGGTTAGTAAGAACACTTTTTTAAATCCTAATATATGGTAGACCAATGATCCATCTTTAAAAACCTAGTACAAAAATGCTTCCTCTAATTTTTTGACAATCCAGGCAGAAAAATTATTTTTTGCGACACCAAAATAGTTTTATCTAACAATGTTCTAAAATTGTAAATTGAGACTTTCAAATAAGTAACAGTATAATACAGTTTCATTAGATGTCAATTCTTAATATTGTTCATATAATATGCAAATGTTATGCTAAATTCTTTCCGTACGTTCTTCCCATTAAAGCGCCTATATTTTTGAAATTGCTGAGCTGAAGCTTTAAAAGCAACTGTCGTCAAAGAAGTCGTCTGAAAATCTTGAATTTCTCCTTGACTACTTTATTCCTTCGGGCATAATATGAACAAAATGTGAATTTTGCAAGACCTGCATTGTCTATGATCACATCATAAAATCATATATTGACGTTGTCAACTTGCAAGAACTGTTTTAAATTCAAGTATCGATCAAGTCAATTTTTTGCTTTAATCAGTTAATGAAATCCAACACTTTCTTAATTACTATTTATGTTGGAATAATTTATGCATTTGATGATTTATGATGCTTTTCATGCCCATCTTTATATTTCCGTATTTGTAGTACCTGTATATCAGGGGTGCACATGCGGGGAGGCTTTTCTCATTTTTAATCCTGGTTTTCTTCCTCCAGAGAATTCAAAGGTTTTTACGTCTAGGACGCGATTCTAACGTTGTTAGCAATCAAATGAACCCTACACATTAAATTTGTGAGCCTTCGTGTTAGGATTGTATCTATCTCGTAGCTCAACGGTTCTTAAGCTTTTATCGTATTACACCCCTCAAGACTTTCAGATTAATAATCATGACCGCTATAGCTATTTTTATATGCTTTCATTTGGCATAAAAATATTAAAAAATTATATGCTTTTAATTTACTGAAAATTATACAACAAAATAAAATATACAAGTACTGAGTAAGTCAAAACTTAAAAATCATGCAAAATTTACTCTGCCTCACTGGAAAGGTTGGTACTTTTTTGCAGATAAAAGTTTATCAAAGCGAAGAGAAATGCTTGAGAGACAACACCTCATTTCTGCATCAATTACAAGTTTATTTCCTGGAGATGTTTTTAGAGCCATCATTGCAGAGAATCCAGATTCGCAGCGATAATTAACTAGCGACTAATAATTAACAAAGTCAGTGCAGGAATGGAAGAAATAGGATATTCACTTTTTAATTTTACCCAAAATGCTAGAAAATCTTGTTTGGGGGAATTTACATTAGCAGCAACATCAGTGTCATTGCTGGTATTCTTGATCACTGAAAAGAGCCCGTAAATCCGCACCTCAGTACCACGGTCATTCAATCCTGGAAAGTAGCTTTCAATGACTTCATTCACTGCTTTAAGATGAAATGAAATTTCACTACGAAAGCTGCATTCATTTTCTGGTGAAGAATTTAAAATAGTTGTCATCTGAAGAAAAAACGTAGCATCCCCATCCTGAACTCGTTTTTGATAAAGCCTTAACTTAGACTTAAACTCTGCCACTTTATCAAGAACTATGTGCATCATTTGGATATTTCCCTGAAGAGAAATGTTGAGAGAATTTATCTCAGAGAAGAAATCAGCAAGGTAAACAATCTTGGATAAAAAAGATCATTCTTTATTTTTTCATAGAAAAAATTATTTTGAAGTGCAACCTTGCTCCAGCATTCTTGTTATTTGTTCCCGAAGTTGTAAACAAAACTTTGCCACGTGAAAGCCAACGTACCTCCGTGTGAAAAATACAAAGACTTTAAATACGCATTTGCAACAAGTTCTTTTAACAAGTCATGCATGAGAAAAAAGCTTTCTAGAATATTGAAAATATCTTCTCGCTGTGAGAGCAAGTTCTCCTTCAAAAATTTTCTCAAGGCAACGAACATAAACAAGAAGTTGAGAGCACGATGCAACATCTGTAGACTCATCGAGTTGCAATGAATAAATAAATGAGGCTACACTTCACAGCACCCACAACTTGCAACAAAATGTCTTCACTCACTCATGTCCGAAATACGACTTTTAATTGTATCATTCGATAGGAAAATTGCTTTTAACTCTTTTGCTTGACGTTCTGTCGTGGCTTCTTACCGATTATACACAAATAAAATCGTCTGCATTTATCAATGCTCTTAATACAAATCTTCTGCTTTACATTAGATATCGTCTGATTATTCTGGTCTTTAACGGGTTAAATGCAAAGCTTAGTCAGTTCCTCCCCCATAGTATGAGGTTTTTAGTCTCTGCAATTTTTAAAGCAATTGTATATAACGCCTCCAACACTGCCTGTTATGACGAGCAAAATGACCAGTGTAATATCAATACGACTGGCTTTCAAAGAAACTTACTTTTGCTTAACTGGTTATCGTACATTAAATATCGTCTGTATATTCTGGTCATTGTATAACTGATTAAAATAGCTCATGCTTTTGTTCATCAGTTGAGTGTGAAGAGATTCAAAATGCACATTCAGTTTCTTTGGTTTCATACTTTCATCAAATAACGCATTGCGGCCTAACCACAAAGTTTCGAAGAATACTGCTGAAGCCCATCTTAAGAAAAGGCTCTCCATTGTATGTACGTTTTTTAGCAGACATTTTGAAAACAGGAAAGAGTATGAGCAAAAAGTTAATAAAAAAACAAAGTTTTTTTTATTCATGGATTTAAAAAATTGATTTTCTAGAAAATTTTCATATTTCTAAGCAATGCCTTACGTTACGAAAGATTGAGCTAAACTTGACCTTTCAATTCGAAAGATTAATCTTTGAAATGTTTTTTGTAAAGCATATGATCATTCAAAATCTGCAAATCATTCCAACCTTTACATGCAATAAATGTTATGCATATATTTATGTGGTTAACCAGGCCACGTTACAAAAGAGATGCATACAACGTATTTATTAGTACCTGGGTTTGTCAAATCAAACATTATATTCCCATAATTCCAGCTAAATATTAAAGATGTATAAAATATCAAAATGTCTTATCATTTGAGTCACAAATAACAAAGTTATAGGTAGCTTATACCTTAAAGACAAGCGTAAAAATATATTCTTTCCATAATACCTAGGTGTGGTAGGTGTTCTATTTATGATAGAGTCATAGTTTAGGATTGAGCCTGTATTTTTCCTAATTTTAAAGTCATTAATCCAATTTTATAATACCCGTTCTTTTTGTTTGCGTTAGAACACTTCCCTCTCCCTTTTCGTTTTTATTTAAATTTCTACCCCAAAAGGTAAAAGCTTAGCCGTGTAAATTTTATGTTATAGTGTATACAGAGTATTGTACAATTATGTGTTTGCATCAGTTTTCAAAACCTCTTAAAAAATCGCTATTTATCTTCTGGAGCATATTCATCAATTACTTTTTGTATTGCGCAAACAGGAATAATGTCAATTGATCGATCATTTGTCTAATGAATGCTTATCAAATTAAATTAACAACGAAATACACTCGATATTTAATTGTATTTCTGCATTTTTAGGCTTTTCAATTGATAAATTGTTGTCACTCATTTTGTTCAAACTGTCTGAAGTTGTATCTCAGGGTTGAGATCTCCGAAGGTCGAATTAATTTGTCTTGTCCAGGATGTTCAGAATCCTTAAACCCATCAGATATCTTCAGCCTGTTGTCCGATTCTCCTGACATGATGCAAAAATATGAAAATTTCTCCCTTAGAAGATGCCTAATACTTGATCCAGACTCCAGATGGTGTCCGACTCCAGATTGTGGGTAAGTTATCGCTCATAATCCTTACGCTTTCTATATCCATGGCATGCGACAAGGATTTTCTGACAAATAGCGAATCTAACTGACAAAAGTTAAATGATGAATTTCATTAGGAATAATTAAATATTTTAGACAAAAGGAACGAGGGTTACATTTCTTAGAAGTTCACTTCTTGAAAGATATACTAGATTTGGTGTTAAGCCTTTCGTGACCAGTGTATCATATATGATACATAAACAATTTTACCTTTATCTGCTTTTTCAAATAGTTTTGTATATGAATCTTCTGCTTTTTAATAAATATCCTCTGATTTTTTTGGTCACGAAAGGGTTTTGGTGTATAAAAAAGAGTTAACTTCATCCTAAACACACTTTTCGTTGAAAAGATTTTTGCATCATCACTACTCTGTGCAACCAGTGAAAGAAAAGCCTTTTAAAGAATACATGAAATATCAAGATTAGTTTATGAACTAAATCTTGTTTCCTGTTGCAATTTTAACTTCAATAACAAAACAAGGTAAATAACTTAAATTTTACACATTTAAACATCAATCTTACTTTATTATTAACAAAAAATTGGAAGTAATATTAATTTCAAAAATATGTGTGTTTGAAAAGTTTTGTGGGTAAAATGCCTGTTTTAGTATCTTTTGGTTAGTGCCGGTGATAAAGTTCTCTTTTGGGTATAGAAGAGAAGATAGCCGGTTATCGTTGGTGTAATTAACGAGAGGCGCACGAAATCGAGAAGAAAAGAAAGAAGTTTTAACTTTTTAGACGTGGTTATAGGCCAACTTCAAGTGAGTCTAAGGCAGCTTCTTAGAGTTTTGGCTTATATATGCAGTAAACTTGGTCAAGTGATGTTTTCTGAAAGATGCAAAAATACTTTATATCAAAGAATATAATATGCTAGTGCAACTTCATTTATGTATAAATTTTTAACATTGATGCTTCCACCTATTTTTAACAAAGCGAATTAGACTTTAAAAATTTATAATTCTTCCAGATCAATTTTTCTGTCTCCTATCTTATAAATTTGAAACTGCAAAATACCTTAAACACATCCGTTCTGCCTCACTGGTTTGTTTTCGATCTATAACAGGGGTTTTCAACGTGTGGGTACCGGAGTTTTAGTAGAAGGGTCTCTAAGCTTTTCAGGAAAGACGTAGGATGATACTAATTGGCATTCATTCCATTTATAAACCTAGGTCTTATCTCGGCAAGGGATTGCAAATGCTTAAACGCTGGGAAACACTGATGTGTATCTAATATTAAAAGTGTGATAATATGCACCATATTTCAAGGTGGTTTGTGAATGCCGATGTTAGATGAGTTTTTGTGACATCGATTTTGTTTTTATCTAAACCAAAACGATAGCATTCAAAAACTAAATTATTTTGTCGAAATTATTTGCTTTAAGTTTTTTTTCTAAAAACTTTCTCCTCGTAAACTGAACTTTGTTCTTTTACAAGGCATATGTGTAATAAAAATGTTCATTCTTTAATTTTATTGAATTTTTGTTAGACCAAAGTGATGAAGCTTTTTATTTTGCGTGTTTGCAACGTTGATCATCACTAGAGAGAAAGTGTCTACGAATTTATTTTTTAATCCAACATTTATAAATACAATATTTTTAAAATGGGAGTAGCGCTAATTACTACGACTCGTCAAAAGGTGCGACTCCCACTCAGGTTCCACACGCCTGATACTACCTATTTATTATCATTATTTACATCGTACCCACTTTCTCAAAAATATTCATATTTCCTTATTATTTATACTAGATATAGAGAAGTAAAAACTTTATGCTTTTTTTAAAATAATCTGATTTATTCTGTTTATCTTTTTCTTGACAAAAAATTCATAAAAGGTACTTAAAAAAATGACATATCTATCCACAAAAATCGATGCTTCATTTTAGGAAGGGAGGCTATGCCCCTGTAGAAGGGCATATTGTATATTATTGCGAGCGAAGCAAAGTGTTGGCATACCCACAGCTCAATTAACTTCACCCGTAATCCCCTTTTACATTAGTTACGCAGTGATAGCGAGTGGCTGTGCAGACTGCCCCATGCTGAAGTGCGAAAGACCAGGGTGCAACACCTTCTTCTGCTACCACTGCGAACAAACGTGGCATCCGAATCAAACATGCGAAGCTGCTAAATCCAAAAAACGCAACCTCAATTCCTCCTCTCTCTACGCCATTGACTCCATCTCTCTTTCAGCCAGTATGCATTTAAAAACACTCACCATTTCACCACAAATTTTAGCTGCTTACTTCATTTAAATTTAAAATAATACTATCTTGCTTTTCTTTAAATTATCAATATTTTGTTAGCGAGTAGTCAGACCTAATTTTTATCCTGTTTATAAAATATTGAATCTCTATATTGAAATCTAACCACTTCTACACGCCTAAACAAAAAAGTGGAAAATAAGTTATATACAGTAAAACCTTAATAATGAGGACACCTTGACATTATCAACACTTTCATGTGTGGCCATTTCGTTTTACATGGTAATTTATATATTTGAAACCTTGATACAGAGATGGTTTCAGGTGTACTACATAGATGCTCGCGTACGGAAAAGCGATCAAAAGAGCATTAAATTGTGTTCATGTCTTTCGGTCATAGCTTCTTTTATTCATTGGAATTATTAAAAACATGATAGCAGAATTACCACCACGTGTATATGTTTGTAAGATAAAATGTTATGTGACTGATGCATTATTTCACCTTCTTTTGAAGATGTTGTTTTTGGTAAACAGAATATCAAAGCTATGGAATCTTCTAGATCTATCATGCGACGGTTAGTGATTCAATTTAGAAAATAAAGAAAGATAATGTTTCTTATAAAAAATAGAGTCCAACGTAAATGTTCAACGAAAACCATCTGTTCGGGTACAGGATCTGTCGCAGGCAGATGGCAAGCATTTCCAGGTCTCCAATACTCCATGTAGCTGAGATACCAAAGGAGTGGGAAGAATCTCCAACCACTCCCAATCCATGGAGGGAAGCATCGGTAAAAACTTCGGAGACCGGGAGAGAAAAGGATTGCATGTCCCAGAGATGAGTAGCCTTTTCCAGGAGTTTAGGGACCAGGATGGCAAGGAGCACTTTGGAGATTCGGGAATTTGGTTGGTGGTATAATGCGGCGAGTGCCCTGAATTCGCCAGGCAGTGTGGCCATTCGCGCGTTTTGAAGAATGAGGCAGAGTCGTATTAATTAGTGCAACTCCGATTTCATAAATAGTTATATTCATATGTTAAATTAAAAAATAAATTCATGGACACTCTTTTTAGTTTGCAACATTGCAAAAACGTTATTTATCATTTAAGTCCAAGCCTTGAATTTTTGCAACCCAAATTGAAAAAGCTGAAAATTCAATAAAATCAAAGAGAAGAAATTTTTAGGAAGAAAATTTAAAAAAAATATATTTTTTGAAAAACTTTCCAATTTATTTGTATTATTACACGTCTAACGCAAAGAACATCTACAAACATATTGACCATAGACGTCACCCCATACACTGAAATACGCATCTCAAGAGCAACGGCATAGCCTGATGATGAGGATAGTATTCAACTTGATGAGAATCAACTGCTTCACTTTTGATCATCATCAACAAAATGAAACCAGAAGGATTTGTTTGCACTGCTAATGGGTGCAGCTTTGTGCGGACTTTAGTGAAAGCAAAGAACAACGTTTAGATGATTGAACAACTTCAAATGTTGATTGTGATGTTATGGATGAACATAACTCAGAAAGTGCGGAATTAACACTTCAAAACTTTCCAACAGCAATTGATACGGTCAAACAGCTGCAGTTTTTTCTCCGAACCAAGGTTGAGTAATGTATTTAATACTTTATTCTGCATACAAAATAATTTTGAAGAAAAAGTAAGCAAAAGTATTCTAAGGTAAAGGTAACCTCGGGTGTTTTCATCGAGAAGGCACAATTGTGCCGCTTGTATCGAACTATGAGGAAAGCAGGCTTGATGCGGGATCGAACCCAAGACCTTGAGTTATCGAATCCAACATCTAACCAACCCAACTCACGCCCCTTAAAATAACTTAATCTAATTAAGTTTTTTATTAAATAATTTAATCTAAAACCAACAAAAATCTCCCAGTTCTTCAAACCTAAAATTTCCAATTTTTCAAACTAAGCATCTTTGCATTTTCTGATTTTACTTTTTTAGTTTTTTTTGACAATTATGCTCATTATTATTGTTGGAAAACGGTTGTATATCATGGTTTACTGTGCCAAATTAAAAATAAACAGAATAGCAGATGGGAATCATCACCTTGATAAATCACACCTTACTACCCGGGACATTTGAGATCAGTTACGTTTTACTGTGTTTGCAATATTAGCCATCAAAAATATCGAAAATTGAATTTCTTCGAACCGATTCTTGAAAGCTCATAATTTGATCATTTTTTTTATAAACAACTCATGTAATTAGATGCGTCAAACACGAATATTAAACTTTTGTTTTTTATACAAATATAAAAAATCGAAAAATTGGCGTATATGTACTTTGTCAGTATCTTCTTTTTTTTTTATATAATGTGGGATTTTTTTTCACCAAAAAGCTGTCAACAGTTTTATCGACCTTCATTTTTAACACAAAAAAGTTTACTTTTTTTGATGTATGGAAACTGGTTATTTTTTGAAAAGGTAATAAAAATGCCGAAAATCCGATCTTTGTTGACCGCTCCTTGAAAACTCAAAAAAATTTAATGCTTTTTTTGGATTTAGTCTCGTATATCTGTTTTTTTATTTTTAAAATAACTTTTGTAATCGAAGCTGTTTTGAGTATGCGCCTGCCTAAGAAGTGCATAAAACACTCATTCTTGGACTGTTGTGAAATCACTTTGACATGATTTTTGTTTAAATTTTAAAACGCAAAGTTTAAAAAACTTTCTTTTGCAAAGTCAACTTGTAATTTTAACGTAGATGCCATTTTCCGACTAAATGAATGATGGTTTACAATTTAAATGTTTTCTTCTTTAGACACAAGCCTCAATGTGAAAGCGTGTCCAAGATGCAATACCTTCATAATGAAAATTAATGATGGCAGTTGTAATCACATCACATGTACCGTGTGTACCTCCCAGTTCTGCTGGCTTTGTTTGCGCGAAATCACAGATCTGCATTTCCTAAGGTTTCCCTTAAAACTCTTTCTCACTTCATTCTTGTTGCTCTGATTGTTTGTAAACTTTGATAGAGCTTTTCCAATCTACCCAATCTTTCTCCAGTTGCTTCAAATAACTTCATTTTTTACTCAAATCGGTGGTTAGATTTGAAGAAAATTTAACTTATTATAGTTACTTCCTTGATATATCGTTGAAGCATTGTCTCATCTCTGTCGCATATACAGATTCTTCTTGTTCATTTTCATCACCCCGTTTTATTATTATGAAATAAATAAAGCGGTATTTTACCGATTCTATCATTTTTTAATTTGAAAATTCTATTTTATCAATATTTAATTTTAAATATTAATGTAACTAGCTTGTATTTATCTTATATTAGCAATGCCTGATTACTTTGACATGTATTTTAATTTAATAACAACTCTTAAAAAAATTTATTTAAGAATAATAAGATTTTAAAGCATCTAAAATTTTGGGCCATAATCAAATCTTATCGATCCAACTACAATCATTAATCTATTCCTTATCTAGTTCTAAGTTTTGACTATTAAGTTCTTCAAAATAAAAGAACTCCTTTTATTATATCATCAAATTCAGATGAAAGCCCTTTAGTACCGATTTCAGAATGGGAAGAACGTTAACTAAGGTTTCTAAAAATTTCCATTGATTCTCAGAAATTTTTTCAAAGTGTCATAAAGTTTCAAAGCCGTAGGAATGAGGCTTTCAAATTGATAACTCTTAGTTGATTTTTGAAAAATTTAGCAACTTTTTTTCATTTCATGCATATTATTTTCTTCGGTTGCTCAATTGAATAAAAAGTGGTGCGTTTGCAATTTTTTGATATTTTCTAATTATCACCAGTAAAATGTGTTCGATAACCTTTGATTGATAGATTGCCTGTTTCGAACCCAACCCTTTCATTAGTGTACTCGAATAAATGCCTTGATTATACTTGTTTAATTTTTTTTTACAGAATTAGAATCTATAGCACCTTTATTCACATATTCATTTTATATAATGTTTTAGTTCATAAAAATTGCCTTGCATAGTTTGCAATCTTTTTTACACTTTGCCTGAAAAAGTCTTGTGATATTGTGGATAATAGATATTTCCTTTAAATAAGATTCGCCTCCGCCCATTAGGTATCGCTGTAGCGTAATTATAGTCTGGTTTTCTTTGTGGATATAATGGCTCACAATTTTGCGTAGTTAATTTTGCATTTTATGCATTATTTTCTTTGCAAACAATCTACCTGTCCGAGGATTTTGTGCACTTATATTTATGTAGGCGTCTGCTGTTATTTTCGCAACTGTTTCTACAGGACCACTCTTGTAAGGGATCTTACTCTTGTATTATGTCTTTACTCTTGTAAGATAGATACGAGTAAGCTTTATCTACATGTTTACATTTGCTTCCTTGCTCTTTTAGCCCCTCTGGTTGTACATTCTGGGGGAAGAGACCTTGGAGTCGAAAGAAGAAGATCCTGTGGCAAATAGGAACTCTGATTGGTGCTCCTATCGGCATAGCTTTGGTTGCGACGATTGCTATTCCTGCATTTGTCTTTGGTGTTCCTGTCATTGTCGCTAAAAAGGTTATCGCTCGCTTATCACTCGTTTTCCTTCTCGATACTTGATTCTCCTTTTTTGAACACCTCGTGGAACCTTGTAAAATTCCATATTATACATTACAGGCATCTTTTTAGAAAAAAACTTGGCAATCTGAATAAAATATTTACATGTTCAAATACGGTATATCGGTGTGCCCGTTTTCTAGTTTCTAGATAATGTTAAGTATGTAGAGATAGCTAAATGTTGAGCGCCCTTCACAATATCGAGAAAGATTGCCTATTCCTTCACTTTGGTTTTGCCTAATTGCAATTTTTTGAAAACATGATTTATCAATTAGACATCCATTTTCTGTTTATATATTCTATATGTAATTGATCTTTCCTATTTCTGATATACGTTGAAACTTGTCTATATGCAACCGATGCCTAGGGACTCAATAAAAGTGTTTGTTATGCAGATGTGTTCGCTATAAAGAATTTCATTCGTTACATGGATAATCTGAAACTCTGAATAGTATTCACTGACGCAGGTTTTACTGTATACAGAAAAATGTAAAGCTACCTTGTAGTGTTTTAATTAACAAGACGCAAGTGCTTTATGTTGGATCGAACCTTAGACTTTGTGGTTTCTCAGCTGAGTATCTAACCCTAACCCTTACTCACACTACACAGAAAAGGGAGGGTGTATCATTTAGAATACACGACACTTATTTTGTTCTAAAAGGTTCAACAATTCAATCTCATAATGTCTATGAAAACTAAAGCGTGGTTGCTCTCATCGTTAGCCAGTATTAAAAGGAGATACAGTAAATTCTCGATTTACTCGGTTGAGTATAAAGAGAAAACTCTCATGCCCCAGCTTAATTCCTAGATTTCCTTTAACTAACTAACGGTTTAAACGTTATTGGTTAAAACGAAGGTGAAAATTTTGGATTGTTCACATTTCACAGTATGTGTAAAAGATAAATAGTGCACTAAAGTTAGATGACTTCTTTTGTTTTGTGATCATATTTCAAATATTCTGTCATATAATCGCATCTTTTTCATTGCTTAAAGTTATTGATTACGCGAAATTTTGGTTATGATGGATGTGCGGATGTTGCTTAGGCTCTTTATATCGTTGTAACCATATGTTGTAAAATTATATTTCACAATTATAATAGGGGGATTTTTCCTAACTTTTATATTCTATTACATTAATTTAACTTTTTCAACTACAGTAATCAATAGGGGTAAACCTCTTAAGCTTTAACTTATAGAGAATGCTTAGTTATGTGCTATAAAAAATATTTGTCCGGCTGAAAAAATTTATGGGCTCTTGTTCAAATTACTAACTACATTACTGCCTCTGATCAATTATATCAATCAATGAAGAGGAAATGAACGAAAAAAATAGACTTAGCCTTAAAACAAGAAAAGTAATATGGAAAGTCTACTCAGAAACCAGAAAAGTCATTTAGAATGTACTAGTAAAAAAGATATTGAATTGATAAAAAAAAAAGTCGCCCCGCTGGATGTGCACCCCTGATTACTTTTATGTTTATAACGTCGTCTTCCTCTATGCTGTTTACGCAGAAACATTGTAATGCCCTGTTTGTTTAGATTTTTGCCAAAACGAAGTTTGCCAACAAACACAAACGAAACGTCCTTTTACTCGGCGGCACAACTTCCGCCTTTCTCATCTCGCCTCTCATAGCTGCCATCGTCGTGGGTATGTCCTTTTTAATTCAGCTTCTGGTCAGTTCCTTTTCGATTCCTTCTGCTAAGCTTTAGGCGTTCCCATGCTTCTGGCGTACGTTTACGGCGTAATCCCGCTGTCTCTGTGTCGTGGGGGCGGGTGTATAGGTTTTGAATCCAGCGTCAACACGTCATCATCCCCATCTAAAAAAGAAAACAAGTCTTCCTCCTTCACATCTTCTCTTCACCCATCTTCGAGTAAGTTAGCATTTTATACATTTACTCAATTACATATTACTACCATTTAGGATACAATTTGCCCCATTTATGATTTGATATAATAACAGAAGGGGAGACAAAAGATCATAGTGATTTAAGTATAGCTAGACTTTCTGGTGTGTTTTATTTGATACTGTTTATGATAAAGTTTGCTCCGTGCTTGATTTGAAATAATAAGAATGGGGAGACAACGGGGTTAAAGTCAGGCCCATATGTTTTTTCAAAGGGGATAGGGAGGCCATTTTTAATGGTCTCTATGTTATAGTGATACTATAACAATAAGATTCAGAAAAAAACAATTTTTAGGGTTAGATGATGTTATTTTTAAAATTTCATTATGTAAAAAGAATAAGATTTTTTAGGATGTTATTTTTAAAATATTTTTCAAGTTAAACTTTGTTTTTAGTTTGAAACATGACATGAAAATTATAGAAAGAGTTTTATTGAACACATTGAAAAGAAGAGTGGAATGGTATGGTATGGAAAGAAATATTAGAAAAAAGAGTTTAAAAATTCAATTCAATAAAACTAAGTGGATGAAGATGAGCGATTCATCAAAAATAGTTTTTAAGATGAATATTCTTTGTGTGTTTCGCAATAAGTGGGTACATTGCAGCTGCTCTGTAAGGTTAGTTTGTCAAAAGTTAGTAACTTTATTTGTAGTATTTGTAATGAATCTAAAACAGTAAAGACAAATAAGAAAAAGTTTTACTAGATGGGTCAGAATTGGGAGAAGGTAATCTATTTTGTTATTTAGGAGAGATTTTAGATAGGGTAGGTATTGTAGGGAACCCAGCAGAATATAGGATACGGCTAGCTTGGAAAAAATTAAATATAATCGAAAAGCATGGAAAGAAGCTGAGAAAAGTTGATTAAATTCAACAGAAAAGAGAATGCTTAGGATTGTGTGTAATTTTAGTTTAAAATCCAGAATAAGTAACGTAAAGTCAAGTAAAGAAAATAAATAAGGTTTCGAAAAAATGGCTTTCATAGATAGCTTGCTGGGATAATACGCATGAAACTGATTATTATTATTATATGCTTGTTTGCAATATGGAACTCAAAGTCACTTTTCTCATCTCGATTTCTTTCCTTTAAATGCTTCGGGTGTTAGCGACCAGCACGGAGAAAAGTTTTACCAAGAAATAAATAAAATTGAAAACAGAAACAAAGGAAAATAGAGACCGGCATGCTAGCACATTTTTGTTGGAATCTACGACGAGGTGGACCAGATGCTACGCATAAAATGATGAAAAAGTATAAGCAGCAAACAAATAATCCGTAATTTTTATTATAAATTATAAATATACTTAATTAAAGTTATAATCATTTGTTGAAAATAACGATAAAACTTATACTTTCTCATTTGCAAAAAATAGAGGGTGATAAAAAATTCAAATCTAAGAATCATGTTCAGAACAGTTCATTTTACAAGTATATCATATAATTTCACTTTTCGTAATAAAAAATAAATAACATTTTGTTGTAGAATGTAATTATTTTGAAATTGGTATCTTAAATTGTGCAATTTACACTTCATAATTTGCCTTGAAAATATTTGAATATTTCCACACTTGGATGATAAATAGGTTTGCAGTGAGGCAGAACACCTTCACAGTTGGTTGCGCTGACTGAATTTGGTTTTTAGCTTTCAATTAAAGCTCGTTTCAAACAAATGTTCACCTGCACGAAATAGATGCTTTCTTTTACCAAACGATTGGAATGATATTCTTCTGTAGATTCCCTTATATTTATTCTTCACTGTCTTCCAATGCCTACTAAATAAAGAGGGAAAGTGCTAACGCGCGTAATGCGGAAAATAATTTTGCACTTTAGATAAGACGGTAAGCGAGAGTAAGAATAGCGCCCTCTTCTCTAAGAACAAGTACAAATTCAAGAAGAACAAAGAAACGAAGAACAAACGCCTCTCCTCGTCCATGACCGCCATGAACTCAACCACTGGGGAACTGCCGTCTTCGCTGCCCGCTGCCAGTTGCAGTCGATGCAACAGCTTCAGTAGCAGCCTTCTCTTGAACCACCAGCACAACCAAGAAGACAGCAGCAACGCGATTTCGCGCGTCACTAGGAAGGACGAGGCGACTCCCGGGGCTGTTTCCTCGCAGAGCAAGTTCTCGTACTCGCCCACCTCCTCGTCTGCCCTAACCGGCGCCACTTTCGCCGCCACCAACCTCAGCGAACTCTCCTTTCCACGCAGCGACGACAAAAGCTCCTCCCACCTCAAAGGACGCACTTCCAGTGCCGACGCGGTTCAGGAGTCGTTGTTCAAAGCGCCCACCATCATCAATGCAAAGTCCTTCGAGAATAGCGGACCTATCCTCTCATTGCCCCCAGAAAAAAGCAACAAGGATGAGGAGGCTACAAAAGAGGAGCAACTGCGACAAAGTTACTCTCATCTCCCCAACATCGATGACGTTTGCAATGAGAGCGATATAGAAGAGTCGTCACCATTTTTGTGCCAGAAAGAAGAACCTTCTTCCAGGATAAAAAGTATCATTTACGATTGTATAATCAGTCTCTTGTTCTAATTTAATCTTTTTTTTTTATCTAAAAGAGTTCTTGTATCTTATAAAAACTAAAGATATTCTTTTTATATTTTCATCTCAGGAAAATTAACAAGGGCAGAGCTATATAGAATAGGGAAGCCATTTCATTGGTCAGAAAATCCAGGGTGTGTGAAGGTACAGATAAACTTTATTTTGATATGGGCCGTGCTAAAAAATGGATAATAGAATTAGTGACCTACTTCTAATTTGATTGGCTAAAAAGTAACACACTTTTATTTTTAAAATAAAACAAACTGGTTCTATACATACAACCCCATTTTGAAAGACCGCAGTATACTTATTTGTGAAAAATATTTCTTAACTTTTTCAGGCTTTACTCTCCAATAAAATAAAATCGTCGGCCTATAAGCAGATGGAATTTTCAAAAATGTAATCTATTTTTGTGGCTTCTTTAAAATCCAAAGTATATCTCGTTGAGGGCATAATGTCAATCATTCAAAACTATTCCTTTCTAAGAAGCATTTGTCGACCTGTTTGACCCTTCGCCCCCCCCTCCCCTCCCCCCATAAATTTCTTAATAAGTAAGAGTTGCTGTTTGTTTATAAAACATGTATGATGATCGCATTATAGAATGTAATGATCATTCGAATACATGATAATAATGTAAGATAAGAGAATAAAAGAAGGAATGCAGACTTTCGAATCAATCAAACATCATGCCAAGCTTTCTCTGCTAAAACTCAATCATTCACTTAAGCTCTCTTCTTTCACTCAAGCTCTCTTGTTTAATCTCTCTTCTCTCCAGTGACGTAGCTAGGCTGGGCATGAGGGGCCGTGCTCACTCTCCTATGTACCGCATGGTGCCTATTAAAGGTGCCCCCATGCATCTTATGCGATATCAGTTTTTGAAAATTTCTCTAATGAAAGGATCAAGAAAGTATAAATAATGTTGCGCAAGTTTTTTGTTTTTAAATTGTGCCCCTTCTATCAACCTTTTTCTGGCTACACCACTGCTTCTGTCTAATTTGCATTTAGAGTTAAATTAGAATAGTTTTCAATCGTTACAATTTTATATCAATGAATATTGTTAGACTCGCGCTAAGAACTTTTTTTCAACAAAAGTCACTTAATCTTTATCACTACGTTTGCTACATTTTGTAACATTTGAAAACTTTAATTTTTTCAATAATTATTTGGGAATGAATATTTCGACTAGCTATTCAGTTTAAAAGCAAGAATACTCTATTTGTAATTGACACTGTACATAATCAAATCACTTTTTTTAAGAAAATTTGTTGATTATTATAATAAAAATATAATATCGAAACAAAATGTTTCAGTTGTTAAAAATGTACTTGATCTATTTATGACAGCTGCCAGAATTTTATTTATAGACAGAAATATTCAAAAAAACGCAATGATTTTCTTTTCTCGTATACTTTGACTTATGTTAGTTTAAATAATTTTTTAATGATTTTGTTTTTAGACTTAAATAATTTTATAAAAAGTGATTAAATTACCATTTTTGTATACTATGATTCTTTACAATATGTAAAAAACACAAGTGTTACCAAATCACCCTATAAGGGCTAGCTACTTAAACGTTGACTTTTGCTGCTTATAAAAACTTGAAAATATCAAATAAACTCATTCTTTATGCCTCCTATTATTTTGAAATTATTCTGAGAATAGACAGTTCCATTTTAAAATAGTGAAAATTGATTTATTTGTTTATTTTGTCTCCTTTCTCTCTTATGTTAATTATGTAGCAAATTTTGAGTAAAAGGTAAAGGTGCAGCGGGTGTATTTTCATTGACAAGGCACTGGTGTACCGCTTATGTCAAATTATGAACAAATTCGTATCGATGAGGAATCGAACCCAGAGGCTTCCGTGCTAAGTTATGCTCTAAATTTTTTAGTTTTTGTTGAAGCTCTATAACTTTTTCTGATAGACTTTTTTTCCTTAAAAGTTATTATAAAAGGCAAATCATTGCAAAATGTTAAAAGTTATTTTACTTTTTGTAGATTTTTGTAGCTTGTATCAATTTAGCTTTTAAACTATTTTTGAATGATGCTGAAATGAAATAATGCAATCTTAATTTATTGTTTTATTTTTGTTTGCACAATTATAACTTCATTGTATACCCTTGCCCCTGAATCAATCACATTTTTTCATATAAACATCGCAGGGTGTCTAGTAGACTCTTTGCCTTCAGACTACATTCACTCATATAAAACTATCCAACCTTCAATTATTTGTTTTCTCTATTAATCAAATATCCTTTCATCAATTCCTGTAAGGACTACTTCATTTTCAAATGAAAAGCTTATTGCCCCCCCTCCCCTCCAATAATTTCGAGGATGTGCGCCCCTGTCGTGCATCTCTCTTCTAAACCTGCTGGTATTGCGTCAGAGAGGCCGTTGATAAATGACAAAGCTGCTTCTATTAACTTTTTGTTCTCACCGCAGGTTTGCTCTCAGTGCAATACAATAACGAACGGAAAAGCGTGCTCGCTGTTGCAAAACATCAGCCATCTCTTCAAAAGAAAACCACAAAGAAAGCAACAACAAACTCCTTCCTCTTGGTCGACTCGTCTCACTTCAAAAAGAAGAAAGTGGGCAATTCTTGCGTTGCCCCCACAAGCATTCCGGCAACCGCGCCCAACTTCATTTCTCTCTTCAGTAGCACTTCATCTTCAAGTGACTCCACTTCCCTCTCCAGCCCAGCTGCCCTCGTCACAACTTCAAATGATCTTTCCTTCTTCTCTACCTCTTCCTCCCCGTATGCCCCTTTACAAAATCAGGAAGAAAATCTCAAAGCAGAACTGAACACGCATGTCAGTATTCAAGACTATACTGATGATGTCATTCCTCATCGATTCTCTACTTCAGTGTGTAAAAAGCTTGAAGAATGCAACAAACAGTATGTGCCTTTCAATTTTATCTCATAAGTAATATCAATAGTAATATTCGTAGTTAAGTAACCCCACCAATAAGATTTCAATGAGGGGTGAAAATGTCTAACGCTCCACCAATCATTTTCATTTTATATCAATAAACCACTTGTTTCGCTTGTGACTATACTCTCTATATTTCTTTACTTATTTTACAGTTGAGTTTCAGGCACAAATTCTTTTACAATTATTTAAAAAAAAATTCGCCTCTAATAATAATTTTAAGGATATGCGCCCGTGATATAATAGAGATTTCATTATAACGCTGGAGGGGTCTTCGGTTCGCATAACACGAGTCCCATTAGACGTCAGTAGCGTCCAGTATAACGCGCGTTTATGGCTTGGACCCCGCTATCCGCGTTACAAAGGATATACTGTGTATCCAAATAAAATCGTTTTTTTGTTTTCCTAATATTAATGCTCTGATAGGACAAGGAATCGACTAGAGAAACTTTATAAAAAATATAAATTAGGAGGCTTATCACATAAGAAATATATGAAATCTCAGAAAAGGCGACAAAGTCTGATAATATCGCGGACAACATTCTAAATGTTGATGCTACAGCGCACCTAGTGTGTCCTGTGGTCATGATAAAAGATAATGAGAGAGTTGAAACGAAAACAAAAATCTTTCGGAATGATTGAAAGCTTCCAGTTAATTGCTGTAATTAGTATAAGGTCATATTTAGGGTTAAAAATTAAATATAGAATAAATTTTTAAAACTTTATACTAAAAAAAATAAACTAGCTTTATTTTATAAAATAAGTACGCTTCAAATTTAGCGCGATGAATTTACGCGTCACCATTTCAATTAAGGATTCGATTATTAGATGTTAACAATGAATATTGTGTATAGTAAAAATGGCTGGAGAATGAATTGAGGATAACAAATACGTTTATTTCAAGGAAATTTTATAAAATCTTTGGAACATATGGTCTCATTAATAACCGTAATATTTTTTTAGGTTAAGTTTTAGTGAAAGCGCAAGTTTTGCTGATGAAGATAAAGCGAGTGCAGTGGTCTCTATTGGCGAAGGATGTAGTGTTTCGTCAAATGCCCAATATTCAGGAATTAGGCATGTTTTTTAAATATTTTATACTTCCCCTTTACCATTTTGGCAGATATTCATGTGCCCCAAAGATTGAGGATTATAAGATACCAAAACATTGTAATATTTAAATTCCAATTGCTGAAAGATATTCCATTATGCATCCATAGAGAATTTTGGAAAACATCCTCTTTTTGGTTGACATAACCTAACCCTCAAATTTTAATAACTAACCTCCAAAAACTAAATTTCAATTAAAAAAATAAAGAAGTGGACTATCATGGGATTCAGCTAAAATTTCAACAATGCAGTAATTAAAAGTGTTTATGTGTGTTCACATTTGTGACCTTTGAACACCAAATACTCGATCGAATTAAGATTTCTGTTCCCTAAAGGTTTACAAGGGATCGTTTTTAGAATCATGATATGCGCATTTTACTTATCTATAGTATATCATATCTAGCGATAAGTCTTTTTGTTACACAACCAGTTGCTTCTGTACCATAACTTTCAAATCTGAGGGCCACTTGTGACCATTGTTTTCAATAACTGAGGAGGAATAAAGTCTCAATTACATGCAATGAGTAGTGTGATGGATGTCTCTCCATGTCCTAATGGAAAAGTCTCAAGTAAAAAAATCTAGCGTAATCACAGCTAATTCATCTAACTATGGTAAATTTGATCAATTTATCAAGCTATAAATCCTACTTTCAGACAAATTCACTAGCGTACATGTAATTTCGGGTATAATAGCGGTGTGTCCATTGGACAAAAAATTTTTATAATTACTTTCAAAAATTACAAAAAAAAACCTCCCAAAATTTGAGGATGTGCTCCCTGCTGAAAATAATATGGGAAGGAGGGGCATTGCGAAAAAAGTGATATTCTTTCCCTCGGGTTTACCATCTTCCATTCTGAAAATTGATAAAAGCGCAAGAACCTAGTACCAAGTCTCGACGTGAAATTTCATTTCTTACACTGTCTGTTTAGGGATTTGGAAGATGCTAGCATTAAAGGCCTTCCAGGCTCAGTCAAAGGCAATTCCCCTTCTCTAGAGTTTGCCTTTACTTTTTACGCATTCGTGACTCTTAATAATCGCATTCCTTATTTCATTTATGCAGGATCAAATCCTCAAACTTGTTGCATTCATCCTCCTCTAATAATTCCTTTTTGTCCTCCTCTTCATCTCTCTCCCCAGGAATGCTTACTGCAAAATCCACCTTCACCCACTTCCAAAGACGAAACCTTCTCGCTCCAACTTCTTGTAGCCAGACCCCTAAACACCACTCAAAAGAAGCTGATGATGTCGCTTGTGCTTCCAACCCCTCAGACATCATAATAATCGTCCAAGACTCCACTCTTCCCACAAACAGACCCGATCTGTCAACAAGAAACAAAGACATAACATTCCCACCCTCTACATCTCCCTTTGCTTCCATCGATCGCAGATTTGGACACTACAAATCTCAAAGTACTCCATCAAAAAAAGACAGTTTAACACCTCCAGACCTTTCTAGTTTCTCAGCATCAACTTCATCCTTGCACAGACATTCAGAACCATACTCACAGAACTTCTCCCACATCAAATCTACTTTGCAAGAATCCTGCAAAAAATCCTTGGATTTGATGTCTTTATCGGCATCGCAGCAGCTCTCAACAACTGTTATCAAATACCCCAGTTTCCGAAACTCACACTCCTACGGCGGAGTCAATGTCGGACTTAGGACCGCCTTTGTAGAAAAAACACCGAGCAGCAACTTCATAAAAATTGATAATAATGAAGGGAATCACAGAACTCAATAAAAGTTCTTTCATTCCTTGCACTGCGAAAAATGTCGAGAATGCATTAAAGAAAAATACCTGAAGCTGGTTGGTTAATTTGTTATAGATATTTTGATTCCCTTCAGCTTTTGCGTGATAAGGGAAGGGTGTCCAAATTTTCTTAATGTTATTGTACACTCTTCTTTCTTCACTGCTGACAAAGACTACAACTGCCACTAAGTCTTTTCCTTATTCCAGAGTAGTAATAGTTGTGTGTGTGTGCGTGCGTGTGTTTCTGTTTTCAAAACCAGTGATGTTAACTTATCTATTAATTTGCCTTCAAATTCACCTTTTTCTACCTTATCACTGTAAATTTGCATTCATCAGTAGAAAGTGCACACACAAAACAAAATATTTATTTACAACATAATATAATTTTTACTTGATGCATTCAAATTATACTTCTGTCCTTCTCTGCGAGTTTCTATTTTTATCTTTTAGATAGATAGCTCCATCAAGACTAAACATATTTGTGTATATTCACATCCCATGTATCATTCTTTGCTTTGATGTAATTGTCACTCTAATCCTACATAGTTTGGATGTGATTTGTTCAAGTTTTGCATGATCACATTATTATGTGGATTTTTGATTTAGTAAAGAATAAAATTGTTACACCCATTTCATTTTTACATTTATGCATAAAAATAATTTTTGAAGAAGGAATTTACTCTCCCATATGTCATTTTTCAATCATTTCATTCTCCCACGCTGATATTGTTCCAAGGATGGGACAATACACAAAACCAAATTCAGAAAAGCTTCTAACATTCCGTATTTAGCAGATTAGTTTGAGCAGTGGGGTTAAAGACAGTTTTCTGAAAGAGCAAGATCTATTTGAAGCTTTACTTCAGTTAAATAGATTATCACGTTGAGGCAAACTAATCAACCTATACATGTGCCTAATTCTCTCACGAAATTTAAATTTATTTCATCTTTGATAAACAAAAACATCTTGATAGATTTCGTATTAACTTTAAAAGCAGAAAGTTAGCTATCCTTAATTTATTTATAAACCTCAAACGCGAAATGAGAGATAAAAATATGCCCTATCTATGTATAACTCTCTATTACCTTGTATTGATTTACATATAAATCTGAATGTAAATTGCATGCTTTATAGAATAATAGTTAGAAGGCCACTTCATGCAACAAAACTTACGTATACATTCACTACATAGAGTGGGACGAAAAATGGCTCTTAAGATTGTAATGCAAAAAATTTATTAATCATAAAACACTGTTCCCTTGTCTTCATTTTCTTCTGTTTTATTAACCATGCCTTGAATGATTCATGACCAAAAATCCTTTTACATGTAGAGAAAGATCTTTAACATTTCTCTACTTGAAAATGGCACGAAAAATTAAAATTATTTTCAATATCAATATTTTGTAAGTTTAAAATGTGAAGTAACAAAGTTATTGTGAATTTAACTTTTTTCAATCGATCATTTTTGTATAACTATTATTTATTTATGAACATTTCTTGCTAAATCATCTTTTTCTTTTCATTTTAAATATTTCATTATTCTCATATATGCCTGCAAATGTTTTCTGCGTGATATAAGTGAGAATTGTTTTAAAAACAAGTGTTATTAGCTCATTGTCAGACTTTTTCACATTTTGAGTCTGTGTGTAGTCACAATTTTTGCTTCAACTTGACCTTTCTAGTTTTTTAATTAAACGAAGAAGGAGTATAGAAGTTTCAAAAAAAAGAATTTGAATTTTCTGAATTTGACACCTTACATAAAATCGCAGTTTACACCTTTGTGATGCATCTTGAGTGAGGTAAAGCACGGGGTTGTCTAAAAAGTTTGTGAGTTATGAAGTTGTTTAACTATTCTAAACTAACAAACACATATTGCTAAAATATTTTTATTCATTTGATAAGGAGTTTAAAAAATGGATATTTATTCAATCGACTTTGCCTTTTATTTGTTGAAACGAAGAGATGGAAATATGTCTCTAGGAACAGGAGTGAGCCTTTAGACGTCTTTGGAGCAGAAGTGGAACTATATCCTGCTTGATATACTTAAAAACTTTCATTTGTATGCAAGGACATACTAAATATTGCAATAATTTTTTCTGATAACAGCACTTTTGAATCTTCTTCTATCAAACACTATAGCACTGATAGAATCTTTAGAATCATTTTCATTCGTTAATGTCAAAATTTCTTTGGAAATGTATTCAGGTAAAGAAGGCTTAGATCGTAAATAATAATAATTAATATACTTTTGGTCTGGGAAACTAATCAAAGCATAAAGTTCTTATAAAAATGTTTTAGCGAAAATTCTTTTATTTGCTCTGTCAATTTTCCCATCAAAACCAGTGCAAATGTTTTTTTTAATATTTCTATCTTTGGTACTATTCCATTTTTATCCAAACAGCTCTGTAGGGTATAAAAGGATCAAATCTTTTAACAGCCCGTAATAATCAGCGATTCACATGCGAATCGTTTCAAAATATACCATATGTGACCAGCGCATCATATGTGAAACAACTACATTTTCCCTTATAAAAACTTTTACTATGAAAGATTTTAATTAAAATTATAAATTTCTATTTTCTTACAAATATAAGAATCAATGTTGCGTATAAAGAATCAATTTAGTCGTTATTGCATTCAATTACGTCGTTGTTGCAATCAAGTACGTCAGTTTTAAAATTAAAAAAAATTTAAAAAACATAAAATAACATTTTATTTACTAGCAATCAATATGCTCATAGTTTGAAGATTTGTTGATGTACAAGAGCATATTTCTGTAATATCCATTGCAATCTGAACTAGGGATTTCTATGAAAACACTTCTGAAATGTTTCCATTTTCTGAAACAATTTTCAATTGGATTCAAAAATAGGCGGTAAAAACATCACATTAAATCCTTCAAAGCACAAGTTTAGGCAACGATGAATACTGGCCTATGACATTATTGAATACAACAACGACGTAATTGATTGCAATAACGACGTAATAGATCGAAAAACTCTGTAGTACTTTTTAAATATAATCATTCGCATATTCCAACTATAAATCTTTTTGAATTATGATAGATGATAATACATTCATGTAGCATATAATTCTTTGTATCCAAATAAATTATCGTTTTTGTTTGAATGATCATATAAGTTAGGGTTAGGGCACTCGCTGGTCGTGACTAGGAAGTCTTCATTCCTTTCATCACAAACTTTCTTTGCTTCCTATAATTTATATGATATTATCACTGTATTATGTAGACTGTAGAGTATAAACACTTGATTTCGATTTCATTAGACATTATCTTATACTCTTGCCCTTTTTGCGGTTTGTCTATCAAGAATTTATTATTATTGCTGATACTCATCATGCTTTTTGTTTTGCTAATGTAAACATGCTTGCGATATTTTAAATCCTTTGCTTGAAAGAATTGAACTAAAAATGAAATTTTATTATTATATTAAAATTCAATTAGATATATTTATCTTTTTTTAGAAAACTTTTAAGATTTCAGGTACAAAAATAAATTCTGTGTTACTAAGTCAGAAAAAAGTCAGTCAAGAAAGTTCAGACTAGAGATCCACGGATGTGGATATCAAATGACATCCACGGATGTGAGAATTAATTTATTAACGGATATCATAATGGCTATTCTAAGCAAACACAAGTTTTATACTTTTTAAAAATTTAGAGAGAAGATGCCAATGTATCAGAGCCCAGCAGGGAGTTTGCTCAATGATCAAATATAAAAGTATTTCATGAAACAAAAAGATGAATAAACTTTTTTATTTAGGCTCATTTTTAAATGATCCATTATTTTGCACAACAAAAATTAACTCTTCAACCTTTTCTGGATTCAAGCTACTTCGTTTACTGTTTACAATATTTGAACTGTAACTGAACAATCTTTCTGAATGAGAGTTGTTTGCCGGTATATTTAAATACTTTCTCGCTAAAGAGCTTAGATGAGGCATTTCCTATTCTTTCCACCGAAGAAAAATATCTTATCTTTTTTCGCATCTTGTAGTTATTCATATAATTTCATTTCATTTATTATTCAACTCAACACAACTATATTCCCTTTCAATCTGCTTGTGGGTGATAAATCTCCTTCTTATTTACGACTTTGCCACAATCAGTTTTAAGAAATATTGTTGAGTTCTGTTTAATCAAGATTTTGAAGTCCTTTTTTAGTTCTAGAAAAAAACACCAAATGTTTCAAGTGGACGCCTTTAAATTTTGGATCTATGTAATTAGAAATCCTATTTTCATAATGTAACAGCCATATTCAGGAAAACGCTTAATTAGCGCTTCTCTGATCAACTTTGCAATTTTGATACAAATATGTTCTTTACTATTGTTACAATATTTTATTTTTTTATTTTTCAAATCTTGTATTGTTAATTTATCAGCTTGTTGAAGGAAGTTCATCATTTTGCGATGAACGCTGAAGAATTTTCTTTTTTTCAAATTAGAATTTAATCAGGGTGTCAACGAAGTCTTTTCTAGAGAAAACATCTAGATAGTAATTACACTTGGCTAACTCTGTACTTACTTTATCAAAAAATAGCCATATTTTGCTTCGCTCAAAAACCATTTAGCCTTTTTCAAATATTTGAAAACTTGGAGTTATAGAATTAAAAATTTCAAAAAATTAAAAGCTTGAAATTTTTAAGGCTGTTTAAAAATCTTATAAGTAAGATTACAAAATAAATTATATAGAAGCTGGGAAAAATCAGTGTTCTTACTAACTGAATATTTAAAGGTAAAAGTAGCGTGGGCTGTTTTCATCGAGAAGGCACAATTTCTTGCTCTGCTTGTATCGAACTATGAGGAAAGTCAGCTTGATGCGGGATCGAACCCAAGACCTTGAGTTATCGAATCCAGCATCTAACCAATACTCACACTGCATTTTGTGTTAGAAATCCCTTCGATTTCAGTAGACTATATCGATTTTCTATAAAAAGGTCTGCCTTATCGATAAATCTCTCTCGATGTTTATTCAGTATTTTTAGAGTGTAGTTTTCTATGCGCTGAATGATTGGAATATATCAAAAAGTCTCATGATTCAAAAACAAGATTCTATAATAATTTCAATTTATAGAAATAATTGTTATTGCATTGATTTTTGGTCGGAAAATTTTTTAACAAACATTAGGAAATAAATTTTTATAGATGGCGTTAATTTAAATTTATTTTTTTCAAAAAAAAAGTAACTTTTCTAATGACTGATAACAGACGAATTATTATTCTTTCAATGGAAAAAAAATTCATGTAGATCCTGGAATGGCCATTATGGGCAGAACCATGATATCCATCCGTAAGGATGAACTGTGAATGTCAAACATGATCCCTAACTTTATTCAAGTGTTTTTGATCAAAAAAAAATTATATATATCCAACATTCTTAAATTGGCTAGCAGCTGCAAAAGGCGCCAGTAAAAAAGTGGGCCTTGCGAGGGTATTCCTATTTGATATATCAGCGTCACTTTATAAATTATACGATGATAAAAAGTGTATTCTTCATAAAAGATAGACTTTAAAAGACGAGATATAATGAATAATTTTTGCTGTTCAATTAGATTTAAAAGTAAAACTGGGAGGTGTTAATCAAAAAGTGTTTTTCAATGTCTGAACGAGCGTGAAACGAGAGGTTGATAAAAAATGAAATGAATCACTCTTCAGTCGAGCTTTTTGATTGAGCGGAAAGAGCGTATGATCCAGAGTTATACTGTAGGAGACCCTCAACCACCTTGGAGTCAAGATACTCGGCTAATTGATTGGATGTAAGATCTTTAATGGCATTTATGTTCTTTGTGAACTTTTGCAACGTCTTGAAAAGTGTTTGAAGTGAAAGACATCCCACATTCATCAGAATATTTTTAATGTATGTCCATATCACCAACAGTTCTCTCTCCTTGCACAGATCCTTGAAAGAAGATTCTGCTGTTTCTGATTCCTCACTTTCATCGAACACAACCGAATTCCGAAATAAAGTTGTAGGTACTCTAGCAGCACCAGAAAATGTGGAATAGACATCTTTACCCAAATCGATCAAAATATTTTGACACACCCAAAATAAAAGACACGCTTGCACTCTTGAAGGCGACAGCCCAACATTACCACTCACCTCCGCTAATGTCCGTTGCGTGTCCTTGGTGAACTGCAGAAGAACACAGGCTTGAGCAGGCGAAACCACAAAGTCCACCTTGATCAGTCCACTTGGAGAGGGCAGCTCCACGCTCAATTCAACACAGCCCAGCGCCTTCTTTAGAAGCAGAGTTCTTTTCTTCTTCAACTTCTTGTAGGACTCAATGAACTTTTCAATTCTGCGTTCAATGTGTTTGGGGTAGCAGATATCATTCGAAGAAGAGATTTCATTGTCCAAAGAAGCCTCTAACTTGGGCCAAAATTCGGCCGAAAAAATGAAAACACTGACTAAATTATCGGATGCAGCCATTTCTCTCGCTTTCTGATTGATTACTTGGGTGTCTTTGGCGTCCTTGAGCATGATATCACACTTTATCAAATCGTGCTCACCAAATTTCGCTTTCAAGAACGAAAGAACTTTGTACAGTTGATTGAGGTCAGAGTCAGGGCGCGACAAAAGGCGCTTAGCTAAGTGTTTTTGATACTCATCAACAAATTTGACCAAACCGCCGTACAGAAGAGTAGTTATGTCACAGTCATAGGTGCCTTGAAGCTGATTACAAAATGCTAATCTCGATAGCGGCTGTTTACATTCTAGACGAGCGGGTCTGTTTTCGCTAATGAATTCGTTTATGAATTTCTTGCCCAAGCCTTCGTCTGTGATATTGGCAACTACACACTTCACAGTGTCTGATCTAGACTTCAAATGCTTACGAATGAGTTCGCAAATAGAGCTAATCATCGAGTAGTCCAAGAAGTAAAGAGCGTTTATCACGGAGATGTATAGGGTCAAGATTTCAGAGGTATTCACAGAGCATTTGAAGATCTTTTGATTCAATTCATCTATCAAAGTCTGGCAGAACTGTTGTGGCCAATCAGCACACTCTATTCCCTCGTAGTGGTGCGAGTATGTTTGATGGTAAAGAGAAGCGCAGTCATTAGCTTCTCGCGAATACGCGAAGAGAGACTTCAGATCCGAGAGCGCGCCTTTAGAGTCGGGGTAATTGATGACAATACCAAGCGCCTGCTTGCTCCTCGCGTTGAAGTACATCTTGTACAGTTTGTTCTTCAAGTACAGCTTGTTCTCCTCCTTCAGAATTTCCAGCATGAACGCATCTACGTGCGCGTGCAAAAGACTTATTTTGAGCCAAAGAAAGTTGTACCAGGAAAATATCGCGCTCAACTTGTTTTCGTAGTTGTCCGCTGTCGTAGCCGCAATATACTCACGCATTATCTGCAAGACAGCCAAAATGAAGCAAGAAGCAAAATTAGACCAAATGTCTAAGGCGTAGAGACAGCGTATCACTTCTTGCTTTTGAGACAAGTCAAAGTCAGCCTCATTTCCACCATCCTCTGTCCTCACAAGTCTGGATAAACTCGAGTAGAATAAGTCGGTTATCATTTTTGCAAAGTTAAATCTCTTGTAGACGCGATCGTCATTGAAGTATGGCTTCAAAATATCAAGGTACAAATTTTTATTTGTTAGACTGGAAACATTGACAAAGAGTTGTGGATAGCTTTGCGAAATAGAGGAGTACAGGTTAATTAAAGCACTGCAAAAAATGGCACTAACGCAACGTGAGTCGCTACAGCGTCTTTCAGTGTCTGAACTTTCTTGCTGAAGAGCGGATTCTAAGGAAGCGAGAAAATTTTTGAAAAAGATGAAGCGAACATCATCGTTGAACTTCAACAGGGCGCAATCGAAGAGACATGGCTCGTTTCCATCTTTCGAAGTGCAAACACTTAAAAGTTCGTTGATCATGGCAGAGGAGAAGAAATCATCTTGATTCTTGTTGTAGATTTATTCCTGTTTACAAATCGAGTGAGAGTTTTTAGGCTTTTAAAATAAAAGGCAGATTCTAAAAATGAAATATATTTCTATTTTCTGCTTCAAAATAATTTAGTATATATAAATCTTCTGATTTTATCACCTATTAAGAAAAAGTTTTTAAAAAATTCAATAAGGTGATACTGAATTTAAAAATAGCAACAAATTTCATTTTTTTCCTTCTTCAAAGAAGAAATGAAAGTGTTTTAAGAGCAGTTGAACATCCCTTCTTCATTAATTTTTAACGACTTCATTGAACAAACTTTTGGCATGAGAGCATTCGGATTGGAACTCATATATTTTCAATATGCAATCAAAACTCCCTTAGCCATCACCTGTCAATAATAACCAGTTTCCTTTCTCTTCAAGCAACCTTGATTAAACGAAAACATGTTTCAAATAGTATCATTTTCACTCGGTTGACTTACCTCTATTTCATTCCAGTTATATTTTTGCTTAATAAAGGAGTTTATGCTCCAAAACGGTTCCAAAAGTTTTAATATAAAAAAATGTTCAATGTTTGAATTTTAATCTTCTTTTGAAATGAAAAAGAAAAAAGGAGAGAAGATGTTACGGCAAAAAAGTGAGAAAGTTTTTTCACTGAATAACTGGTCACATTCTTCTATATATCATATATGATGTCGATTAGTGCTGTACCGATTACACCGGCTTAATATGCTTGTTTTTGTTTAATCGGTGCTTTATTTTTGTTTATTCGCGGATTTCTTGAGCCGAACAGCTGAGTAAAAGACACTTTCATTTTGTTCAAATATTTCTTTAAAATTCAAACATGGTATTACTTTAATAGAAGCGTGTTAATTGCTTCTTTTTGCTGTAAAAAGAGCACAAATGCCTCTTAGTCTAAGACATAGGTTTTCAACCCCCGGGTCGCAACAATAAGTAGTCACACGTGTGTTCCAGAAAAAAGCCTTGAGTAGGAGGGGACATAAGAAATGTTACGTACCTGATAGTTTAGATTCATACATAATCATCACTCAGATTGGAATGAACACGAAAATAAGAAAGTTCAAAGAATCATGCACTATATTCTTCTGAAATATTTAGTAGTTTTCCATTTTATGCATGCCAGTTTAAATCACACATACTCATTATTCCTAATTTATTCAGGTATCAGTTCACAATCTTCATCGGCATTTTATAAGGTAATCGGAATCTAAAAATAGGATTGGTGCATCATTGATATCAATGATAGTTAATTGTTACCATTATAAGAATTACGATATCCATGCAATTAATAATAGACGAGCTGGTAGGTATATAAAGGTAGTTTATATAAAGACATATTTCGATTCTTTTTCAAATGCAACGAACGAAAAAGAAGTTAAGGTATTTTGCATTCGACCAAATCTCTTCCCCTTCCTAGCCAAATCAAAAATGGCATAAATGTAATTTTGATCTCATTGGGTTTCGTAAACACCTAACAGTAATAAAAGCTGTGTAGCTATAGTTAGTATTAATGGAAAGTTTTAGTTGAATTACAATTGAATCATTTCTTATAATAGAATAGAACCAAGAATAATCATGCATGCTAATTGAAGCAGTTGTTTGTTAAAAAAAATAGACTATAATTTTGTTATTATTTAAAAACTAAAAATAATGCACTAATAATATGTTCAGTGAAAATTAGTGATGGGAGGATTATTAATAGGAATCGTGTTTTTTCAAGCACCAGTATCAAATTCATATGAGAAAATTTACTATCCTCTTTGATTAGCTTTTTCCAATTCCACGAAATGGAGAACGCCTCAGAACAATTGAACAAGTTTGGCTGATGAGAGTTTAAAAACTAAAACGATTCAACTATATTTGCTAAAGGGGTAAAAAGTATTGTACTATCTAATTCACAACATAACTCATTTATAAATTAGCAGCTAAATCAATTATCCATTTTGTTGAGGAAAAGATATACTTAATTTAGAAAATTACCTTTATGCATTTATAAAACAAAACCTTGTTCCATTCCCACAAAAAATGAGAAATAAATCTCCACTTCTCTACTCTAAAATTATATAAATCTGTAATCGTAGTTTTATTAATGAAAAAGTAAAATTGTGATTCATAATAATCTTTTTTAAAAAGCAGAAATCATTTTTTTTAATTATAAGTTTTACGTTTTAAGCCTGCGAAGCAAAGTAACGCAGTGCGATCTATTTTTAAAGTTTGAACCACAGATTAGCGAATCATTTTCCAAATGCTTGTAATCATCAACATAGGAAAAATACAAAGTTTTACCAACAAATTTCGTTGTAACAAAGCAATGACTTTCGGAGCATGATCTCAATGAACAAAATTTCCCGTACAAAGTGAAATTTTCTGCCACTAGCTTTGACTTAAAATAATAAGATGGACGTGTTTATATGTAACAAAGGTAAGCATTTCTTACACCGATATTTTAAATAAATCTAATCAAGATATATATATTATAAAAATGGCTACTAACTTTTATCTAATAATAAGGTTTTTATATTCAATATTTGAATAATTCAATCAAAAAAAATATTCAAAAAATATCCAGTAATTTGAAAAAGGGCGGAATGAATATGAAGCCGAATGCTTAATTTGTTTAAACTAGACTTACGTTTCAATCAGGAATAAACGAAATGGAGATTTAGAAAAAAATATCAACGCAAATTAACATAAAAATGCTTCATTGTGTTATCATCTTCAGCCTTAACTTACAGATTACTTAGATGAAATAACGAAGATATGAAATTAAAAGAAGCTGCTGAACGATTGACAATTGTTTTAAACATGGGTTCAGTTTCTAAATAATGGATTGTATTCTTTCATTGTTGAAATAAGTTTTTCAAATTCTGATAAAGAAAAAAAAATCTTGAATTTTTTAGATTAGCTATTGATACCAGCAATCATCATTAAAAAATGCACCATCAGTAATTCAATATCATGTCTGAGAAATAGAAATTGTTTCAAAGTTAATAAAAGTGAAAAATCTTCCAAATAAGAAATTTCATAACAATTTTTAAGTATATAATAGGCAATTTTGGAAAATGTAAATAAAAAATATGTGTATTTCGTTAACCCCTGATAACTGCAACGTTGTCCTTCCATGGTAGTAAAAATAAATGGAGAAAACCTTTACTTTAAACTGAAAAACTACATTGATTAAATATTAATTTCGTTTCACTTAGTTGTCCAGCACGTTTTCTGAATAACGCTATAGATAAAGACATTCATTAACTTCACATTGATAATTGTCAAAATTGTATAAATCAGTTAGAATTGAAAAGTTAAATGAATTTTAGAAATTTGTTGGAATAAGGTTTAAGCATGTTTTCCCCTTCAGTAAACAAGACGGCTTACTTCATTACCGATATCGAAAGAATTTTTAAAATATTTTGTCTCAAGTTAATCCGCTACAGCTTTGAAAAAGTTTTTGATAATAAGCTAAGTGCGGTTTAACTATGCCTAGTTTATTCATTAACGTCAAAATTCCTCAATCCGATTGTAAAAATCGTGAATACTCCAAAGGAACGCTTAAATGCAGTTTTAACTCGGTGTGAATAAAAGACGCGCATAAGTAAACAAAAAAATTTAAAAAAACAGGCAAAGGGCATATATATATATTCAAAAACTAATAAGAAATGGGTCACACTAAAATGAGTAAAATTTCAATTTTTAGCGCGCCATTTTAAAAAGAATAACTAAATTAATACCAATCCAATAATACAAAATTTATTATTTTATTTAATAAGTAAAAAGCCTTGATCTTATTAGTGTACTAAATAATTAATAATTATAATTAGTGTATTAAAATAATTAATAATAATTAATTATTATATTAATTAATAATAATTAATTAGTGTATTAAATAATAATCGAAAACCATCTGAATCGATGTCCCACGCTTTTACCACTAGGCCATTTGCCGACAAATTTATATGTTCAGACTGTTATACATTTGATATCGCAATAGAATTTATAATATAAAAATACCCTAACGGTTAAATCTAAGTTGCTTTTATTCAATCTAAATAAATTATGATAATTTAATGTGAGTCTCAAGTAGGGGGTCGTTCCCAATTGACGTCAACCTTTTTTTTGATAAATTTGACCCCCCCCCCCCCCTCTCCTTCCTCGCATGTCAACTTTTAGATATATCATTACTTAACAAAATCGACTTATGTCAACTTTGGATACCACCCCTCCCCCCCTCTCAGTTTTAGTTGACGTCAATTGTCAACGACCCCTAGTAATAAATTCTTAAAGAAAACTATACTGTAAAATTCAGACATAAGAAATAAATAAATTATCCGTTAAACTGATATTGGCAACTACAATGTTTTCATTAAAAATTCTCTCTCAATTTACTCACTTCTCTATTCTGTTACATATAAGGTATTTGAAAATTTAAAATCTTTAAAAAAAAAGGTCAAAACGTACTTACTATCAATTAATTTTTAAAGAATTTATAATTTGGTTTATATAAAAATATATGATTATTACCAAGTTTGTTTTTACAATCCAACTTTTGCATATTTTTTCCTTTTGTCGCAAAGTTCTAATATGTATATAATTGAGCACTCTTTGAAACATCCTGTATTCAGAGCTTAAATAAAAGTACAAAAAGCGATAATAAAAAGGCGGTTCCCAAATGATAGAAAGGTTTTATTGATATTATTGAAGAAAAAATTGAATTCTTGAGCAACAAGTTAATATCAAACATAAAAATAAATATTCTGAGAACTAAATACTGCTCTTATGATTTAAGCAATTGCATTGTTTGCAACAATCAATCCACTAATATTAATGAATGAATAATACATTAAATTATAATTTAATAGAATTTGATGAGTATAAAGAAGACAACTCAAGATTTTTTATGGTGGAAAACTTAAGATTTTGATCATTGGGTGGGAAATTATGCCTGAAGTAAAGAAGACTTTTGTAAAGATGAATCATGAATCATGAATTTTAAAAAATTAATTTTTAATTGATAAAACTTTTCAATTTTGATTTTTTTAAGTGCTATAAAAAAATTTGAAAAAAAATATATGACATTTTAATATTAAAATTAAAAAAAATGAATTTTAAAAAGTTTTACTTGGATAAAAAGATTATTCAATGAGTTGTCTCTACTCATTGGATTAAATTAATAATTTTCTTCCTTTAACAATGACAATCCAAAGTCAAAAGAGTCAACTTGCTGGGAAAGCATCCAAATAATCGCTTTTGGAAAATGTTATAAGTTTATGATAAATTACTCTATATTAAAAAATATTTGTTAAAAAACCCCTTGGAAATGATGAGTTTATATGGGTATGTAGATTCTTTCATTTTTTTTATCTTTTCTACTTTTTAGACACGTAATATAACTAATTTTAATTTCTTCTATTTTTAAAAAAGAATGTTTTTTGAATTTGAGCAACATTTTAACGTTTTAAAGCTTTATCAACCTACTTTTTTTGATATCAAATTTTTTTTGTGAAAATGATCTGCAAAATTTGCCCTCAGTTTATTTCGAAAGAAATGATACAATGCTTAATATTCGTTTTTTGTTAAGTTTTCATTTAAAAAAAATAAAAATGTTTCAAACAAAAAATTTCCCTGGTTAAGGAACCTCTCATCTGCTGCAAATTTTTTTTTTTTGATAATTCTACCAGTATCATTCAATTTGTATTAACCTAACAAAATGATTTCCTTTATCATATTTAAATACTTTATTGACTCTTTCTTTCAAATGCCTTGATTTCTATGCATAATTTTTTTACAATTTGTGGATGAAACATTTGAATTGAGAAATAAAGAAATTCTTTTCGTTTACAATAAAGTAGTCTTTTACATTCACAAAATTGTTGAGTTTTTAGCAATTTACTACTCGAGCCTTTGTGTGAAAATAGGAAACCGCCTTTTTTCCTCTAATTCATTTTCTGTATAAATAACTTGCTTATCAACACCTCATATGTATGCAGTGCCCGCGCTACCTATATAATTTTGGGGCATGTGCCCCCCCCCTGTATTAATCTTTGCCCCTCTAAAATTTTTGGTTTTGCCCCATGCACTTTTTAAAGGACATATAAATAAGCAAAAATTGTACACAATAATCTTATATAAATGCTGGTGTATGTGTATGTATAATATGAGATTTCTATAGGTTTTTATACAGAAGTACTTCATGCTTTTCAGCAAAGTAATATAGGATATAAAGTAATATAGGAAATAAATTTTTTGCAAATGTGTTTCTTTGCCCCATTCCAGCCCCCCTTGAAATTTTGCTTTAGCGCGGGCACTGTATGTATGTATTATACTGAGACGCAATTTCTTTTTAATATTTTAGTGAGTAGCGAATTTTACTGATTGGAAAAACACTAGTGTAGTTTATAGCAACGGACACAGAATATAGCATTATAATTTCATTTTGCTTTAAAAATTCTCTTTATATGATCAAATCTATAATCAAGAAAACCTTCTTTTTCTTCATATCATTGAATATTTTTTACTCCGATTTTCCCTAATTGCTCTTGATGCCTTTATATTTCTATCCCCTAAAAGTTCTAGAATTTCTATTTTTGTGGAAAAATTTATGTAGATTTCATAAAATGTACATCCATATTTATATATAACAGATGTCAAATGTTTTATAAAGATCAAATTATTTTCTTTTTCCTTACAAGAATAAAAATTGTTTAAATATCCTCCTGAAGTGCAAATACACCAATTATAAACAAATTTTATTGATTTTCATTTCAAATATTTTTTTCCAGATGCAACTCATAATATCTGATCATCATTTATTGATAAAAAATTTTGTTCTTTAAATATTTTCAAGAACAGGCTCGATAATTTTTAAAAAGAGAAATTTTTTCTTTCGTGGGGTATCGCTCTAAAGTATCTTTCATTCATCTCGCCTTTAGTTAAAGTTCATCAAATGTGACTTCTCACAATAACAAAAGCCTTCCACACAACACCAAGAGCGGCTCAAGAAATCCTAATTAAATGCATACCCCTTCACCTTCGTTTGAAAATATCTATACTGAAGAGATACATGAAAACTTACAAATCTCCTTCATCAAACATGTCTCTCAACATAACTCCTCAATCTTACGCTCACCTATCTCACTTTATTTTCTATGAAAGCCTATTAACCTATTTATCTCCTAGTATTCACTCAGAAATACTAGAACCCATCGTTCATCTAATCAGCTTCTTCGATCCCTCAACTAGTCTCCCTTATAGCATCAACATTTGCCAACCTCTCTCACAAATAAAAATTTCATCAAAATACTTAGCCAACTTTATACAGTCTACACTAACTACACTTCGCGTTTTCAGTGACGCTTCAAAAAGATCAAAAAGAACCTCTTACGCTGCAGCTTTTTATCAAGGCTCTTCAGAAACTTCTTTTATATCACTGCCAGCTTACCTAAACTCACACCTAACTATCTACCAATGTGAGCTCGAAAGCATAAAACTCGCCTTAAACTTCATCTTCAATAATTTTCACTATCTACTATAACTCTTCGAAAAAATGTCTATCTTTTCAGACTGCCAAAATTTAATTTAAGATTTAAAGTTAACTCAGCGAGCCCCACTCTCAACCTTCCACATTGTATCAAAATTAAGCGCTCTTTCAAAAAATTTCCAGATCAAGCTTTATTCGTGTCCAGCACACAACAATATAACCGAAAATGATTTTGCAGACAACCTATCTAGAAATCCTTGTGTAAGATACTCCGCTACATTTTCAACAAACTTACTTTACTCAACCTTCCACAAACAAATCATTAAGAACCTATAAAACATCTGGCACACATCTATCAAAAGATTACCATCTAGTTTTCTACCTCTATCTCTAAACACAAAATTTGGAACGACCACAAAATTACATTTTCACGCCCACACAAAAGATGGATGACTGGACACTGCCCATGGAAAGCCTATCTCCACCGCCTTTCACTCACAACTGATCCTCTTTGGCGCTTTGGTTCTACGTCGCATGAAACAACTCACCACTTACTTTTTTCTTGTTCCTTCCTCCAACCTATCATCTCCAATTTCATAACTGAATCAGAATCTATGCTAGGCATTACGCCCTTTAGAATATCTGATTCACCCACATCACCAAAACTACAAATTATCTTAACTTGATACATCAAAACATTTGAATCAATTCTTCAACAGCACCCTCATACATTACCTCATTAAACCTCCTTTCCAACCCAAGCAATTCATACTTAACCATAACTTTCATTTTATTTAAAAATAGATTAACTGATCCTATACTTCTTTTGGCACAACAAACGGAGAGAGAGAGAGAGAGAGAGAGAGAGAGAGAGAGAGAGAGAGAGAGAGAGAGAGAGAGAGAGAGAGAGAGAGAGAGAGAGAGAGAGAGAGAGAGAGAGAGAGAGAGAGAGAGAGAGAGAGAGAGAGAGAGAGAGAGAGAGAGAGAGAGAGAGAGAGAGAGAGAGAGAGAGAGAGAGAGAGAGAGAGAGAGAGAGAGAGAGAGAGAGAGAGAGAGAGAGAGAGAGAGAGAGAGAGAGAGAGAGAGAGAGAGAGAGAGAGAGAGAGAGAGAGAGAGAGAGAGAGAGAGAGAGAGAGAGAGAGAGAGAGAGAGAGAGAGAGAGAGAGAGAGAGAGAGAGAGAGAGAGAGAGAGAGAGAGAGAGATCAGGGGTTCGATCCCCAAGCCTCCTAACTCTTAAAAACAAATTCACAAAGCTGTGATTAACCATCTTAAACATAATGCGAACATATAGCACTACGGCTGAAAGTGCTTTGATAAACCAACCAACAAACCAACTCCATCCATTATAAAAAATATATTTTAGTATTTATTAACCATTAATTTACATGAATTTATCTCATCAAAAAGTTTCACTTTATTTTTTTTGTTTAATAATTTCGTGCTTTGATATTCTACTGTAATGGCGTGTTACTGTCTGAATTTCTTCAGACATTTTTATTGTTATAATGATAATAATACGCTATTTTGATTAATTTTCTCTAAAAGTTTTATTTTTAGTTATTACACGTAAGCTGTTTAACACACCAAATTATCTTCTTCATACAAATTACTGTAAAGTATGAAATGTTTGCGAAGAATTTAATTTTGCCAAGCTGACATATTCGATGAAATAAGTTGTACAAAATTTGATTATAAAATTTAAAAACCTTAACTAATTTTTATTAAATTTAATTCGAATAAATCTAAGAAAAAAATAACATTTATTTGTTATATGTGCTTTTCAAATTAAAATTTCTTAATTGAGAGTAGCTATGCATTTTTCCAAATGAGTATACGCTCATTAAATCTGTTTTTGTTCAAAAAAATTTCGAAATTCCTTGTCTATCAATTTTTAAATAATATATTTTTTAGTTAATTATCTAAAATTGTTTTTTGTTACTTTGAAATTAAGTTATGTAAAAGAATAAGTTTTAAAATTAAAAAACACTAATCTTTTTGCATTGTATTTCACAATCCCGATCTCACGGTGCAAATCAGAAATTCTGATTAACACACTGAATTACCACATTTTGTAAATGATAGAAAGATGTCACTTGACCCAAATGATGTGCACGATGTTTGATTTATATAAATTCAGTAAGCCTACCAATTCCGTCACAAGATTATATCATAGTAATTCAACACATGCGACACGTGGCGCTCCACATCAAAAGTTTTAGCGACACACCCTCTTCTAAGCTCCGCTCTTAAAAATTATATTAATAATATTTATTAATTAATTAAATACAATTTACTCAATTATATATCTTTTTTATAGCATTTAAATGATATGTTTGTCTTGTGAATTATTTTTTACTAATATCCACTTTGATATAATAATGCAAATTTGAGCTATATTTGATCAGAGCCAGTAATTTGAACAAGAGCCTATACATTTTTGAGCGTGTCAAAATAGCACGTAACTATATAAGAACTCTATAATTTAAAGCTTAAAATATTTATCCGTATTAATTACGGTAACCAAGCCTCTCGATAAGAGGGGACACGGCAGCTTTGCCCCTCTGAAACTCCTATACACTTTCTTATAGTCCAGTCTCCATTAAAATTAGTTTTGCCCCCACACTTCTCTTGATTAGTCCCCGCTACCTGTTCTTGAAGTCGGGCGAAGGGGTAAATTTAAACAATCAAGTCTTAAATCTAGAAATGAAATATATAACATCTTTATTCTTTGATAATCATTTTATTTAATGTTTCAGTTTATTTTATCAAGATTGCTTAGAATAGTTGCCAATGTTTTTACACCTTGCTTTAAATTTTTGTTAATAAAACTTACTATAGTCGAACCTCATTGTTCCGTCAAAGTGTATTTCTAAAAAAGTAGACCGACTTTCGAGGCTGACCGAAAATTGAAAAAATGTATTTTTTTTCGAATGAAATTTTAGATCGATATTCAAAATGCAACTATTTAAAGTAATTTTACTATGAAAAGTAGTGTAAAATGCTATAACATAATAATACATGGACAAGTTGGGTTATAGTCAATCCTACACAAGCCCCAATAAACCGAAGTGGTCAGTCAACTCTCTAAGTTACCAAGCTATAATTCAAAAATCAGCTGGCTAGTAACAATAAAAGTTGTCAATTTAATATTTTATTAAAAAAATTTTTAAAGTAGTTTGTTTTGCTTCCTTGAGTCTTTTTTATTCTAAAGCACGCATCGCTTTCCATAAGTTACCCAAATGCTCTTTAGTTAGAACAGGATTTTGCTTCGTGTAAGTATTTACAGTACCAAGACATTTTTCCACGTCCATAAACTAGAGTCAGTAGTAGCTTCAGATTCATTCACGATCTCAATATTTCGTCATTGAAGCGTCACTTCTATAGTGCTCTCAACATTCACTAGTTCACAAGTGGGCCTGTGATTTGAGGAAGAGCTTTGCAAAACTCCAGCTAATAAATCTAAATTATTTTGAAGCTGGTGTAGAGTAGGAAGTGTTGCATCAGAATACTGGGTGTTTTGTAAGTTCTGGGATAAAGAGGGTAAAATAGAAGTGTGAGACCAGCAATTGAAAATAGTAGAAGGTGTAACTTTGTTCCAAGCCGTTTTTATCATTTCCAGAGCAGATCGTACCGATACATTAGGAGGCTTGTCACTTTCAACACAATTTATAAAATGCCTTGTTTCTAATGTTCTATCATGTGCTTTAAAGCTTTTAATGATTCCATCATCCAGAAGCTGGAGATATGAAGATGTGTTTGGTGGAAAAAATATCATATTAACATTTAACATTTCTTTTAAAAAACATTATCACACAACAAAATGATGTTTTTACTCATTTGTTGCATTTTTTTATACACTTTCATCAGCCATGTTTCGAATAAATTTTCAGTCATCCAAGCAAATTTTGCAAAAATATTTTTCCAAAGCAGCGAGGTCGTCTTGATTTCCCAATCACAAAATGTTTAAGCCTATGAGAACCATCACTATTTGAACACAGAAGCAAAGGTAGGCGATCTTTGCATTTTAGGTTGAAGTCTGTAAAATAAGCTTGTTTCATTATAGTTGTAACTATTTGCTGGATCTAGATTGGAAAGCGTTCGTCGCAATTTTTCACGTCCAATCTCTACAGCGTTTTTGTTGGTATTTCCATTTTCCCCATGTGCATGATGCTTACTTATTCCGTGTCTTTTTTTGAATCGATCCAGCCATCCACGAGAGTAAGAAAAGTTCATAATTTGCATTTCTGCCAAAGCCTGTGCTTTCTCTATCAACATCATATCTGTAATACAGGCATTCTTTGATCTGATTTCATTGAACTAGAGCATGAGAGCTTCTTCTAGCTTAGCATTTTTAGCTGGACGCCCTGAAATGAACCTGATTCGGGAACCCACTTTTTGCTATTCCTTAAAATGTCTCCAACGGTTATGCGCCCATTACTAACATTTCATTTGCTGGAAAAATGTTCAGCAATTTCAATATCACTTGCTGCTGGCTTTTCAATTTTGTGCAAACACATCAAATGTTTTTTATCTTCTGACAAATCAGTATGTGATCGTTTTTCTTGTTTTGCAGTTAAAGACATTTTCAAAAAAACTATAGAGCAATGAGTTCACCTTAAACATGAACATAAAACAAGTAAAAGATATAAACTATGAGCTTGTGGAAAAATTGAAAAATGTAATTAAAAAACATTTGAAAAACCTTCTTAATTTTCAATAACTTCTACGTGATTTAGTAAAATTTTGATGTATTCAATAAATTAAAGTTGATGTATTCAAATAAAAATAATTCTACATTCATACTATTAAAACCACAAATAAAAAACTAGAAATTAATATTTTTTATGAAGTCATTTTGCCGTCCTGTCGCTAACTATATTATTATGCAGTAACTCAATTTTTCCCAGTTCTATTTTAAATAAATACAGGATTAGGAAAACATGTTTATATTTGTAGAACCTTGATATAACGACCACTTCTGGTATAAAAAAAAATTTTAAATTTTAATTTACAAATTAATTATCGAGAAATTAAAACTTACAAAAAAATGTGTAGTAGACAAACACTTCAAACAATTGCAGTACTAGTGAGAACGTAATGGCTTGATAAAAAGACAAAAATGATCGCTCAACACAGTGGCCGTTCATTACAAGTTTTAATCATATATTAATGATACATATAATTCTTAAATCAACTTAAGTCGGAAATTGAGGTATGTGATATGATTAAAGCTTGCTAATTATCTAATAGGCCATTCAAGGTGAACAAGTTTCAATTTTTCTGCTGGATATTAACAATTTAAAATATATAGTAATTTACCTGTAATAAAGTTTCGGTAACGCTAAAATAGAATGTTTTCTATGGCTGGTGTTAGCACTACAAATACTGAAACAATGTTTTACCTATTAATACCAACTATAGATATCACCAGATGTGCTTATCTAAGGGAGGGCACTAACGCCTTCCTTATATTTTGAGCGGGATCGTTTCATTTTCTCCCCAACATTTTATCTTTTAATTCATTTAACGAACTGTTTTTATGCAAGCTAGATAAAAAATAAACACGAGCGATAAATTTTAAGTTAACATCATTAAAAAATTGGCACGAAAAATGTCAATTATGCCTTTGGGTTGCAGGGGTATACTTTAATATTATCTTTTAATGATAATTTTGACATTTGAAGGTTTATAGAAGCTTCATAGATTGAGATATTTGAAATGAGCGGTGCCAGTAAAATCCATCCATCGGCGAGATGCAATACAATCTTCATCCAATTTGCTAATCACTTTTACGTCTTCGGCGGCGAATACTTCGATGGAAAAGAAAGGACGTTTTATAATGAAATGTGGCGATTCGATGTCTCCTCTGAAAACTGGGAGTTGATTGAAAAATCCGGCTTGAACTCAACGACACCCGCTCCGAGATCCTCCTTTCATGGAGTGGTGATCGGAGAGGCTATTTGGATATTTGGAGGCGTGTTTTATCCAGAGGAAAATTGTAACGTTTCCAAGGTCACTTACTTCAATGATTTGTGGACGTTTAATACTCACTCTGAAGAATGGAACAAAGTTTGTGTTGAGGCGGCATCCTCTATCCCCTCTCCTAGATGCGGGCATAAACTCCTGGCGTACGACAAAAGCATTCTCCTGTTTGGTGGCTTTAGAGAGAAGAAACATGGCTTTGAGTACTACAACGATTTACACCTCTTTGACACGGAGAACTTGACCTGGCAGAAAATCAATACCATCGGTCTCTCTCCTACCCCACGATCCGGTTTCCAATTCTTCAATTCCACGAACGGCATGTTTTTGTACGGCGGCTACACCGTGAACCGAGTGAAGGGCCTGGACCAAGGCTATATCCTCAGTGATATGTTCAAGCTGACTGGGCCCATTGCGGGAGCCAAGGGCAAGAGTTGGCTGTGGGCCTTTGTCAAAGACGGTGGAGAGAAACCTAGCCAGCGTAGTGGGTGTACAATCACCACATCACTCCAGCCTAGTCCCGTCGTGTTTATGTTTGGAGGCGTTTTCGACAAAGCCAGCTCAGAGAATGAAGATGATATGGGCCACTCCATTTTCTACAATGACATCTTCTCTTTCGACACTAAGAAGTGCAGGTGGAGAAGCTTGTGCGGTGTAACCGCCTCTGCCCATCAGACCAAGCCTTCGGCAAATCACAAGCCTGCCCGTAGAAAATTTCGCTTTGAACAAACTTCTTCAATTCCTGCTCGCGTTGAGCTTGGCGATAGTGAAGATGAGGAAGTTTCCAAGTCAATCGATAATATTGTCATTGATAAGAAGAGTGCGGTGGGCAGTATTGAAGAGCCGTGTGGTAGGATGAAGGCCTCAGCACTCCTACACAATTCCACCCTGTACGTGTACGGAGGCATTTCTGAATCGAGGGGGGCTAAGATGTCGTCGTGTCGCGAAATCATTCATGGCGACATGTACAAAATCTGTGTCGATCCTGTAGGCCCTTGGCAAGTAGTTATTCCAGCCGTTGAACTTCCCTACTTTGAATCCGATTCTTCTCAAAGTGATTCCTCTTGTGATGATGAAGATAAAGATCTTCAGGAATAGGAGATTCTTCTTTTCTTGTCTTATTTGTTGTTAATTTTAGAAATAGAAGTTATCTAGCAATAAAATGATTATTTTTGATGCAAATCATTAACCTTTGTTTTTGTGTAGACTTTTTCCATTAACAAGTTTCGATCCGGCCAAAGTCAAAACTGATTTCCAATTAATTTTGATTGAGCTTATTCGAGCATGATTTCGGCAACCACCTGTCCACAAATACCACGCTTTATTTTTCTCTTGAATGCTCTTTTGATACAGATTTGACCATACTAATATATGCATTCATCTTTGCTCAACTTTTTCTAAAATAGTGTGAAAACAGGTTTCACGTTAAAATATCTTTCTATGATGTATGAAATTGCAAAGTGATTATTTAACTCAACTTAAGTTCATGATTTTAAAATTTGGGTTTTTTCTATGATTAATTTTCGCTTAAGTCATCTCTACCAATTTTCTTCATTTAAATAACGTAAATTTACGCGGATTTCAATTTTCAGTCATTTTTGTTAAAATATCTCCTTTAGAGACAGATTTTAAATCCTGACTGATATGTTATATACTAAGTAAAATGTTCATGACATGGAATTCACTATCATCATCATCATCATTTATTTTTAGAAGGTGGTTTTTCCTCGTAAAAAGGGTGCACCTTCCTATGGAACCATAATACAATGCATTTATTAATTTCTTCCATTTACTTTTATCCGCGTTATCTTTCTACTCTAAATTAAGTCTTTTCAAATCTTTGTCAACCACGTTCTTCCATCTCAGTGTGGCTTTCCGTTTTTGGTTGTTCCTTCTATTTTCATCTTTGTCACTTTTTTGATCCAGGTTTCATCTTCTCTTCTCTCTACGTGTCCCAGCCATCTTGCCCGCGTGACACGTTGGGGTGTGCCATCTCCTTTGTAATGAAGTTCCATAATTCATAAGATTTTGTTGGGGCAGAAGTTTTAATGCCGGAAACCCTCCTCCTTTCTCACTCTGGGCTTGGGACCAGACAATGGTGGAGTCATCATTAACATCACTATTTTATTTCAATACATGCATTGTTTTTGATCAGTAGTTCTGGACATCTTGTTTTGTGGCCCACATAGCCAAAAATATTATATTAAAACAGTCAAAATTTATTGATTTATTATTACTATCTATGAATAAATGAATTATTATTAATTTTATGATATATATATACTATATATGCAGCAATTTGGATTCATTTTAAGTAACTTGAATAATATTTCAGAGTCTTTTTAAAAAACGCTTTTTATAAACAGCGATTTTTTGCTTTTTTCTAGGGCAGGGATCTTTCACCTTTTTGGTTGGTGGGCCAAAAATGCCTTTTTCTTTTGCGAATTCACCGAAAAAAAGTGTGATATGATAAACTAATTTTAGTTTGTTTTAAGATAACCAAAATTAATTTTAATCAAAAAACTAAATTATTAAAAACATATTCAGGAATAACAATTATATCAAGCAATAAAATCAAACGTAGTTTATTTCAAAAGCAGATTTATATTAAAATCTTTTAAATAAACAAGATGATATTTACTTTTACCTAAATCGACACGTGGCTTCTAACACCTTTTTAAAATGAGCTTATTTCAAAAATGTATTAATTAGTAGATTTATTTTAAAAACTTTTGTCAAGTTTAAATTTGCAAACCTAAATTAATTTAGGGATTATATTGAAAAAAGCAAGATTCAAACTTTTGATATTTTGGTTGTCCTCACCTTATTTAGGAAAAAGGAAGGTAGGCAGATTGCAATGTCAAATCAAAATTTTTATGTTTATAAATAATTGAAATTTTATGACTATTTAATTAGTATTGCATAAAGATAATAATTTGTTACTATGGACTAAATTAGAATATCTTGGCGTGCGCGAAAGTAATGTTCGTTAGCTCTGTTTCTGACACATTTTTTAGAACTTAATCTATCTTTTAATAAAATTAAGCATTGCGCTGTAACCGCCATATTTTTTATTTACATTTGGCTAGCAGCCATGTTACAAAGTGCATCGCCCGGCATCTTTTTTGCCGATACGGTTGTCTTGCTGATGAATTAAATCGTGTTAGAAGGATAAACCTTTAAAGTTCATCTTTTCTAAGACTTAAGTTTTCTTTTTTTTTTGTCAAGAGACCTTTGCTTTCTTTCATAATCAGATTTCAGCCTATTTTATTTATTAGAGTAGTTGCTGATTTTTTACCTAACTTTCGTCTAAATATTATTATCGTTCTTTTTGCTGATTCTAATCATTTTTATTGATTCTTTTGATATTAGATTCGTTTAAAATACCTTTCGTTACTTTTATAGACAGGTAAAAATATTTTTAAGTATCTATCTCGATTTTTCCACCCATTCTGATACCGACTCCATTTTAAAATGCCGATACCGATAAAAAGTAAATGATTTAGGTATATTAATTTTCTAATTATTTTGTGTTAATAATAATACATTTCAAACATACAAAAGTGTCTATTTTAAAAAATAAAAACTTCAATGTGTTAAAATAGATATCAAATCTTAATGTAAGAGTGAGCTTTTTTCCACGTCTCCTTCTAATCCGTTTCTTCTAGGAGAACAAACTTCTCCGTCACAGCTCAAACGGAGAGAGAAGGCAAAACAAAATTGACATGTTATGTTATAGAGTAGAAATATAGATTTCTTTTCCGAAATATAGTATTTTGGTCTGTTTTCAAAAATTACCATGAATTTGAAAGGGTCACCATTGCAAGAATGTTAGCAATCACTGGGTTGGAGGAAAATGAGATCATTTTTATGCTTCTGTGTGCTCCTAATTACTACCACTGTTCTTTTTTGGCCTCTAATTTAATTTGAAATATCCTTTTAGTTTTAGATACAATGAGAATCTGGGCTATTTCTCCCCTCCTCAATATCTTGGGAGAGGGATATGAGAAAGATTTTGATATTGATGTTCCAATATGATATCAAATATTTCAAAAAAATTTAAGCCCCCTTCCTCCCATCTCCTAGACCAAAGTTGAGCATCTTGATCCGTGTTCCACTAAGGCTTCGGTTCAGACCACGGGGAACAACTTGATCTTATAATTTAACACAACATGCGTCTATTTTTATAATCATTGTGAAAAATATGTATAATATGTCATTTTAGCCCCTTTTTTTTTTAACCTTTTCAAGTTCAAAATGGGATTAAGCAAATTCAAATTGTCACTAAAAATATTGGAATTTTTTGTTTGTTATTATTTAAAATATTTTAAGAATTACTTTAGAAAAAATAAATTAAAATTTTATACATTATTTCAATCAAGTTAAGCTACAAAAAAATGTTATTTCATTTGAAAACATTCTTTCAAAAATTCACCTCTTTTATATATCCTATGTTAAATTATTATATTATTTATTAGTCCCATATAGCATAATGTTAAATTCAATCGAAAATATTTGTTCTATTATAAAAAACACAGGGAAGCTGAAAGTAGCTGAAACAACAAATTTATTTTGAAACGAAAAAAAGTTCGGTCTTTCTAAGATATAAGTTTAGACTTTGTGAATTAGAAAAAATGTCCCTGAAGCTATTCGAAATGAAAAGCATAATAACTGAAATACATTCACAGCCAAAATTTAAGGATTGCTCCCAAAAAATTCAATATGGAATTTTAAATTTTGAATAATTCTTATAAAATAAAATTTTAATTTAGAAAAGTTATTGTAATTTAAATATTGATTAAAATAAATGTATAAAAGCTTCTTTTTATATTTTGAATAAAGTAATTCTTTCAAAATTTAAATTTTCTTAGTGTTAATCTTTACCTTAGTACCATTTTTAGTACCTAATTGAACTTGGAAATGTATATATTCAAAATCGACATATTGGGCCTCTAGCCTTACTTTGCATGGCTTCTGCTTATAACTAGGAATTTTCACCCATTTTATTTAGTTTGCACTTTAATGAGGAGAATATGAAGAAATCCACAATTTGACCGTGTTGTGAATGTTATTAGGGATGTTCATTGCTTCTGTAACGATCTTTTCCTTCTTATTTTTAGAACAGATGCTCTATAACCTGTGAATAAAACTTCCTATTCTATGCCCTTGAAGAACAGAAGGAAAAGAAAGCAGGAAGTTGTTGAGGAAACAAGGAGAAAGAATAAGAGAGCCAAGAGGAAGGCGCGAGATGAAGGCAACGGCGGATCTGAGGAAAAGGCGGTGCCCCACACCATTGAAAACCAAAGAGTGGTGGACGAAACGACGGTGTTGTTAGAGGACGCGGAAACACAGTTCGACATCAACCAAGACTCCTTCTCCGGGTACTTTAAGGCTGAGACTGTCACCAAAATCGCTATCACCACGTCCAACAGACCGAATTACGAGACGAGAAAGCTGGCAAAGGCTTTTTCAGCCTCCATCCCAAACTCTAAGCTATACGTGCGTAGGAACATTCCCATTCCCAAAATCATTGCATCCGCTCTGCAAAGGAATTTCACACATTTACTCGTGTTTAACGAAGATCGTAAAGTTCCCTCTGGCTTATTGCTCTGCTATCTCGCACAATCCGGTCCCACCGTTTACTTCAAAATCCGCTCGTTTGCCATTCCCAACAAGATGTATAAGTCAATGCCCGCATTCGAGGCCAACCCTGAACTTCTTCTCAATCATTTCAACACCAGACTTGGCCACACTCTCGCTCGCTTGTTCTCAACTCTGTTACCTCAGAATCCGAATTTCCAGGCCAAAAGACTCATCACATTTCACAATCAGCGCGACTACATCTTTTTTCGTCATCACTACTACACCTTTAAGAAGGACGGCAAGAAAGTGGGATTGAAAGAAATTGGACCAAAAATGTGTCTTCGCTTGCAATGGATTCAAGATGGCCTCTTTGATCCAAAATTTGGAGAATATTCCTGGACTTTGAAGCGTCATCAAATGGAAGAAAATCGTAGAAAGTTTTATCTTTAAATAAACATAAGCATTCCTTTGTTTCTACGAAATAAGAATTAAAGAGAGATAACTTTATGGCGTGAGTAGGGTTGGTTAGATGCTGGATTCCATAACTCAAGGTCTTGGGTTCTATTCCGCATCAAGCCTGCTTTCCTCATAGTTCGATACAAGCGGTGCAATTGTGCCTTCTCGATGAAAACACCCTATGGTACCTTTACCTATGAAGTTTTTTAGTGCTGAATTTTTATTCGTATACACCTATACTAGTCGCATAACCTATTCAGTCCAGATCCTGATATTTCTAGTGGGGGGGGGGGGGGGGTCTAATCTCTTATTCTTGTAATGATCATACTATGTGCACCCTTCCAAATTTTATTGTTGATACAAAAATGAGCTTTTTATCGTAGATAAACTGGCTAAGGATAATAAATTCTATGAGTGAGGTATATTCTCTACAGTATATCGCTCATGCGTATGAGTGTTGAAGTTAAATGCTCATCTCGAAATAGAAATAGGTCAAATTCTGAGAGTGCTTTCTCCGTGTATTAGAAATTGTCTGCAAGGCTTTCTGAATTATCAGTGATTTATTTTTGCCTTTCATGCATCTATCACTATTTGTATTTAGTTTAATTGTTTGTATTTTTCTCATTAAAAACCTTAGTAGATGTTGAAATTACTCCTAAAATAATTTTGGCGGTTAAGTTTAAGAAAACAAGAGCAGTTTAGAATTCTTACAAATTGGGAATTTTTGAATGAATTCTCTTTAAAAAGTAAAATTGATTGATTATAATATTGATTTTTATTTTGTTTAACTTCATTATGAACACTTCCTCTAGCTTCGCATCTAATTCTGGTGACAGAAAGTAAGTATGAAAAATGGCAAGATATGTTTTCTTCTAATTCTGATACTGATTCAGATGAATACTCACAAGAACAAGCAAACATTCGTGAAAATTCTATATTTTGGAAATCAAATCTTCAATTCGTTTTATCAAAAAGAAGAATATTTTATGAAGAAAACACCCAAATGAATATTTTTTGATGTCATTCTGGGCCAACTTTTTATGCAAAACAACATTGAAATGAATAATTTCTAGAAGACAAAAAATTGCAATGGTCTTTTTCTTCCTATTCATGAGATTTGGGAGCGCTTTATAGATCATTCTCAAGCAAGTATTGTACCTTATGAAAATCTAACGCTTGATGGTCCACTATTTCCTTGCAAAACAAGATATACTTTTCGTCTAATAAATTCTGCATAAAATTTTGGTGTCTTGTAGATAAGAAAATAAAGTACTTGTGCAACTATTTCGGTATCGTCGACACAAAAAATCCTGGGATTTCCTTTCCTTCACATTTGTTTTAAACTATCATTTCTCCATATTTCAATAAAGGATATAATGTTATGGACAACTTTTCACTTCTCTAGGATTAGCAGAAAATTTTCAGTCTAAAGGAACAACAATACTTGGAACTATTATAAAAAACAGAAGGGAAGTGCAAAATTTAGAAAATGATGGGTAGAAACAACTTCTTTATTCTAGCCAAATACTTCTTTCAAAATCTGGATTCAGCTTGACTGTTTATAAAGGTAAAAAATAAAAATGTTTCGATGCGCAAAGGCGTTGCAATAAATAAAGATCATGTTAAAAAAATTCCTTAAACAATTGAATATTATGATACAAAGTATGCAGTAGATGTAATAGGCCAAATGGCTAGATATTTTACTTGCAGAAGATGGCCTGTGGCAATTTTTTTAAGATGTTCGATTTATTAGCAATAAATGCTTGGGTTTTATACAAAGAAGTGACTAAAGAAAAATATCAAGAAGAAAGTTTTTACAAATATTAGTAAAGGAGCTAACATGTTAGAAATGAAAAAAGTGAGGAAAGCATAAGCAACGCAATAGCACATGCCTTGATGGTTTGTTGTGGAAAGAACATTGGGAAGAAAGTAACGAATATTTTGTGTAAGAATTGTACAGTTTTTTGCACTTTTGACGTTTCATAAGACTTAGAGTGCACCCCAATATCACTACTACAAGTTAAAATTTTAGTGGTTACGATATTTTTCACAAGATTTAAGTTCACCTAAGACGAAATTGAACCTAGTTACAATATACCGTTGATTGGCTTTCCACGTAAGTTTTTGTCATTTAGAGATCTTAGGTCTATAAAATTGAATTGATTAACATTATTTACTAAAGCTAGGAAAATTTTTATAGATAACTTTTTCAAATTAACAGACATTGTAAAATGTTTTTTGTCAGAGTTTTAAAATGTGGGGCATCAAAAGAGCTATAACATCGGCATAGAAACACTTCAGAAGTTGTAGATTTGTGAAAATCATTCATAAGTACAAGAAAGAAGGAGGACGCAATGTCTAACTCAGGGGCAACCTACACTTGATAACAAATGAGCAGACAACCTCATTTACCACTGATAAGAATTCATAAAATTTTGTATGAACGCCATCATATTAATTTCAGTAAGAAAATTTGCATGTAAGTAATAGTTGAAAGCTTCCGTGAGATTCAAGGAGACATTTGATTCCAAGTTTCTATATAAATAATGAGTGGTTGCATATCTGTGTGCGAAGCCAAATTGATGGATCGTATATATTGTATTATTTGAAGTAAAATGGTAGTCTTGTAAAATAGTTACCTTTCAATAAATTTCTTTCTTTCATTGTTAAATGTTTTCAAATGAAAAAATACTATACGTGCTCTAAAGTTTTGCATATTAAATTTTGCTTAGCATGTGTTTCATGTATAGTGTTTCAAAACTTTAAAATTTAAACACTAAGAGAGAAAAGACTTGGCGGGAGACAGGGTCAGTAAAGATAAATCAATAAGTGTCCTTATCAATCGATCTAGGAATCCAGTGAATGCAAAAAAAATTTGTTCCAAACCTCGGTGAGACGAGAGAGGATAATATTTCATGATGACAATTTTATCTGAAAAATTAAGTTAACATTTGCACAGCATATGTTATTTTAACTTTTTGCTATTTTTCTATTATCATAACAACAATTAAGAGGTATATTTTTGTATATAGTTACATTATGTATACACTCACGCATGATGCGAATTTCTCATGCCTAATTGTTAGCCAAATATTAAATGGTCCCACCATACGCGGATTATAATTTATTTTTCTGCTAGGAGTAAGCAAGGGATCATAAGTAGGGCGAATAAAGTCAATAAATAAAAATATTACACAAAAAGCGTTTCACTAAGTTCTTTAAAGTTTTTGACTACAAAAAAGCAAAAAAAAAATTTTTTTAAGGTCAATAAAGTCAATTTTTTTTTGTAAAAGTCAATTTTTTAAATTTTTGTGTAGGAAAGATAAACATTGTAGAACAAAAGAAATGTAATGAAAAAAACTAATTTATTAAGAAAAAGTGTTTTAAAATTTTATTTTTTGAAATTTTTTCAATCGATTTCATTCTATCTTTTTTGTTATGTCAGTATCATCGGTCCCACTAAAATGAGTAAATAATTTTATCCTATCTATTAACGTTGTAATGGCGGAAAATGGAGAATTGAGTAAATTATTTGAAAAAAATGGCAGATTTTTCAGTATGTTCCACTAATCAAAAACGAAAGTATTTAGAAACAGGAGAAAAAATATTTTCAAAAAAAATTGTTAAATGCTTCTTAGAAGCAAATATTCCATTGCACAAACTTTCGCATCCTTCAATAAAAAGTCTTTTTATGGACCTTGGGCACTCACTTCCTTCTGTTTCTACCAGCCGCAGCATAGTTTCTGATCTATCTTTTGAACTAATGAATAAAATAAAAGACAAAATTGGAAATAAGGAAGTTTTTCTTATTGTCGATGAAAGCATTGTTAAAGATGTAAGTTATGTTGATGTTTTAATTATCATTGCTGATCAACCTGGGAAATCTTGGCTAGTTACTTGTGGACCATTGGATGAAAATATTAATTCCAAAAAATTGTTTGAAATTGTAGATGATGTCTTGAAAAATTTTCAAGTATCAAAAAATCATTTTCTCCTCCTTCTGACAGATGCTGCGAGCTACAATATCGTGACGGGTGATGTACTGAAACACATTTACCCCAATATTTTTCACGTCACATGCACCGCCCATCTACTACACAATTGCGCCATGCGAGTCAAATCTTTTTTAAAGAAGTTGACGAGCTAATAAGCACTCTGAAAATGGCAACGATTAAAAATAAAAGCAGAAGAGCTCTTTTCAAAACAATAGGATATCCTCCAGCGCCAATAGTAACCAGACGGGCAAGTTGGCTTAATGCAGCTGATTATTACTGCAACAACTTAACTCTTGTGAGGAAAATTGTGAGCGAATTTGAAGATGAGGATGGGATTTTGGTCAAAAGGGCTAAAAAGAGTGCTGAAAATGATGACCTTTTTGCTCAGTTAATAAAAATTAAACAAAATGATGTGAAGCTTGCTGGAATCATAGAAAAAATTGAATCGACGTCTTTTACAGTACAAAATGCCTATGATGTTATTAAGTCCTTATCATTTGACAAAGATGATTGCAAAATTCGACCTTATCTGGACAAAAGAATAGAAAAGAATGACTTGAAAAAAATTGTAGAAATGAGTAACCGAGAAATATCTCCAAGCATATACTTGAAGCTGCAGAACTGTCCTGCAACAACATGCTCTGTTGAAAGATCTTTTTCAATGCTGAAAAAACTGCTGGCTAAAGATCGTAATTTTTTACCTTAAAATGTTATTAATTATTTTTTATTTTACTTTAATTCTTCAGACTATTAATTTTATCTTGCATAATAAAGTTTTTTTCATTGCCTCAACTATTTTTATTAAAAATCAAAAGTAAAAATTTTAGGTCAATTTTTTCTCTCAAAAAGTCAATTTTTTTTTCTAAAAGTCAATTTTTTCATAATTTATAGGTCAATTTCTGTTTGCCCTAAATTCATAAGATAGTTGTGAATTAACACTAACTAGTCCACAACTAACTAAACTTACTTTCAAAACGAACAGTTTGCTGCCTTTCGATATAGAGATGCCTCTTTTTCGTTAAAAGACCTCGAAAGCAAAATGGCAGAAGCTAAGTTCTGTAAATTTTACGGTAAAATAACCCTGACACTAATGCTAAACAAACTCTAAACATAACGTAGACTCTGTTTTAAGTATTACAATTCTTCTTCTATTGGCTTTACGAAATTTTGGGTTCGGAGGTTTTCACCAGCACCAAAGATAATCCCTCTTTGCACACTGAAATTTGATACGATATGCAAATTAAAGTGGCCAATGAGGAATGTTTGTTCTGATGCATTGATTCGTGGTGGCGAAATGTTTAGAACTTTATTGGAATTATTATATTCTTGTAAATTAGTCGTTTCATTTTCTAGTTGGTCCTTTCAATAATTAGGCAATTCACACAAATAAAAATAAGAATTGCTCCTATTGCATGGAACCCAAGTGATGCGATAGGACCATTGTAATCAATAGGAGCCTAGCCAACTCTCTCCACCCTAGCCCCCTCTCCCAGAGTAAGACTAGAGCCTGAGGATGCGAATCGATACTTGCACCCACCCACACATAGAAGATTCTTGCCATGTTGGCCATCTTGAAGGTTTGTAGGATCGATATGATCTAATCATGCGATTATCCACTCCACTTTTTGACCTGTTGTAAGACAGAAGCGACTCTGGTTTAGCTTTGTCTCCAATTAACTCTAAGCTTGTACAGTGTTGTGAAGACAATACATATACAACTTTGAAATTTTTTGTAGCGTGTCTTCGAGGAATGTAGGCTGCGAGAGAGGCATACTTTGAATAAATTATCTTGCTCTCACATTCTTGGAGCTTTAGTGTCTTCAGATACTGAGGGCGTAATATTCCAGGAACAAACCTTCTGCTTGATTTGACCGTTCCACATATAGTCAAATTATTCTCCGTCATCCATTCAGCAAGATGGGATCTGAAAAATCGATCTGTGAAGACACCGCAACCACTTGGTATCTCAGAGAGCGTTGTCAATCTCTTCACGATCGAATTCCCAGAGAAATAATTTTCTCCAATACCTGGTTTCAAACAGTAATAAGTTCTAGAATCGTTGAGATGATAGAACTTAATACCGTAATGTCTAGGCTATTTTGGGTCATAAACTTTCACTGGACATCCACCTCTGAAAGAAACCAGTTGCTCATCAATTGTGACTGACTTTGTAGGTGTCCAAAACTTATGACATTTTTCAAAAAAATAGTCATGCAAAAACCTGACTGGAGAAATTCGATCATAACTTTTGTTTTCTGATCATTCGTCTGTCCTAAAAACAGTAGGCATCCAAAGTAAGCGAGTAGTGAATCAACAGTGAATTTTTCATAATATTTGCGCAAATAAGTAAATTTCGGAGTAGATAACCTAAAACAAATAACAGTTTGACAATTTTTATACAAATTAATAGTAAATACACGAACACGAACTCCCAACTTACAAGAATAGCTTATAAAAACCCTCAAATGGGCATACGCATGAACATCTGAGACAACCCATTACAACACTACACCCATATAATCACAAACAAAGTTGAAAACTCACATATACTGATAAGAGAAACACTCAGGAAAACTGTTAGAGGATGACGGAAAAAACAGACACACAAACTCACACACACAGACGCATACCAGAGACACGCACAGAAACCCAAATACGAGCACACACAAACACATACACATGCGCAATTACACACACACGGACAAACACAGATACCAACACTTTCACATACACATACACGCACTAACACTTCTATACACACGCACACAAAAACTTCTACATGCATAGACGCGCCAACACTTCTAGACACACTGGTAAGTGTGCTCACACGCCCTCAGACATAAACACACATGCACAGACACCCATAAACACGTGGCGAGCATACACACACAAACACTTCTACTCACATTGATTGCACACACACAGACACCCATATACACGCGGAGAAGCATACGCACACGTAAATACACAAACAGCAACACTTCCACACGGAACGCGGAGGAGCATATACAGTAAGCCCTTGCTACTCCGCGGCTTCAGTGCATCGCGGATTTTTTAGCAATATTTAGTTAAAATTAAATATTATTCAATAAGCTAAAAACTGTATCTTAATTTTCATTTTTAAAACTTCTGATTTATTATCCTCTTTTTAATTGTTTTATCCTGTCACTTTTGTTTTTTGCTTTCCGATTTTATTTAAAATATGACCTAGTGGAATGCAAGAATATGTTTAATTCAATCTCAGCTAAGTCTGATACTCAAGAAGAAAACGCACAAGAGCAAGAAGAGAAAATCGAAGCGCGAGGCATCATCCTAGAAAATCTACAGTAATTATGCAACATGACAAAGGTATTGCAACAATTTGCACTAGAGGTCGACGACAATATGGTTAGAGCTGTTGAGTTTAGTAATCGTATTGATGGGACTTATGTCTTTGTACAAAAGTATTTTACAGCAAAAGAAAATACAAAGACAGCAATTGCCCATTACTATGTTTTTATCCAAAGGAAAAACTTCAGCAATATCATCAAAAGAATCTACGAGTAGTCGGTAAGCTCCTTCATTGCAACCATCAGTTTCTTTGTCTTTTTTAGATGAAAATGTTGACGAAATGTGACAATATTTAGCAATGAGGCGCTTTCCTAATTATTTTGAAAACTCCATTTTATTTTGGCTCAATAAATAAAACAATTTAAATTTTATATGCAATCATTAAAATTAATAAATACATCATATATAAAAAATAGATAGATAGATATTTAAAATATTTTGTTAACCTAAGACACAGATGAATAAATTCTTAAAAAAACTAATGTTACTTACTTCGCCGATTTTCACTTACCGCGGGAGGTTCCGGTCCCTATTACCGCGATAAACGAGGGATCACTGTACACACATACACACCAAAACTTATACACGCACACTGATGATGGTACCACCAAAGGTCACATGTACATATACACACCCTGATGAGAGGGTACCACACAAGCTGACACGTACATACACATAAACGCACATACATTACATACACACACGAAATAGCATACACACATTGTAGGCGTGCATGTTATGTTTGAAAAATATCTATTACCCATAATTCTCATTCATTTTTTTTCTTGTCATCATGTAAATGTGTCCAACCAATTCTTTCGAGAAAAACAATGAAAAAGCTTCTAGTGGTTTCGTCACGTCTTTTGCTTCCCTTTCGTTCCTGGAGGATTTCTCGTAACATTTCTTATATTTCTACTTCTGGGTCTTCCACTTTTCTTAGAAACGGGATTCCATGAGCACGAAGTTTGATCTGGGGCTTCAAGATTTTCATCATATTCGAAATCACTGTTTTCAGAACTTGAAAACGAACAAGTGAAATTATCATCGCTAAAGTTGGTTGAAAATTCTGAAGAGAGAGACGAACTATCCATAAGGCGAGAAAAATCAGAAAAGGAAATGTAGGAATAAGAAGCAAAGAGCTTATGAAACAAAAATGGTATGTGTTCACGAAATAACACTTCATGGATGACAGATGCAAAAGTGATTCATCCATAACGTGGTATGATTTTAAGAAAAACTGGCAAGAAAATGCAATGATTTGCAACGTCATGTAAAAATATTTAGGTCGGAGGAATCACTAGTTGGCAGAACAACACACACGATGATGATATGGGTAGAATGATACATTACGAATTATGAAAACAACATGCTTTGTTGAAAAAATAATAAACAAATACTCAAGTTTGTTTATAGTGGAAGAAATCAAAATAGAAATGATTTTGTGATTGTCGGGAGAGCATCATTGCATGAGTATTCTCAACGTTTTTGTTTCAATAGACGACACTAATGGCAATTGTGATGCAACTGGAGTAAAACTCCAGAGGGCGTCATCCGTGCCCTATTCAATTAAGAACGTCATGCGAAGGTTTAGCGAACTAGTTAGTTTGGTAGTTTTTCACCAAAAGTGGAATAAATATTTTTGCAGTCAGTTTTAAGACGTAAACCGCACATTTGATTGACACTTTCAGATATTTTTAAATCCTAAATGCAAAAATTGAGTCTAGAAGAGAAACTAGCAGGCTTCATTCGGTATAAAAACATAGATTTCATATAAAATTTGATATAATATTTTTGTAGAAAGTTTTCAGACGTAAACCACACATTTCATTGACATTGTCATATATCTTCAAACCTTAAATGTAAAATCTGAATCAAGAAATGAAATGGTCTAGGTGAGAATTGCTTCACCCAATTTGGTACAATAACTTTTTTTAGCTAAAGGGGGGGGGGAGCTTAAAACGAGTATCATGACAACCCAGCACTAATAGGGTTATGCGTTTTCGTCTCTCTATACTGGTCTTGCCACACCACCGATGTGCATTTAATTAAGTTAAAAAATGCCCTTTTGGAACGCCATCCTCCTATAAAATTTTTGTTTAGCGCGAACTCTGTTATGAATGACAAAGGTTGGTAGGCGTTCTTTAGTTTTATGTGAAAAGAATTTTTAGGCTTTATTTTATACAGCAAATTTGTTATGTCATTAAACTTTTAATTTCAAAGATTATCAATTTGAAGACGTTATATTAAATTTTTGTTAACTTTTATTTCACTAGCTTTTTTCAAATATATTTGAATTACTAGAATGTTATATCAATCCTATTGTTCTTAACAGTGATTTTATTTTAAAAAATAATTAAAGTGTTTTAACCCTTTATTGTAATTAAAATTATTTTTAATAAATTCATGAATTTTAAGTGGCAACAAAAGTTGACTTGAAAATCCTTCAAAAATTTCATTCTTCAAAAAGTTGACTTAAAATATTTCTTCTATAATTAATTTTCCAAATTAATTAATAGCATCTTGCACGGTTTCCGTTATTACTAATTCCTTCTCTTTCTTTACCAAACATCTTTCATCATGTTACATTTCAACACTATACCACGTTTTTCATTTTATAAAGTCTGAGTCTGGAGAAAACTTAAAGTGTCAAATAGTAGTTATTTTCTTATTCTCCTTTCACTTGTTCATTTTTATCGGACTAGCAGTGCATTTGATGCTACAAGTGTGCTTAAAATGTAAAGGCACTTGTGCAAAATATGCACAAAACAAAGACACATGAAATATCCCTCCTGTGTAAAGAAAGAACTTTACGACGTGTTTACCGGCTGAAATGTCTTACTTGACAGCATCATTTAAAAGGAAGCATACGTTTTTTATTTTGAGATTAAACGTATGAATTTATGTTCCACAATGGAGCATTCTGACATTTAAATGAAATCTATTAAAAATATTCTATTCTAATAATTATAAAATAAATCATACTAAAAATGCTTGGCTTATTTTATTTCTGAAATTTTTGTAAAATCTTGATTACTTACAAAAAATTGGGAATTTAAAAACTTGACTTTTGTAGATTTATATTTATTAACTTGATCTTCTTTTACACAAACTTTATCAAATAAGATTTGATTAACCTGTTTAAAAAGAAGTGCTTATGTAATCTTATGTAGTTTTTTGCCAAAACAAAAATGGACTTTATTGACCTACCTCAATTATAACTTATAGACTGATAGCTGTTAATCAGGAAATTTTGAAAGCTTTGAAAATAATTTTGAAAGTATTTTGTTGAATGAACGAAGTTGGATTGATTAAATTATACATAAATATAAGAGACTTCTATCTATTTCGGCATGAAACTTTGGTAGGATAAAACTTTATTTATTTTTATGAAGGGGTGTAAACGATTCCTCATATTTCCAGGGTAGAGAAACATCTTTTATTCTTTTTTATATAGTTTAGAGAGATCTTTTGAATTTGTCTCGATATAATGCCATCTTTGTTTTTGTCGTATTTAACGCTTAAACATTTTGAATTGCCAACGACCGTCTTCTTTGATTGGATAGGATGTGTAGGTGAAGATTCCGGACACGTTTTTACCGAATTTAGTTGAAACGTTTTTATTCCCAAGTTCAGATACACGTTTTTTGTGCTCGTGTTTTTCGCAAAGCGCTTTGACTGCAAAATTCTTTAGCTATGTCTATTAAAATTTTGTATATCAATTATGAGTCGTGGTAAAAACACGACGAAGTGCTTTCATCGAGAAACGGTGAAGGGAGAAGGCTGGGATTCGAACCGGAGACTATCAAGTGTCAAAGCAAGATCCAGACAAGCTTACGCACGCCTCCTAATAAGGCAAAGAATAGCGAGAGAGCGGGTACTTTTAAATCTAACAAATATGCTTGGATTTGGATAGCAAATGGAATGCTTGCATAAAAGTGAATTGAATAATTTTAACATTATGGAAGAAAGTCATCAGTGTGTCATTTTGGAATATACAATACACCTGGGTTGACTGCCCCTTGTCTATTTCAGCCTCCTTTGCAAACAAAAAAAGGATGCCTTTAAACAGGTGGCGCTGATACAAAAACTAATCTTATTTATAAAAATTTGTTTTTATGTGATGTCGTAAAAAGCAAGCAATCATATTCGAGCATGCTTGAAAAAGTCTGTAATCTTTATTTCTTTTAACGCTGTACTTTCCATTTTTTCCAGATATACTTTTTTAATCAACGACTCTTTCTATAATTCTTTATCCAGTCATAGAAACAGTTAAGAACAGGCTCATTTTCCTCTTGATTGCTTTGTACTAGCAAAATTTGAACATCAAATGAAGAGAGTTTTTAATCCAAGAAAGTGCTGTCTCATCCATATTAAAAATAGGTTTTCAGTATCATAATCTCAGCATATTTATTCTCAAAAATGTTATTTCTAAGGCTCTTGCCCTTTCTCATGTTGGCAGGCCAATTTTTTAACATTTTCATTTAGCATATCCTGAAACATTGGTCAAGTTAACTCGTTACCTGGATATTTTTTAACTTTATTATCAAAGAAATAATGTAATATTTAGTTGTATAAAATAGAAACTTACAGAAGTATGAAAGTCAAATCAAAATGGTCAAAACATATTCCGAAACTTTTGTATAAATGACGTAAAAATGAAAGACAATATGAAACTATATAATAACAATTATAAATATTTATGAAATTTTAAAACAAAATTAAATAAGATCTAATTAAAACAAATTGAAAAATTAGTGCTAAAATATGTGGACTTAAGAGATTTAAGAAAGCTCTGGTATTATAACAATATGGGCAGCTGGATTAAGTTGAAAGTTTAGAAAGGATTTATAAGCGGAAATGCATAGATGATAGACATGAACTGATCTAACATCTGAATTAAATGCTCTTTCAGTATCGTCACTATATATGCAAACAACACACGGCTTTCTTGAATGATTTTTCAAGTTTTTGAAGTTAATTGATTTATTCTGGCTCCTTAGTTAGAACGTTACAGACAGACAACAATGAAGAGTTGTAAGAAGTAAACAAGAGCTTTTAATTTTAGATACCTGATACAATTGTGATTTTCCAAAAGTTCTTGAATACAGAAAGAGTTTAGTGACAATACTGTTACAATGCTGAACGCAAGAAAGACTGTAAACTAAATTTATACCAAGATATAAGAAATTATTAACAATGTCAAGATTCTTCTGGCCTATCTTTAATTTAGATTTTTATTCCCTCCACACTTTACTGTTATTTTCTAGAGCTTTTAAGCTGTTCACTGCTCTTTGGCTTTGATTTTTAGTTAAAAAAAGTGTCTATATTTTATACTAATAATAATAATAATGATATTTATTAGAGAACGTAAAAAACATCAAGGTTTTTACACGTCCAAATTGAGTAGGAAAATATTATAACCAAGCATTTTTTATATTTTTTTACAAATATTTTATAGGAACATAGTAGGATAAATATTTATTAAAAATTCTTTAACATTTTTCAATTCACAATTTTTAATTGTGAAGAACGTGTGTACACTTATGTACAGTAAACCCTCATTACATTAGCGAAGAAAGAGAAATTGCCTTTTCAAAGTCTCAATTTTTCATTCTTCAATTTTTTTTCTTTATATCTTTGCTTGAGTGTGTGCAATATGGAGGAGAGGTTTTGCAGTTATGTCTGAAATATTTATGCGACATGTGTGTCAATAAATTGATACTTTTTTGCGTTCGTTTTGTATTCATTTTTAATGTTTTATTATTTGGTGTACATATGTTATGAGCGTACAAATGAATTCACGTGATGCTCCACTATTGAGCAAGACTCTGTGCTTTCCTGAAGAAAGTGCTCGATTCTGTGATCAAAATTGTAGTTTATTTGAAAATGGCAGCACTCGTCTATTCAAAAACTATGTAAAGACATGCATGCTCACCACGGAGTCCTCATTTTGTAAACACCAACGTTGCTTAACAGAATCGTGACTTTGAGATCAAATCAAGATTTTTCTGGACTTTCAAATAATAGATCTTCGGCCTCACTTCAACATAAAGTATGAAATAAAATTTTGGCGATATTTTTCACCAGCTGAAAACTTTTAATTTGAAATTTCAAAAAAAAAATTACATATTCTTTTTTTACCTTTGTTTCTAAATTCTAAAATTCTCGTGATTCTAAATAAAGTTTATTGACTGATCGATGAGTCTGAGGAACACCTAGATCAGTTCCTCAATAATGAGGTAAACAAAGATGTTTAGTCTCTAGCAGAACAATGTAAAGGATATCTTTCTGATCTATAAGAATAACCTAAATCATTGGTAAGAAATCCATAACTTGATGTGACTAGCATCTCAAATGAAATCTAAGATTCCGATGTAAGAAAGGATTTTGAATGAAAACAATAACTCGGTTCTGGTTGACTATGTATCAGTCATACTGCAAATTGAGCAGATAGACTTGTTCCATTTCTTTTACCCACTTGTGTGAGGCAGTTTTTTCAACTCAAGGCAATTTAAAAAAAGAATAGGAACAGCCATCTCCTTGAAGATGAGACACGAGACTCTGAGAAAAGTAAAGTCGCGAATTTCAAAACTTACTGCTCATATGTAACTAAAAACACCCCACAAGGTCAGCTAAACATCTGTGAAACCTATTTTGATTATATCATCCATCATTAATATGAATATCAAAGTTTCTTTCATAATCGCGCCTAAGGATTCTGCCTCCATGATAAAAGCTCTGACCCTAATGGCGAGAGGATTAAGTTTCACATGTACCATCCCTTGAATGGTGATGGCAATTACGCCAGGCAAATTTAAAGACTCTCTCTCCAAGCCATGCTTCTTTGTGAGCAAGAAGTGCTTGCCGTCATTCGCACAGCATGTATTCACTGTGTATATATGTACATAATACAGTTTGCCTATTTTTTCATTTAACAGTAGTAGGAGTAGCTCACAGTGGAAGAGAGCCAATCAGATTCAGCGGATGAAGATTATTTAGTTAGTTAATCGGCTAATTTACATACATAAGCGTGAGCATAATGTGAATTCTATCTCTCAACCTTTTTACTCGTTTTCCCATCTCCGAAAGGCGAATGATGTTTTGCTCTAATTCAAGTATGTCTGTCATATCGTTTAAAAGATTAATTGCTACTTTCATTACGCATTTTTTATTCTCAATTTTATCATCCTATTTCCTAGCCATTTTTTCACAAAAAACTTCCATAAATTTTCCTTTACTTCTCACTGTGATTTTGCATTTTTAACACAAAAATATTCTTCTGAATTGATGACCTAACATCTTAAAAATGTTGCTTGTTATGTTAGATGATATTTATATCTCAACTATTTTGAAATATTTTCTTAGTTATGCCACATATTGACTTCGTATTAGATTATTATTATTATTATCGTTACCGCGGTTTGATGGAAAAGAATGACTTTTTTTGTTGTCTAATTTCTTAATATTTTATTCAGCAAAAATGATTTAGAGTTGTTTGGTCAGTATTCTCTGAGTTCTAATGCCATTATAATAGCTTTAATTAGAACACCGCCCTGAACCCTTTAATGTTGAAATTTATGATAGGATCCACCAAAATCTTTATAATGATTCTTAAAAAATGTGTATAAACTGTCTAATAAAATATAGCATACTCTCACTCATTTCCATTTTTATTGGAACTCCTATCTGTTCATGGTTTTTAATTATTCACATATTTAAGGAACGACCTATTGAAACTAAGTAAACTATTTTTGTATCTCAGAAGCAAATTTGATTATGCCAAGATATTTCAAAAATTTTGGGGAAAGTTGTTTCGGGCTCAGTGCCCGCGCTAAGCAAAAATTTTAGGAAGGGGGGGGGCGCTAATTTTTGAACTATCAGATTAACCTTCTTCAAGGCGAAAAGAAAACATATGATGTATTTGTCAAACCATATCTATACATATTACATTTTCATGAAAGAAATTATCATGAATGCTAGAGATTTTTGTTATATTTTTTTGTAATGAAAAATTTTTTAGGGGAGCTTGAAAATTAGATGGGGGGAGGGGGGCTTGTGCCCCAAAATTTAATAGGTAAAATTTAATAGCGCGGGCTCTGTTTGACCTGCAGTAGTTGCGTAGCCAGAATAATTTTATAGGGGCCAAATTTTTTTTTCAAAGAAATAGCAAAAACCAGGCCCATAGACAGGACTTTCAGAATCTTCCTCCCTTATTCTCTTCTTTTTATTCATAAAGAATCTACTTGTTAATTTGTAAAAAATGGGCATTAACATATCGGCATATAGTACAAAATTTCTTTCAATCTAAAAAATTTAGAGAAGTGTTCAATACCTTATGTGCGTAACGTAATTGGTTGTCTTAAAAATTGATATCAGTACTTATTAGATAGTCCAAAAAGAAGTAGTGTCATTGAATAGGATGAATGAAAAAAAGAAAGGCAGTTCTAGAATTTTTCAAAATTCGCTGGCCAGAAAGTCATGCTGTATATCAGCACTTCTACAAAAGTTTAGAAATGATAAGTTCTAAACGTCATGTTGATAAGTATGGTACACGCTTTGCTGACTGGGATGTCACTAATCGCAGTACACAGTATCACATCTTTTCAATTTATTTCATGACAAAAAATTTTCAATCCGAAATCATTTCAACTTCTTTATTGGGTCTTGTTGCAAGTATTTTGTCGGTAAAAATGTGAATTTAGAAAGAGCTATCATAAAATACAAAAAAGTTTTGCCTTGTATAGAATTATTTTTCATAAAATTAAAACGTTGGAAATATCTATAAATATGCGGCCTGGCCACGCAGTACTATTTCCAAACATTTATGTTCTTTTTATAGGTGACCGGAAAATTAGCAGTGCGAAAATTACTATTGTCAACATTACCCGTCGGAAGATTACCATCATGCGTAAATTTCCATTGTGGGATAACTGTCATGGAGAAAATTACAATTGCTTTAAGCTCAATCTTTTTCTTTGTTAATTTTGAAAAACTTTAATATTGCATTCAAAAAATTTGAAACTGTTAAAAAGTTTATTGAAAATTTATAACACTAACAAAAGTTAGAAATGAAATGAAATTTATTGAAATGGAAAATTCATTTCAAACGGCAAGATTCCTCTGTTCTATCATTATAATTCAGAGATAAAATGACTTAAGATTATAGTTCCGAAAAAAAGTAAACGTTTCAAATAAGAAAACTTAGTGTATCAATGAAAAAAATTTGAAAGGGAGAAGTTGGAAGAAAAGAAGACAAAAAGAATGTTTAAGTTATGTTTATCTATTCAAAACAAAAACATGTAATTCTTCCCAAAATTACCAGCAAAGGAGAGGTGACTAAGCTTGGTTAGATACCTGGCTTCCATACTTCGAGGTTTCAGGTTCGATCCAGGATCAAGCTTTCTTTGCACAAAGTTCTATACAAGCAGCGCAATTCTACCTTTAGGATGAATGAAAACGCCACTAGTTACCTCAATTATAAAGTTTCACATTTTTTATGTGCAATACTACAGTAAAGTTTTTCAAAATTATCCCACTTTGCAATGTGCCCATTGGCAATAATACCAATGTCAATTTCGCACTGGCAATTTTCCTAGTACCAGTTCATAACAACATCTGCTTAGAGGATATATAGAGGTGAGATGTGTACCAAAACAACGACAATACAATATTTTTAGAAGAATGAAAATATAATAGAAATCACTTGGGGGGTTTCCTGTTTTCAATATTTTATGCAAAGCATCAAAGGTTACGTTTATCAGATTTTTTTGCACTTATCGCGTGAACTGTACTAAGGGGACATCGTTTCATTCAATCAAATTTTATCCTTATTCTTACATACGATATAGAATTGCTCGACAAAGTGGTCGATATCGACCCGTGGGGGTCCATAACAGATCTTTAGGGGTCGATAAGATAGAAAAACTTACCAAATTGTTCTATGCTTTTTTTACTTTATAGTAGTAATAAATCTCCTTTATCTTTTAAAGCATAGTTTAGGACATTGTATAGTGTAGGTAGGATATATGAAACATTTTTGGTTTGTATTTCTCTCTTAATTGTTGACATTGATTAATGCTTTTATGAAACATTTCTATGTGGGGTGGGGGTCGATGTGAGACAAATGTTCTATGAAGGGGTCGACGGGTAAAAAAAGTTTGCGATCCGTGATATAGATAGAGACTGTCACTTAGTAGTAGGAATGGTAAATCAAAAATATGTTTGAACAAAACAAATTACACTTGTCATGCTTTTCATTTACCTACTCTGATGCTTTGTGCACTATTATTTCTTCACTTGAAAAGCCACGTCAGCATTGCTGATAAAAAATATTCTATCATTTTATACCTCTAAAGTCTAAACAATAGTATTTACATAAAAAATACCAAAATGTAGATCTGTTTTGATAGCTTATTTTTTGTTTTAATTGCATTATTAGTAGCCATATGATTATGCCATGTCTTGAGAAAACATTGAAGCAATTTTCTGCTTATAAATCTGGGATATAACATGCCTGATTTATTATGCCAACAGAAGAGTTAAAAATGGCTTTCTCATTGGTTTCAAGAACAAAAAATATTGCTTAAGATTGAATTCTTTCCAATATTTGAAACAAATTCCTTCTAGGTTCAAAAGGAATGCAATACAGGGAGATTTTTTTTGGTCAGTAAATACTGTGTTCTGACATAAAGCACACCCTTTGTTTAGTAAAGCTTTTTATTCCATCTTTCTAATCCTTGTTCTCTTTATACAATGAACTCTTCAAGTTGTTTTGAACGGGAAACTTCGGGTTAAGATGTTTTTTCCCTAAGTGATGTGAAAGCCTGAGTTCAACAAACAGCGATGAAGAGGAAGGTATTGATCAAGAAGAGAGAGATTCCTTCAACACTCCAGATCGAACAGAATTTTTTGAGTAACAAGAGATACTCCGGACAGAAGATCCTCGAAAACGAAAATCTCCGAAAACTAAAGTAACTGCTACCTTAGTTTTCAGGGATTTTGACTACATTATTCCTCATTTTATGTGTTTTTACTACAGAAGCGAGGAGGAGACAAGAGCTCTAGTATCTGTCTGTCTCTTTCTTTCTTCATATTCTTGGTTTTATCCTCGTCCATATTTCTTACTTTCATTTCTAAGTAGAAGATCCATCACAAAATTAAACGGTTTGATCTTCTCCACCAATCATATCCAATTTATTTTTTGCTTTATATTTCTAGAATACTGACTGTGAAAAGATAATTGTTTCGATTTCATTTTTTTATTTATAAATTTGAGCATTTTTAGATGATGAGACCTTTAATTTAGATCCACTTTCCCCTATCTGACTTCGTGGCTGCATGCATATATACATATTCATGCATAGAATGCGATTGATTATATAGAGCTTACAGTACCTCCATTCTATATTGGAGAAGTGCATGGACTTGTTTTGAGACTGGATTTATGGTCTCCTTTTCAAGTCTCAACGCTTTCTATCTAATTCACTGCGTATAGCTCGTTGTGACTTCTTGGTCAAAACACCGCACTGTACTGAATATAAATCAGTGCTTTCAACCTTTTAGTATTCTGCACTGTCCACCCTAAATGGCGACTTGTTCTTTCCTCTTCATAAATAAGTCTAAAATCCTATTCTAACCGTTTTAATGATTTTAACCTTATAAATAAAGACTGTAAAATAGTTTTAAGAAATGGGAGCCTTATTCTCATTTCACTAGCTATATACAGATTACATAATCTTCCATACGATTGATTTATCAATGCAAGCTTGCCCGTGCGAATCCCTTCTTTTTTTGTTTGAAATCTCGGATTTTTGGAACAAAGATAAAATTGAAGATAATATGTTTTAAATATTTTTTAAATAAATATAACGGGGGGTGAATTATACTAAGGGACAATTATCCTAGAAGCAAGCAAAAAGTGGTCTGCTTGATGTTGCAATTTGTCTTCAAGCTTGCTCTCTTAGATATGATGTTCGAATCTGCACTAATATGGATGTTGGCCTTTCAGCTAACTCTTTGTACTTTCGGATATCTAGAAAGGTAACCCAGAAATCCAAGGGATGCTTAAATATCTTTAACTGCATTTAGTGAATAATATGTTGGGAGGTCTATTAAGAGATCAGTTTCATGATCGGAAAATGGATTGAGAATCCACATATTGAAGGTCAGGCGGTAATTTTTACCCTTTGGAAATATAAGTCAACGTTTTCTTGCATCAAAGTAAGATGTGCATTAATCAAGAATGCCATACGTAACTCTAGTATCTGTTCATCTGCATGCACTTAGTTTCCCTAGCCACATTCACTCACGTGGATATTTAAAGCTTCAAAATCAGATAAAACTTTCCCTTCCACATTGGCTTGTCACTTTTTTATCTTCAGTTTGAATCCATTTATAAAAATAAAGAAACACTTTTTATTGATCAATTACTACATATGATTCAGGGTGACACACGGTTATTCCCAACACTTGGCAAATAGATTACATCCCTCCTGGGGGAAGGCATTGTGCCATAGCCCCCTTTCTTAAAATGAAGTATATCGATCCTTTCCATTTGTTTTCCCCCCTGTTTATTTTGAATAGTTATTTTTACAAGTAGAAATATATTAGAAATTCATTTAAAAGTCCAACTTCATTAATAACAGACACGTAGTTGTCATGGTTATTTTTAAAAGTCTGTCATCTAAGTTAAACATTTTTTCTTTTACTCACTCGCATGAGTGGGTGTTTACCCACAGCAAAGCTGCTCTCTAAAGCAAAAAGCTTCACTTCCCACTTTTCTAACAGGGCAAAGAAATGTGAAAAGTGAAACCCTGGTAAAGTTCTTATCCACCCATCATATCTTTAATGCAGTGACTGTTGAATTTATTATAATATATCTTCACGTCTTTTATTAAATCTGAATTATTTATATTTTCAATTCCTTTAATTCAGGCATCTGATATACTATTAATCAGCATAGATACAAATTTATATAGCTAACATTTTCATAAACTTATTAGCCTCAAAGGGTTGTTATTTGGCGGCTGGTTTTAACCTTCGCGCCTTTCTTCCTACCGATTTTTGACCTCCAAATGTTGGCAACTGTGACATCACTTCGTTATTTGAAGAGTCGTGATCATCGTGCACGTTTGATACTGAAGTCATTTGTCATTTGTCTGTGATGAAAACATCATAAAATTAACATTTGTCTCACCATTGCACAATAAAGCGTCTCTTAGACAAGAATTGAAGGATTAGCAAAAATTTCTCTTCATTACAATCAGTTCTCCATGTTATTGACAATGGTAAAAAGTGTATAATCATAATGAGTATGTTACATCTGTCAATTCTATGCATTTACCGAGTCAAGGAATAGAGCAAAATCAATCACTGAATCATATAGACATATCCAACTTATCTTTTCCGGAACATAGTTATAATCTTGTCAACCACAAGATTATAACTACAATCTCTCATTTCATCTCGTCCACCCTAAGATAGACTGTCCACCTAGGTAAAATGTTTCATAGTCAAAACGCCGGAAAACCAAAACGCCCAAAACCAAAATATATTATAGATGTTTTAATTTTCAGACGTTTTGAACATGCATCTTGCCATAGGTAACTTAAAAATAGCCCCTATTTTTCAATAAGTAAGATTGTATGTTTGCTAGTCACATGTAATCCTAAAAATAAGAGAAAGGCAATTTTCACTTGTGGGTTCTAACTAGGGTTGCCAGATTACAAGATTAGAAAACCGGAACACTCTCGCAATTTCTCACCATATATATAAATTTATACCTCATACACAGCTAGGCCAATATATTATAAAACGTAGAGATAATTATCACATACATAAAGAAAGAATTTAAAAGGGTTATAAAGAAAACAAGGAAAATAATTATACAAACATACACAACATACAGAGAAAAACAAGCAACTAAGGGTAAAAAATCAAGATTAAGATATGGTGGATTGTCCTGTCCCTCAAGAAAAAGATGCAGCTATGAATTATAATCACATACAAAGTTTCAACGAATAACATTTTTAAGGCGCTAAATATAATATTATTATGGTGAACTAAAATCGGGAAGATAAGGGTGTCTCAGAAGTGTCAATGCGGGACAGGGGACAAAATGATCAAATTCAGGACATGTCCCTGAAAAACGGGACGTCTGGCAACCCTAGTTCTATCAAATTTATATAAAAACTTGGAAAAATTTTTTTAAAGAATAATCTATAAAAACTTTTAATCATATATCAAAAATTTTATAAATTATTAAAAACTATTCCATTTTGAAAATTTTATATTTTCTGATTGTATTTTTTCTTGGAAATTTTGTTTTTTGGGCTTTTTAGTTTTCAGGCGTTTTCCTGGCTCATGTATATTCAATTCAATAAACACTCGCCTTCACAGGGCTTTGCGCTCGTGTGTGTGAATACCTTCTTTACTCTAAAAGTAAAGAAGAAAGAAAGATAACATCAAAAGAAAGAGACCGGCTGTCTAAAAATAGAACCAAGTCATTGAATTTTGAAGATAAACTTTGGATGTTAACATGGAAGCTTTGAACTTCAAGGACTTCAGAAAATCCTTATTGACTGGAAATCAAAGGTTCTTAGTTTTATTTTTAAATTGCAAAATTTTTACATTCAAATTTAAAGAATAACTTAGATTAGTACTCTTAGTTTCAATGTATAATCGATCTGAGCTAATATAAATTCTATATCATAATAAATATAACTACATATAAATGAATTTAAATTAAAAAATTTCAATATATTATTTTTATTTCCTGAACATTTTTGGGTGAGGAATGAGGACTCAGCCTCCCTTGACGTATCATAGGGGTGCGTCGACTCATAACTTGGTGAAATAAATTTTTTGTAAAAATCAACTAGTCCATTTTATTTTATCATTTGCTATCTATTGAGAAAGAAAAAATCTTTTAAAATTTCTTCTCGTAAATTAAATGTTATCTTTTCAAATGAAATTGCTGTAATTCTTAGGGTTTCTTTTACCAGAGGCCCTTGAGGGAGAAAATTCTCTCTCATGTTATGGTCATTGTAGCAAGCAAGGGAAAATATGCATCGCAGAACAGCTTATCTCTCGATTCATCAAAATCATAGCATTGCACTTAACACATTAACGACTTTGAAATAACCGATCCAATCAAATGCATCAATTTTAGAGTGTATGTTGCTATCAAAGTTAATTTGAAAAGGAGATAGTGGAGAACGCCTAGATTTTACAACGGATAACCATTAGTGCTTTTGTTTTGTTGAATCCTCCATTTTTAAAACGAATCTTGGACTATCTCCTACTCCTGCATACCTCTTGTCTTAGCGAGTCCATCCAGATTGCTCTTTTAACACCTCTGGGAACGGGATCCATGAAAATAATCCCCAGGTATATAACAATCGGTCAGTATAAAACATGCACGACGATTTATTTACGTGTAAATTAAAGCAATAAAAATCACTATTATGATTTACTTAACTGCGTAAGGGGGGACATTTTCTCAGGATTCTAAGGATGCTCTTTTGGTCGACATTGATCATCTTTAGGTTTTTCACGAATCTAAGAACACTGATGCTCCTTTCACGTTCACAAGAAGTTAGTAAGGACACGTTTGCAGAATTCTGTAGATATTAAAAAAAGATATTTTGCATGTCTGAATTATTTATTGGATTACTTGTAATTGGTGTCCTCCACATATGTAGCTCGTTTGTCAAGTCGATGAAGGTGGAATAGGTGACATTTCATAATGACAATTAAAACATCATTGATGGTATATTAATTGTAGATTTTAGTGTCATTTTTGTTCTTATCTGTAGGTCTCGGATCACATTTTCTATCTTTTTAACCATATAGGCCAAGCCAATCTAAAATGTATCTCAGTGGTTCTTTTATTTTTTTATTGAGGCTACGTCTCAGGGATGCCATGAATAGTTTTCATTTTTGTAAAAAAACTTAAAAATAATCAACCAATTTGTTCGTGTGAAAATAACCGAAACGAAGAGCTAACTTTTGAATAAATTGAACGAGGTGGCCTTTTATCTTTTCGCCGTGAATTTACATAAAATGCTTTGCTACCTGTATTTTATATCGTTTGAGATCAAATACTTCATTTCAATAGAAGAAAGTCGGCAGATGGCCTAGAGGGTAGGAGCCTAGGGTTTTGATCCAGATGGTCTGGGTTCGATTCCCCATCCTGATCCTCCTTACCATTTGTTTAGCTATGGAAGATTACTCTTCTCTATGAATGCGCAATAACGACAACTAAAAAATCTTTTATAATTGCATAGCATTTTATCCCTAAAACACATATTACGTTTTATTATCGTCTTTAATTATTTTTACTCTATATGTCACCTATACCATGGGCGGTCAAGTTGGCTGTCTTCCAGGATAAACTTGAAAGTTGTGACATCTTTCAAGAACCTTATTTCATGAAATCAATAAACTTGATGCAACATCTCCGGTGCAAAAGACTTCGCTTCCTTGATTAAATATTAATATTTATTAGAAGAATGTCAAGTAGATATTGATGATAAAATCACAATTTAAAGATAACTTGCTTTATACTGTCTGGGCTTTGTTTGGCATATAAGATAAATGTGTATACCTATAATCTATGAATCCAGTTTATTTCTCCTAACATTTTGGTTTTAGTCATTTAAAACAATTTTTAGAAATTTACATAAAATGCTTTTCTGAAAAATCTAGATAATCAAACTAGAATATTTAGAATAAATCAGACTATTGATTTATTCAATTCTTTGAATTTTATTAGAGCCAAATCCAGCTCATAGTAGTTTATGCTCCGTTAGTCTATTGTGTACTTTGATATTTCTTGATATATAATACGATAATAAGCTGTCAAAAGAGCCTTTTTTTTCATTCATCTCTCACATATGTGGACGTCAGAGTCCAGCGTGGAGTGAATTTTTTGGTTGGGTTAGGGAGATGCTCTCTCCGCGGGGAACAATTTTCTCAATGATGAAATATAAAAGTATTTCATGAAACAAAAAGATGAAATAAACTTTTTTATTTGAGCTAATTTTTAAATGATTTTTTATTTTGCCAAACAAAAATGAACTCTTAAACTTTTTCTGGATTCAAGAAACTTCCTCTACTATTTACAATATTTGAACCGAACTGAACAATCTTTTATGATTGAGAGTTGCTTGTCGGTATTCTAATTCTCTAGTAAGTAGTAATTTTTTATAAACCTATTTGGGAATCAGTATAAGACTATTATAAGAATAATTAAGAAAAGTATATCAGAGGATAAGGAGAGGCCATTTTGAAGAAAGAAAAATCTGGAAAGGGAAAAGAAGCTGAAACGAATCGCCATTTTTTCAGACGACACACAGGATAGTGAAAAAATAGCGATTTCCATAGAAAAGAATAGGAACGCATTGATTAGTAGTTAGACCTTATGATACGAAATGAATTTCAATTTCATAGGAGATTTCGTGCAACCGAACCCAAAAAATTTTCAGTATTGTTGAAAAGTAAATAATGCATATATTTACAAAAAGATCATGAAGGTAATGACAATTTTGTAAATAATGTACATATTTGCAGAATATGGACGATGATCAGATTTTCTATCAATTCCCCCATTAACGAGGTTAAAACCTTCTCCGAGGGGAAAGGGGAGTCACTCTCCCCCGGGAAACGGGGAAGTTCAGGGTCCCCGCTAGGCTCTGGTCGACGTACATGTATCTTCTTTACTTCTCATATTCAGAAACAATGCAGAAGAGTTAAATGAGTAAAGTGAAGTTTCTCAGAAAAGGAGATTTTCTTTCGTTTGTTTTTCTAAAAATAGAATAAACAGAAGATATAAAACAAAAAGCGAAATTATCGCATAAAAATTTAAATTCATAAACAATGAATAAAGTGCAGAATAAAAAAGATATATTTTTTATTGTCGGTATAGATATTTGGATTGCATCCACGCGTCCAACGCTACTTCGTCTCTCAACCTAACGACATATTTCAAAATTTGACGCTTACTTGAAATAAGATAGAGTTCTTTTAAAAGCTTCTAATCAGAGTTAGGAACTGAAGGCTGGCCAATAGGCAATAGCCATACTTTTCTCAATCTAGGTTTTCTCATCCTTTTTGAATTTCTTACAAACAAATGTTTATTTCCCTCAAATTTTTCTACGAGTTTTTATAGGATGTTCTTTTGACGTAAGTTGATGATCCATCAGAAAAAGTTTTAACTAATCTTGATCACAACTCTTAACATATCATTAAATGAAAACTAGATATTTTTGTGTTAAACTTATATAAACGATCAAAAACTTTTATATAAAAAGCTCACATCCGTTTCAAGAATATAAAAAATCCCACACTATCTGCATTCTCTATAACAGCCTTAGAATTGTAAACAAGTTCACTACATTAAAATTCACGAAAATAGAAAAATCTATAGTGTACAACAAAATAAAATTTATTTGTGTCTACCATAGATTGGTAAAACTGTTTCCATTTCAAAAAATTTGAAATTTCAGTAAAGAGAATAAATAAATATATAGCTATCGTATTAAGCTTTCCTATTAGAAAGTTCTTCTAAAAATAAAATTTTGATTTATTTTAGTATCTTTCGATGCCGGTAAAAAGTCTGCCCATTTTAAATGAATCAAAAATGTTAATTAAAATCTGTCATGCGTTGAGAATGGGTTTTCCTCCTATAATCTTCTTCATTTGCTAGTAGAAAGTATAATGCCCCATGGGTTGGATCGAAAATATTAAGAAGATTCTTCATCAAATTTGATATAGTGAGTATAAACAATGAGTTCAAAGGTAAAGGTACCATATGGTGTTTTCATCGAGAAGGCACAATTAACTTTAAGATAACTTTGAGTTATCGAATCTAGCATCTAACCAACCCTACTCACGCTAGTCATTCGTACCATAAAGTTTAAAACAAACTGAATACGAAACGTTAAAAAGTAGGCACGAAATATCTCAGGTACGATTCGCCTTAGGTATGAAATTTCATGCACCCCCCTATACAATAGATTTAGTCGGAAAGATAGAGATTAATATCTCTAGAAGTAACCCCTGCTACATATATGATGTACTGCTTATATAAAAATGTCCAGTGCTATGATTATTACAAACTTAAATTATCTACGTAGACTTTTTTTGAAATACTAGATACTCTAGATTCCGACTTCACAAACAGGTTTGCAGACTAATATAAAACTTTGAGAATCTTTTGAAATTCTATGCCCGGGTAATACCGGCTTTCGAAAAACAAGAACCTCTATTATGCTTCATAAAAGCATTACCCTTTAATATAAAATAAGTTTTAAATCTGCCTAACTTTAGACCAATTTAAAGCGCAGTTCAGCATATTTCGGCCTAGTTATAGAAAATTTTTACGAAAAATGAGTTAAATTTATAAATAAAAAGTGATTTAATCTCAGAAATAACCACTTTTGTTCAACATTAACTGGGGAGAACATTTTGAAACCAATTTTTTTAATAGCTCTGACGGGAGGATATACGAGTTCTATAGTTGAATCCGCTTTTTCTGTCTTAAACGAGTTGATTCTTGTCATCGAAGAACGAAAAATACCGTATAGAGAATCACTCCACTTTACTACACTTTGAAAATAAATTGACTAAAAGAATTACATTTGATGGAATTGAAAAAAATGGGTGTTGAAACGCTAAAAATGTCAATAACGTTGTAAAATAGAAATAATTTCGAACCTAAGTTTTGAACAGTAAGTTTGCAAAAAATTTTCATAATTTGTTTTCTTAAATTTATTAGAATATAATTTTTTTAATATATAATAATATTTTACATTAGAATTTAACTTTATGTATTATTTATAATTGATACACAATTCCTTAAAAGTCGTTAATCCATGTTTCAAATTTTTGCTCCTGTCCTCCTGAATCAAATCCTGGCTACGCCACTGATTGTAAGAGCTACTCATTAAAAACCAGACGTACATCTGGGTTCGATTCCCAATCGTGACTATTCTTATCATCTCTTCAGCCATGGACGATTATTCGTGCCTTGGATGCGATACTGACAACCAAGAAATTATTTCTACATCTATACCACCTATAGATTATGCAATTGGATGGTCAATCTGATTTTAGTTAGCCACTTACTTACACGTGAGCAAATTATTCGCTTGATTCAGGTTACATGAATAATTTTTTAGATTTGTAAATCAAACGAATTACTTATTACGAATGAGGTATCTGAAATTTTTGATAAGATGATATAACCATTTTTCACTGGATTAAATTTCGTAAGGCATAATTGTTGATTCGTTACCTCCCGCTTGATGAAATTCCCCTCGTTATCAACTTTTCACACACACATTTTTAGAACCATTTTTCCACGTTCGTACCCGAAAAATTGCGTGTAATATTCTTTGGAAGACTCATGTAATATGTATACACGCTTTTTACACAAACGAACTTAGATATGTTATTGTAAAAATGGATATCTGGTATGGATATGGTGAGCACACCAAGAAAATTCTCATTCATGACAAAACAAGGTTTTCGTGAATATTCACGTGATGTTTTGTCAAATTCTTCAAGCAGCAACAAGAAAAGAATTGATGAAAGTTTTTTCTTTTTTACTCCTTTTTAAAGAAAAATCGCGAAATTTTTTATTTATAAGGAAATGGGTTCGATCAGAGCACTCTCCTTTAGCAAGAGCGTCGTTGTGTTTTAGAACAAGTAGCAATCACTGTCCCAATAAATTTGATTGTTATCCTAGATGCTATCCTAAGATTTGGACTTTGAAGGGAATTTAGTGCTGTTGAGATTGTCTGCAGAATGTATAATTTGACCTTTCTCTTGCACTATCATGAAATCAACTTATTGATGTCACTTCTGTATTATCGATTTTTGATTAATTAATAAATAAACATGTATTGATTTTACAAAAGTTATTGCGCTTTCTGAAATTAAGGTGCTTTTAAATGATTACAAAGATGTGAAGGTATAGAGAGAGATGGAAAATGTGAAATAGTTATGTTTTTGGAATTGTTGAAAATGTTGGCTGGAGGCATTTAGTATTTTCGCCAGGTTTCTACAAACTTTAGATTTAGAGTGAAAAGTCCTAATACAAGCATACAAAGTTGAGAAACGTGCACCATTCAAAACATTTGCTTTTTACAATAACTTTTTTTCATCTTCTCAATTCTGATTTATGTGGAACATTGAGGACATAAAAATGTTGGTGATTGATGATCATGAAAGAGGTACATCGAGTAATAGTCATATGGTTTTAATTCTTTTATTAGTAATGGAGAGATGTTATTTCACTTATTTTCAAATAAATAATCCAAATTTGCTACCTTGTTTTGCCATCCTTTAACCATGATATGCCTTAGTCAAGGAATTTATATTATTTATATAGCAAAAATCACCCATTCACTTCTTTTAACATAAATCAGCCAACACTGTATGTTTAACTTACCTTTGATTATTCCAAAGTAGATTTTGGAAGGGTTGAAGATGTGTATCAATTGTCAAAGTTTGTTCAAATGGGAGCAAGAACTTTTCATGCATAATGTTTGCGTCCATATTCATGAGAAATAAAGTATCTTTTAAGTTCGGCTAAGTAAGCACCGAGTAAGAGATGTTGCGGTGGACCACTACAAAAAGTTATCTCTTTTTTTGCGGAAAATGTTGGAATTGTAACACAAAAAATAAAAGCACCTTTTTGATAGCTACGCAATGCACCACCAGAGAAGCCGTTGCCAGAAAGAATAAACAAATGCTTACAAAGTTCGAAAAGGCCACTTTTGCAATAATCGTGTACTTTGTGATTTATATCGCCTTTCTAACTACAAAAAGTGCTAACATTTTGGAAAAGTTATACTGACGTATTTAAAGAGAGAGGGTCGAGTCCCACAATCTTGTTCGTTTCTTGGTGAGTTAAATCTTGAAAAATTTAAACAGTCCAACACGACTCATTCAAGAGGAAGTGTGTTTTCAAGCACAGTTTGGGTTTACGCACTTCGTCACTTCTCTAAATAAACGTAATTTAGCCTGTTCATTTGGACCCTTGACTAGAAAAGAGGTCATTTAACCTAAATTTTCACTCAAAAGAACTTTTGTCGAAAAATATGTGAATTTAGTGGAGAACGAAAGTCGTAACGCAGAGCAGCGGATTCGAGCCCAGAAATAACGTGGCTCTCAACGTGACACACACGCAGCATCGATAGAGTAGTACTGCAGTGTGCCTCTCTCTCTGCCTCTTATCATCATCAACAAAGACTATTCGCCGAAAGCGTTCGTAAATTTCCGTGATCTAACCGAACCCTTTCAAATGAGATGATGATGTATGTCGTCGTCGGTAGTGCAGTGTGCATTGTATAAAAGTAGTAAGTAGCAGTAGCAGTGATGTTATTATTTGTGTGTTGTCATGGTAACGCATAAAAAAATTTTAATCACATTATTATTAGCTATGCGCGTAGTAATATTGTGTTAGCCGCCGCACGTTGCTGTCGTTGTCACCGTCATCGTTGTATTCTACTGCGTTATACCTCTCTCTCTCTCCACTACTCCTACGCCACTTTTAATTGTTGTAAGATCACGTCGTTTACTCTTCATCAATAAGTTTATGTAACTTCTCTCCAACTCTAATGTCCCCCTTTTGTATTTTTCCAGAAATTACGACAGTAAGCTCTTTTTAATTATGAATCATTTTGAAAGCCACTATTCATTTTATTCTCTATTGTCATCTTTATCTTACAAGAATTCTTCAGTATCAATTTTATTATTCATTCCTCCCACCTGTCACCTTCAATGGATTTTTGAATATACAACACATTTATCCATTTTATAGTCAAATTGCATAGATTCTGAATACTAATATTATATTTAATACATGATTATTTAATTACATGCTATCTTTTTAAAACTATATTTCAAGAATCTATATAATTGGTAAATTAAAAGTAGTAATTTGTAAAGTTTTGTTATAAAAAAAGACTAAAATTTGAAAATCTTCATTCATTTTATTGAAGACTAAAATAAATAATTTATTGAGCACTTAAAATTTTCCCTTCTCTTGTTTTTTTGATGATTTTATGCTAAATGTTATATTTTATTGAAACATTAAAATTAGATTCAGATTGACATTAAAATATATATTACTTATTTTTACTCTCCAGTCCTGATAATACAATGCTTCCAATATATCATGTATTAAGGGCGCACATCTTCAAAAATTTGGGGGAAACTTTTCTAGATTTGTTATAAAAAAGCTTTTGTCCAATAAACACACTTCGAGCCTCAATGGTTGTTAGGGTGTACCTCTCAGCTTAACAGTTGAAGGTCAGGGGTTCGATTCCCAAGGCTCCCAACTCTAAAAATAAATTTACCAAAATTGTGATATCCTAAGCATAATGCGAGCATATATCCTAAGAACGGCTGAAAGTGCTTTGATATCTCCAACCAACCAATAAACACACCCCACTATTATCCCACATGGCACACTCTCAGCTCCCAATTCCAACATGCAGGGTTTGTATCACGTCTAATTACATTGATTGTGATCGATCTCTATCTTCTAGCTCAACAAGGAAGAAGGGGCTAATTGATATTATTTTTAGCCACATGTGTTTTTCGATGGAAAGTGCATTTCCGATTCTCCTATTTCGTCTCTAATCACCTGAATAATGATTTAGCCTAGAATAAATCCCTAACATGTCTGAAGACAAATAAATAATCTGGAGATTTATAGCTTTTCATAAACTCATCATACAATTTTCGAATAGGGTGCAGTCTTTGACCTAAATAGACCGGCGAATCGGATCTAAAACTGATTAAATGAACTGATGATCACAAATGCTCTTTCAGGATCAGGATCGACTGGTTGCTTAACAAAAAGCCTTATTCTAATCAAGTGAGGATTTTATATATATCATGACTAAAAACGATCTCGTTTGTAAATCTCTGGGGAACAGAATTCTTGGTTGAGCCGATTCAGTATTTGGTGTTCGAAGGTAAAAAGTGTCAGTCTTGGCTTGTATTAGAAGACTCATTGATGATACAGTCAGACCTCGTTTATACGACAACCCCCTATCCGATACAGTATTGACTGACTAATTTTTCCAATGTTCAGACATTCACACTCCGACATGGATCAAATCAAATTCTCTCAAGCCTTTCTCTATAGTTTATTAATCCGAAAGACCAATCATGTAATCGTACTTTTTTTATGAGACGCGCATTAAACACAAGAAAACCGGCGCTTTTCCCGGTCAGTTCGCGGGCTTCTTTAGTTCCACTTCAATTGAGCCATGGAAGGATGAGCTGAGGAATGAAAATGAAACTTTTTTTCACACGAATGCAAGTAAATTGTAGATTTAATATTTTGATTGGAATGCTCTTTTTATCATTTCGCGTTTAAAAATCGCATTCTTCTTCATGTCGTATTGAATTTGGTGATGTATTTGGTTTTTATCCACCCGTTCGCTGTCTCACAAAGTTTTTGCAATGGTCTAGACCCAGAATTGTCTAATCCACGGCCCATGCATACCTGCATGCTATTTTCAAATTTAGTGTATTCTTTTTTGCCTTTTTGAGATCCTTCAAAGCTGCGACCAATAAAAGACCAATAAATTAAATAAGATTTTATTTGTTTTGAGGATGTTTATAGTTATTAAGAGGTGGCTGGGTACAACAGTAGCTCCTTCCCAATTTTTGAGAATCTGTTTGTGTAGTTCAATCGAGTTTAGTTTTAATTCTGAAGGAAGAGGGACTTCAGATTCGTTAAATGATGTGGCTAAGTCTAAACAAACAAGAGGTGGGGAACGTGTGCTCTTAAATCTACACCGGCCTTTGAAAAGGGGGTTGTATAGTTTGCAAATGTGTCTAATACACACAATAAATATTTGTTTTAATTATTATTATCGGTATGAAGTGAATCATTAAATGAGCCAAAATTAAAAATTCCCATCGAACTCAATTAATAGGTGCACCTTTCGAAGATCAATGGGCACAAAGAATCACTTCCGCCCTGTTCGATAGGTGTATCGTCTTTATGGCTAAAGTTGAGTTTAAATTTAGGTAGCTTTCCTCTCTATGAGCAAGTAAGGAAGATTGTAAGGGCTTGTTTTCTTGTTCATCCTGAGTATAGCTTGTTCTTGTAATGTGATGACGTTTCACCGAATGCTGCGTTTCTCCTTTTAGACTGTAGACAATCGTACCTACTCGCATGAATTGCTCTTCCCTCTAGTCTGTTTATGAGTATACTTGTAAAGAGCAACAATCTTTCACTGTTATCGCCCAGAAGAAACGATTTTAGCTTCACTCCCCGTCTCGTGAAAAAAAGTCTCGCGTGCCTTTCAGAAAACTCGCCTCCCGCTTCGCGCATGTCTTCAGGCGCGGACTCACAAAGCCCCAAAAACGGAAGAAGTAACAAAACGACGTTGTTAAATGCCATCGAAAGCGGGCAAATTTTGACGAGCACTTTTGAGAAGGAGCTGGCAGCGCTGGTTCCCTCCCTCTCCTCAGACGACGTCTCTCTCAAGGAACTGCAGAATAAGATTCAAGAAATGACGCTTCTTCTCAGCGAAGAAGAGGCCAAGTTGGAGTTGTTAAAGAAACTGGAGATAAACCAGCAGCAGTCCCACAAAGCGGAGACGAATTGCAGCTCTGGCAAGTCTATTCCTGTCTGCGCGTCTCCTGCACTGTGCACCTCCTCAAGCGATCTGCAGAGCGCCGCTGCCGCCAAAGGCTTCACGGATCACGAGATAGGGCTGATGCTGACTCGGTGTCAAGCCAAGAGCGCCATTCCTCACAGCCTGCCTGCCTTCTCCAAGTCCGCGCAACAAGCTCCCTGGATGCAGCAAGCATTTAAGACCCACCCAAAGTCAAGCAAAGGTACTTTTTTGTTCGCTCGCAGTGTATCTTAAACTTCCAAACCTTACTCCAATCTTTGTACCCCAACTTGTGAAGTAAAATAAATAGCAATCATACCCCTCTTTTGTTTCCCGCACAATTTTGTACTGCTTAATTTGATGCTAAGATAATTGGTTCTAAAAAGTGTGTTTCTTAGTATCTAGTACAATTAGAGAAATTTCAATCATTTTTTAAAAATTGTAAGGTAGCAAATAAAGTGAAGTAAATAAATACTTAATTACTGAACTTATTTACAATGTTCATCCTAACATTAGGATCTCCTAGTAGCAAATTGGCTGGGACCCAATAGTAGGGGAATAAATTCTCTTTTACCGAATTGTTCTCGCGCCATTGAAAATATATGCATAGAAATGGTATTTTTCTTAAAAATTTTTTGCCACCCTCTAACCTGCGGATGGATGATTCTCCACCATCTCCATACAACACTCTTGCATCTGTTTACGTATGACTTGCACTTAGAAGAAAAATGCCAGAAGTTCGTCTGAGGCTTGGAATCCTGTTTTAAAAAGTAAAGAAGTTGTTTCATGATGAATGTTTGATATGATCCATTTATCAAAACTTTAACTCTTCATATTGTATTCAATCTTTGGTCTTATTATTTCTAGGTCTTTTTTCATTTTTCACAAATATTCAATTAAGCTGAATTTGAAAATAATTAATTGAAATAATCCTAAAAAAAGTCTAATGGTTTTAACATTAATGATTTGCTTGCCAAATTAAAGCACCCCTTTTTAAAGAGTTAAATTAGCCGTATTTGTAGCAGTGTAGCTTCTTGCTTAAAATCCATTGTTATTTAGCGTCTTCGCATCAACAAAACTACAAAAACGTGTCTGCAGCTTCGCCACTCAACGAAGCGCTTTTCAACAACAAGACAGACTACGTTGCCGCTGCCCTGAGGGACTTTCGCAACACTTCTCATCCTGACTCCTCTCCTAGCCTTCAGGCATCCAACCACCAGCATTTCCAGCGCCCCCAGACGACTGACGAAGCCACGCCCAGGGTATTCTTCTTAATTTTTTTCAAAATGTCTCATTTAAGCTTCAAGAAAGAAACGAAAGATAAAAATGAAGACAAAACATTTTTATATAAATCTTTTATTAGGCGTACATTCGCATCACTTCTCTTGCATTTTGCTGTCTTACTATATATGTTATAGTGAGATTGTGAATTCACTGATTTTATGAAGTCTAAAAATTCAGGGAATTTTAGAGATCGCTGTTCCCCCTAGCAATTTCATGAATTGAGTGCTCTATGAATTCTTAAACACATGTAGCTAATCGAATGACACTCTAGTTATTTCATGAAATTCCTAGGAATTAGATGAAATCTATAGGCATTTTCATCGGTGAGGCACAATAGATTTCGAACTAACTCCATTCAATGTCAAAGCCATCTGTATACGGTCTTTTTAGTTGAACGTACCTCTTTCAACAATGTTCACGGATTACGACATTAAGAAGCAAATGACAAGCACCGTTAAGTCCTTTTTTAACCACATAATCTGTTTCAAACGTAATCAACTCAACTTTGCTTTCTTCCAGAGTCGTGAGTATTTTCTTGCAGTACCAACTTTTTCATGAATTGTCTTTGATCTCCCACACTAGTTAAAATTCTACATGGTTCAGCCAAGTTTTGTGAAAACGTAAAGTAATTTCATATTTGTGCATACTTTATAGCTCCTTAATTTTCCATTCTCTTCCTATGACTACATAGGAGCCATCTTGGCCTTTTTGGAATCACAAATCTAGATTATTTAATTTCAATCAATATCTTATCTTTCATGACATCGATGGATTTCGGTAAAAAAAAAAAAGGGAGGATAAATCCATCTGTCTCTATATGTCTTTTAAATCATTTACTTTTTAAGATGACAAGCCATAAGTCTTCTAAAGTGTCTGGAACACATGGAGCTTCTTCCCATAGCCAGAAGTACTCATCAGAACAAACTTTTCTGGCGAAGCAAACTGCCGCTAAATTAGCGCTAAGGAAACAACTTGGTATGTATTTTGACGGGCGGTCTGCCACTCAATTACTAACTTACCGTTCACTCTCACTCTCATTCAACTATTTTTTCATAAACTTCATACAGCAATAATCAATTCCATGAGTAATTGAATTTTTGTTATAACAAAAATTGCTGATGTGCTGAATGATGATAAAACTAAAAAAGTGTATTATTCAGCAAATATCTTATTTATGACCTATGAAAAGACTCCTTACATTTTGTAACAACTAAGTTAATAAATATCTAATTTGGAATTGGTGAACAAAATCCTTAGGTTAAATATTAGAAAAGATAGTTGGATATTAAATTCGATTAAGTTATAATACGTCTCCTCAACTCGAAAGATTTGACATTTGCTTCTCTTTATTCGAAAAGTAGCTTCTTGTGTCCAGTAAATATAGATTTTGATCGCATACACAACAGAGTGATTCATTTTCACCACTATATTCATAATGTAGATCAATCACTACTCTCTCTCTCTATATTAGGGTACACGAATTTACTGTAGGGTTTGCAAAATCAAACTTGCTTAGGTTCCCTAAAGGCTATGGGTTTGGCATGGACTCAGCCAAATTCCACTTTCAAGTCATTAAAACTTTTGTACTTCCGAATACGTTCGATTCCGTACGTAGGTGATATGCTCGCAGTATCCCGGCACGTCCTTCAGTCTTCTGGCAAGATTGTTATAACTTATCCACCACGCAAAATATTAGTGTACACGTCTATTCTATATGCATATTGCGCCATAACTTTATTTTTAAAGACCCTAACCCTTTCTCGCTTGTATGCTCTATGAACATATTTCCTGTAAATTTTAGAAAGATTTCTGGTTGTATTATCGAGCGATATTAAAGATTTTGTAGGTGAGAAAAAGGATTTGAATCCACAAATGGATGGTAAATGATCGTTGCTGTGTACTGCCGCATTTGTATTGGAATTTTGTGACATTGAAGTATCTAAACTTAGAATCGTAAAAATAAGAACTCAACTGAGCTGCTTCTGTCTTTTAAATAAAAAAACAATTAACTGGAAAGTAACCAATCCCATGCATGTAAAAATAAACGATGCTCCAAGTGCCCGGAATTGGATCAAACCTTAGAGAATGCTACTTGTCAAACGCTTGCGTTCTTCATTTCCCCATCTCTTTCTTGAAGGTAGAGTCTCCATCCTTCAAGTATGTGTTTAATCCCATGAACCGTAGCCTACCACGCTTATGGTACGTTTGTATCGCTATTTCGAAAAAATTTCTTGCGTAGTAACCATTTAAAATTCGTATGCTCTGGTCTGAATCCATCAAAACATTAGATTTGTCTGATCTGCTTTGATAATAATATTTATATCTATTTTTTCATTTTTATCTGTAGAAAGAGCTCTATTGGAAATAGCTCCTCCGAAGCCTGCTATAGCAAACCTGCCTTTTATTCCTTCTGGCAGTTACATAAGTTTCGCCTTCTTGGTCGGTATAGAAGAAATCGTAAAAAATTTAATGTTCAAGTCTCAACAAAAGAAGAAAAAGATGGAAGCAAAGCTCGAAGAGGAAAAGACAGATGCTGTTGAAGCAAACGGCGCTGTAGATTCCAAAGCCGAACATCAGAAAGCCATGCAAGATGGGATTGATGAAATCAAGGAAGAGGTCAAGCAAGAAGAGACCGACTCGATAGTGAAGGCAGTGTCCCTTGTGGAGAATTCCGAAGAAATTCCTCTTCAAAAAGTAGATGTCAAAAGTGAAACTGATGCGAAACTTATTCTTAACAATGGTATTTTTTGTTTCCTAAGTTTAAAAGTCTGGATAATTTCATTGGGTGCGTGGAGTATGTTATTTATAATGAATTAGGTTCACGAGTTTCAGTGAAATTAAGAGAACATTCATTTTCTTCATACTTTTCTGCCAAATTAGATTATGTTCTTCAAGAACTGCAATGGTAGAGTAATAGAATGGAATGCGATGCTGTTCTTAAAGACGCTTGAAAGCATTAAAATGTTAAGTAAGAAATTTTCACGAGGAATTAATTCGCGAACTTAATTTCCAGAGTTTCAAGTTTTTTATAATCTTTGATATATAAAATTAAAAATCTCTATTTTCTATGTTTCGTGCTCGCTCATTTTGCAAGTAAAAAACTAAATGTTTTTGAAACATAATTTGCTAAATTAATGTACTTTACGCTAAAATAAATCTTCTTTTCTTTCATATTTAAATTTATTTTTTTACCTGAAATTTTTCAAAATTAGTTAAGGGTGATCAACCGACTTATTAAAATGTTTCAACTAACCCTTACGATATTCTTCATATTTGCATAGATAAAGAGGGAGAGTTAAACAATAGCGAAGAGAGCAAAGTGGAGTGCAGTGGAATTGATGACGGTGAAATCAGTGACATCATCCACTCTGTTCGTCACGCAAAGGCTCCAATTAAATGCAAAAATTGTGCTACAGATTTCACTCCTAACTGGATTCTTGCCAAGGTACATTTGGTTTTCGATTCTTTTTCAATGTGTTTATGATAGGGTGTATTGGTAGATGCACTTTTATCTTGCATATAAGTTCATTTTAGATACCCTTTTAAGTGTTCTTTGCATATTATCTCAAATAGTCAAAAATAGCTTCAACTAGCAAATAATTTAACTCAATAAAGGTCCAATTTTATAATTATTTAAGATTTCATGGTGAATCTACTCTGTTGCAGGAATCATGATACAGTAGTCATTTCGCATAAATTTATTATGTCCCTGTCTTGTTAAAAAGCAGTTGAGCCAAAAATAAGGCGTTCCAAAACGTAAGGTCAGATTTACATATTTTTCTAAATGATGCGCGGGCTGCAACAAAATCTTTAGCAGGTCGGATTTAGCTCACTTCTAATTTGAAGGAATGGAACGGGCGTGAATGCAGTGAAGGATAAAGAACGTGTAAAAAGTGAAGTCGAATAACGAAACTTATACTTGCATTTATTTTCAGAACTTGGTTGAGGAAGAAGAGGATGGTACGAAGGGAACTGCTGTGAAGACGACCAACAAAGCGCCACTCTCCTACAAAATTCTTTGCGAGAACTGCTTGCAGACATTTCAGAAGAAGGCGTTGAAAGCCGAGCATTCTGCACGCCTGAAGTCTGCCTTCGTTAAAACTCTACAACGAGAGGAAGAAAATGAGAAACAAATGCTGTTGGCTGCTTCTAAGATCAATCCAGCGCATGAAGTCAAGTCTCCAACCCATCACCAGCTCAGTAATGCTAGATATAACCTGCCCTCCTCACCATCCAATAAAAATGTGAATAGCATTCATAAAGCGCCTTTTAACAAACATACCAACATCGGCAGTTTCCAGCAAAACAAAAAGTATTCAACACTAGCCACCGCTGCAAACTACCTGCCCCTCATTCAAGCTAGCGGTGGCTTGAATGCGAACCAGTCCTCAGGAGGTGTCAATCAGCAGCAGAATGCCTGGCTCGCCGCTGCTGCCCATCGTGCCGCACTGTTGGCTGCTGCCGCAGCCGCCGCATCCCCCAACAACACCACGCCCTTCGCCTCCCCCGTGGGCGCGATGTTCCCGCACCAAACCTTTCAGAACTTCTTGACTGCACAGTATCTAGCGGCCGCGCAACAGGCCAACAAGTCCACCAACTCCATTCCTTCTATGAATCCGTTCATGACAGCTGCCGCCTATGGAATGTCCAACAGCCTCCCTCCCAGCAGCAAGAAGCGTTCACACGTTACTTCTACCAACACGTCGTCCCCATCCTCCTTAAATGATGCGGGAAGCAGATTCCAGGACCACAAAAGGCTGCTCTTTGACTTGATTCCAAACGGCGCAAACATCCCTTCTGAAAGCAACAAGTATACTTCAACGAAAAACCATATTTAGTGTTTGTACTCGTGCGTCTTGTTACTCCTCTTTCTGTATGCACGTCCTTTGGTGGTGGAAGTTTAAGCTCGTACAAAGCATGAAGATTCCTAGTGGTTTCTTCATATTCGCTTAACTCTGTCTATAATAACAATTTGTTTGATGCCTATTGAATGATACTAAATACTTTGTCATATTTATTTTTCACAGAATTCATAAAATTTTATTAAATTCATATCCTACTGTGTGCCTTGCTTCACTATTTTTATCCAGAAATATCTGGATGATTTGTATTTTGCACGGGGGATACCTTATTTATAATTATTTTTAATTCAACAAATATCTGCAAAAAGTAAATAGTTGCGAACCAAGACATGTGCGATTTTAGTTTTTGAAGTACATTAAAGCTTTAATGTTTTTTTTAAATATTCATTAATTACACACCTAAATTTTAATAAAAATACAACTGTTATTTCCAAATTTGATAGGAGAATGCTTTTAGTATCAGTAGTAAGTTCATAAATTTGTTCATCTTAGATTATTTTTTAAAATAGTTCTAAAAATAGAAATGAATCTTTAGTCCTATTTTATAATGCGTCAAAAACTCGTGACAAAAATGCATTAAACCCTTTTTATTTTTCAATAGAATGTGCAAAGAATTTATTGTAATCTTGCACTATCTGGGCCTTAACGTTGTGCTTTGAATGATAGTTTTTTCTTTGTTATGAATGGTTATTGAGCACGAAAGGGTACGACTTCAGACTTGGTAGGGACAGTTCTGCACGAAATTTCGTTTATCTCAAACCAAGAGATGATACACGCTCAAAAAAATAAAATCTCTGGAAACATATTCTAAAGCGTCGGAAGTTCGCATGAGGTCACTGATCCCGATCCGAAATGTACTTTTTGGTCAGTCTAAAAAGCATTTTTGCTATTTACATTTGAAAAAAGAATCGCGAAAGTACTCTCACGACTTTTTGTTGGTATTTATGGCCTATTACCACGCAATGGATGGAGATCGGTTCAGAAAGGTCTCTCCCGAGTGAAAAGTCGAAACATTTCGTGGTTTAGGCTCAATAATCGAGAATTTAGAAATAGTGCAAGATAGCAAATTCGGTATACAAATGGAAAAATTAAAACATTTCTGTCTAACGTGCCTGCCTTCTATAAAACTATATAGGATGCGTGGTCGTATGCATGCATAAAAATTTGTAGTAAAGGAATAAATTTATTACATAATTTTCAAGTATGGAGAATATCAACAAATAGAATAAGTGCCTACGGTTGGTCGGTCTTTTCTTGGGGCATTGAAAAGACTCCAACAAAGGCTGGCCTTATTGTTCTTTCCTTGAGCTTGTAGCCAACTTTAGTCATTATGGATACTGTTCCAGTGACCTTGGAATCCGTTGAAGGAACTTGAAATATGGCTTCGTGGTAAAACGGATCAAATTTTTCACCCTCATTCGGCTCGATCTTGTTTAGGTTGTTTTTGGCGAAGACCTTATGTAACTGCTTTTCCGTTAAAATGAGGCCATCGTATAGAGATTTGAATTGCGCATCATCTTCCTTTGACTCAATTTGCTCTTTTGAAATCGACTTGCAAGCTTGCGACAAAATATCTGAAACTTCAAGAAGATCTTTACAAAAGGATTGGATGGCGAAGAACTTCGATTCTTCTAATTGTTTTGACATCCTATTTCGTGTATTTTCCACTTCTGCCAACGCTCGCATATACTTATCCTTGAAAAATTCATTTTAATTATTCGCCATCAACTCTAGGTAAAAGTATGCATATTTTGATAAGGACGAACGGAAACTACTGAACAATCCCCATTTGCAACGTATTTCTTTTCAGTGGAATACCTTTTTTATTCGCGAAATAACTCTTATATTCTATATTTCACCCTTCTGTGTGCACCGGTTAAATGTGAATACGCTATTATCTACGAATTTTTGGCCAAAAATGCAATGCCCCTTGAACAAATAAAGAACCTATAAATAAACATTTCCTATACACTATGAAATTAAAAAGCTGTTTAATGTTGGTTATTCGAAAAATTTCACTTTAGTTTCAATTAGTACAAACACAAAATGAGCTATTTCAAATTTATCAAAGAAAACAATTATCCTCGAGTAAGGTCGGTTTCATATTCTCTTTAAAATGTTGAGAAGCGAATGGAAAATATTCACAGAATTATAAAGTAAATCGGAATAGACTCGTGCTGTCATGGGAAAAAATAATAGAAAATATTTTGCACTTCTTAGTGCGGGTTAGTCCTACGCAGGCGCTAGCGTTTGTTTTCAAAAATTGACGGGCGGACCAAAGTATATTCGTTGATATAATTTTTTTCTGTTATTACAACTTAGGTTTTTTATTAACGCCCCTCACTAAAAAATTAATTGTACAAAATTGGCTGAACTCTAATAACGCTTCAAATTTCGTGACTTTTCCTAAAATCGCTAGCTGCATCTTTTATTACTATTTTCATGGTAGTTGAATGAATTTTTAAGCAAAATTTTGACATTATCTGTAGTTAACCTTATAACATAGGATCTATATTATACTCTACCATGAAAATTTATATACAGTTTTGAATGCATAACACTTTATATATTTAATTTTTTCAATAATCATGGCTACTTTTTAGAAAATGTCAATCAAAATTTTGATTAATCAGATGTATCGCTTATATCAAACTATGAACAAATTGGTATGAGTCCATCATCTCAACCAACCTGCCATGCCACCCATAGAGTATGCTGTAGTGGATACGTCAAATTAGTTTTCAAAAAACTTAAGTTATGCTATAAAATTTTTTGGTTTTTGTTGAAGCTCTATAACTTTTTCTGATAGATTAGTTATTTTACTTTTTGTAGCTTGCTTATACTTATTCTTATACACTAAAAAGAATGAAAAAATTCTAATACCAAGTTTTCTAACTTTAGTTCTGTTTTATATTTTTGATAGAAATTATCTCAGAAAAGTTATGTAATTTGGATGTGTTTTTTATTTATTTTTCTCAATAAAACATGTTTTCATTTTTAGGAAGAAGGAAGAACTGAAAATTAATGAATGATTTTTTTCATTCAATAAAATGTCCAATTTTTTATTGTTGATTGATATTTTACCCCTTTTCTACACATCTATTTGATATCTTATGCGCATCTATTTGAAGTGAAAAAGAAGGAGCTATATATAAGTCCTCATTCATTGTTGACATTAAGCTTAATAGGGCGGGGGTTAAAGTTTACATTGAGCTTAATTACGAATGAAATTAGACAAGAGAGGAGTAGGAATTCAGAAAAATTTGTTGTCTTTTTTGGAAGACGCTTGAAAGCCCCCCAATTTCATGTGCGCTCCAGGATGAGAGTCTCCTCTCTCAACAGGGGGGTTTGGGCCCAAAGAATAGCTCTGATTATTATTATCTAGATAAGTGGATTTCGTCATTTGTTTCTTGAAAGATCATTTAAGGTGAAATGGTAGGAGCGGTGGAAATTGGGAATAAAAAAAGTTTTTACTTTGCACAAATTTTGAATAAGAAATAGCACTTGTTCCATAGGAAAAAGAAAAGAATTTACATTGAGTTGGGAGAGCTGTTGCTTCAGCTCAATCGTTTCCGAGATGTACTTTTCGATGTTTTGCTTCCTCAGTGAGTCCGGTCCTTTAAAGAGCCTTGAAAAGAGACTTTGGGGTTCTGTCGTTCCACTCCCTGCAGCGGAATCAGAGGATGATGTCGTTGCTTCCAAGGATTCTGTGGCCATGCCTTCAGCATCGCATTTTTCTGCGCTCTTATTTGCCCCCTCTCCCAACACCTCTTTGCCTTCATCGCGCTCTTTCGCGTTGTCTTGTGTGCAAAAATTGTGGTGGAATACTGCTCTAAAAATCGAATTGAAAAGTTTAGTCTAGTGAAAGAGCAAAGTAGAGAGTCGAAGTCACAGCATTCTGAAGGAGTCGCCATCAAAATGGGAAGCGAAGAGTTGGTCTTGAATTTGTCAAGTTTTTAAGTATATGAAGTCGGAGTCCGATTTGTGTAAGTACTGGGAATTATCCCCAATCCTGATTATAAAGGAAGATATCATTGTTGATATCCTTTTTTAGAACAAATTCACAATTTAATAATAATTTCTTATAATAACAGTTTCTTTGTTGGAACCAAATTTAGCCAGCAATGAACCACATTATTCGAATGTTTTTTATTCCCCACCAAAAATTGATGGCCATAATTTTATAATCCACACTCTAATATTTGGACAAATGGACGTGAAGCTGTCTGGGATGATGCACACCTTTACTTTATATACCCCTTCTCTTGCACTAGACATCTATTTAGCAGAAGTGGAAGTTACAATATCAAAATCTGATTCTAGAGTCAGATTCAGGTGAAAAATGGCTTTGGAGTAGGAATCAGCTAAATTTTCAAGTATCTTCCCATCCCTAGAAAAGCGAGCCATACTTTTTTCCGAAGATTAAAAATACTTAAAATCGTGATAGCCACTATAGTTCATTTTTTTTGCAGTCCAATGAATTTAAGTGATTGCACATCTCTAAGCATATTTTTGGCATAGTACACCACTACCAGCTGCAATATGCTAACAAATGTGCAGTCACTTAACCCTATTATAAAACGCCCCCTTCATATCCCTTCAAATTTTGTGACTTTTCCTAAAATCGCTAGCTGCATCTTTTGAAACCATTTTCATGGTAGTTGAATGACCCCTTCATGTCCAAAACTGTCAATCAAAATCAAAAATTAAAATTTTGACATTATCTATACTTAACCTTATAACGCATAACACTTTATATATTTAATTTTTTCAAAAATCATGGCTACTTTTTAGAAAATGTCAATCAAAATTTTGATTAATCAAAAATATATCTAATAAAATATACCTTCAAATTTTACATAAAATATATGTTTTTATACTAAATCGGTCATGCTGTTTTCATTTCTGGACTTATTTTTTACATTTAGGATTTGAAAATACCTATAAGTGTTAATAAAATTTGCGGTTTACTTCTGAAAATGGTCTCCAAAAACATTCCTTTACATTTTACATAAAATATACGTTTTATACCAAATCGATCATGTTGTTTTCATTTCTGGACTCATTTTTTACATTTAGGATGTGAAAATACCTATACGTGTTAATCAAATTTGCGGTTACCTTCTAAAAATTATCTCCAAAAACATTCATTCAAATTTTAGAATGAAATATATGTTTTTATACCAAATCAGCCATGCTAGTTTCATTTATGGACTCAATTTTTGCAGTTTGAATTTGAAAAGACCTATAAGTGTCAATCAAATTTGCGGTTTAGTTCTAAAATTTGTCTCCAAAAACATTCATTCAAATTTTACATGAAATATATGTTTTTACCAAATCAACTGCTGTTTTTTTTCTGAAATTTTTTTCTTCAGAGGTTTTAAAATATCTGTCAATATCAATCAATTTTTATAGCAAATAAATCATGATGATTTCATTTCTGAACAAGTTTTCACATTTAGAGGTTTTACTGTTAGTGTCAATCAAATTTGCGCTTTATGTATGAAAACTACATCCCAAAATATTCTCTCAAATTTTACATGAAATATATGTTTTTATACCAATTCGACCATGATAATTTTCAATTCTGAAATCATTTTTTGCATTTAGAGGTTTTAAATGTCTGAAAGTGTCAAACAAATGTTCGATTTACGTCTAATGTCTGCAGAAATATTTTTGAAATTTAAATAAAATATCTGTTTTTATGCCAAATGGAAGATGCTGGTTTCATTTTTGGACTCAGGTTTGGCATTTATGGTTTTAAAATATCTGAAAGCTTTAATTAGATTTGCGGTTTACTCCTAGATACTGTCTTCAAAAATATTTTCAAAAAAATAAAATATCTGTTTTATACCAAATCGACTATGCTTATTTTATTTCTGTACTGGATTTTGGATAATACTGTTAAAAAATATCTCGAAGTGGCAAATGAATTAGTAATGTATGCCTGAAAATCAGTTCTGTAAAAAATTTTCAAAAAATGACTGCATATTAGGTATATAGTAAAAATATACTTTTTTTTTATATTTTGGCTTATAATACTTTCTACAATCATCTTGAGTATGAAATATTTATTAAAAAAAATAAAACGCATTATAAAATCTTTTGAAAATTTGTATGAGAGAAAGAATCAAGTTGAAAACAAATAGTGATCAAAACAAATAATTTATAAAAAAAATATATATCTTGACTAAATGGAAGATCTACCATGTTCTAATGAACTAGGAAGTGGTTTAATTATATAATATTAGATGCTTCAAAAAAGATTTTGACTGTGAAAAGGAAGTTCCTCTTTTACAAATGAAAAATATTTAAATCTATAGCTTATCATCTAGGATTACAATTAACATTTAGCTAATATGGGTAGGAAATCTGAAAATTTAGAATAGGTCAGATTTATCAAAAATGGCACAGGTGCCAATATGTGAGAATTTAGTCACTATCAAGATATTTTTAATTTAAATTGAATTTGTCCATCTTTTTCCTTTTGTGTCAAAGAGATAATTTTTTAGATGAAGAACGTTGACAACTTTTTGTAATTGAACAATCAACATCACGAATGATTCATCAGAAAAAAACCTTTGAAATAAGATTGGTTGACAAATATTCAGGTCTGATAGTAAAATACACGATACTGATAAAAAAAAAGTCTAAGATCATCAAGAAGATTCTTTAATCAGAATGCTTTGAGAGAGAGAAAAAGTAATTTTATCCTTATAAAGAAATTTTCGAACACACATTGAAGAATATAAATTTCTAATGAAAAAAGAGCTACCAAGAAAGGATCATCATGGAATGAATAGCAAAATTACATACTGTAAATTATTTATGACGTAGAGATTACAAGCCGATAACGAATTTGTAGCCAAAAAGATGGAGGTCCTATCGAGTTACATAAGTTACTGTAGAATGAAATATTTTGAGTGAAACACCTAAAGTTGGTTTATTAAATAAATTAAGAAAATAATTATCAGAGAAATACTGCAAGTAGAAGTTATTTTTATGTTTATATATTTGACATTGATTTAAAGGTTTAATCGATTTTTTGACAGGTTTTATTGATTTCATAAAAAATGAACATCACCATTAAATTCTACATACTTGAAATGTATAAAAAACTTTTTATAAGAATAAAAATTTTAATTTTGACATGGGCTGTCATATTTAAATTATTTTGTGAGGTTTGACTAATATTTATTAGAAAAAGGAATATAACCAGTAAACACAGCCTACTTGAAAATGGGTATATGTGTGTAAAATGCCTTACACGGTAAACTACATCACCTCCCTATACTTTCTATTAAATGTAATTCTCTAATTCAAAAAACCGTGACTGATCCTTTCTTTTTGGAATAAATCAATTTTTTGACAGTTTTGATTGATTTTCATAAAAAATGAATATCACCACTGAATTACGCATGCTTAAAAATGGGTACATATGTGTAAAAAACATTATATTATTACTTAGATAAAAAGTTCCTTTTTGAGATGAGCTATCACATTTAGATCAATTTTTTTGACAGATTGATTTTCATAAAAAATGAATATCACCACTGAATCAGCATGCTTGAAAATAGGTGTATATGTGTAAAAAACATTATATAATTATTTAGATAAAAGGTTCCTTTTTTGAGATAAGCTGTCATATATAAATCAATGCTTTGCTAACTTTAATTGATTTTTATAAAAAAAAAATGAATATCACCGCTTAATTCAGCATGCTTGAAAATGGGTGTATATGTGTAAAAAACATTATATAATTATTTAGATAAAAAGCTTTTTTTTGAGATGAGCTGTCACATTTAGATCAATTTTTTGACAGATTTGATTGATTTTAATTTAAAAAAATGAATATACTGAATTCAGCATATTTGAAAATGGGTATACATGTGTAAAAAACTTTATATACTTATTTAGATAAAAAGTTCTTTTTGAGATGAGCTCACATTTAGATCAATTTTTGACATGATTGATTTTTATAAAAAATGAATATCACCAGTGAATTCAGCATAGTTGAAAATGGGTATACATGTATAAAAAACTTTATATAATTATTTAAATAAAAAGTTCCTTTTTGAGATGAACTGTCAAATATAAATCCATTTTTTGACAGGTTTGATAAAAAATGGACATCACCACTGAATTCAGCATAGTTGAAATATATATGTAACATTAAAAATATTTATAAAAACTTATTAATATCTGAGAAAAATGGAAGGGGGAGGCACATTACGGCCCCCAGCATTTGAGCGAACAAATTTTGCCTAGCACTAATAGGGTTAAAATTGATTAGAGGCTGCAATTGTGCATTTAGACAATAAGTAGAAATGACCATTTCTTTTAATCATTAATTTAGCCATTATTTAATTTTAGCGTTAAAAATCGAACACTTAAAATCTTTTATAAATGTGATTATAAACAAGTAAAATATCATGATAGAAGGTAATCAAAGTCCGAGTGTTAAAATTGGCACTTTAAAATAAATAAAATTTTATTTTAAAACTAATAACTCTTTAAATTATTATAGGACCAACAAAAAAAGTTTGAATTCTATGTAATATAAAGTCTCATTTATAAAATTATTTTCAAATATATCGAGGATTTTTTTCAGAAATATTCAATTTAATAATTTTATCGTATATTAAAATATTTTTTTATAAAAAAAAGGAAAAGTATGTAAAAAGTTCAAAAAAAAAATAAATTTATAATTTAAAAATGATAGAGCAATACTTTTCCCTTAAATTATTAAAAAAATTTTCTAAATTAATTAAATATTAAAGTATAAAAACTACATGTTTTTAAAAACTTTAAGGTTATTCTTTTGTACTGTTGGATTAGGTCCATTTTTACTTCTCAAAAAAGATTGAAAAACTTTTAATGAGTACGCCATTTAAAAAATGCGTGATACCTATAATTAAAAAAAATTTATTTATTAAATTTAAAAAATACTCATAGCTAAAATATATTTTATTTAATTTTGTTTAATTATTTTAAAGTACTTTATTGGAAAAATCAATATTTTTCCAAAGATTAGACTGCAGGTCTGTCTAACTAAAATCACACTGCGAAAAATTTATTCAGAGAAAAATATTTACATAGCATTTCTAATCTTTATGCACAAATGCGAAATCAACATAAATCATCAAAATTCAAATAAAGTGATGTCTAAACTTCAAAAGAAATATATTGATTATCATACCAATACTTTTAAAAAAATTATTTTTTAAAAACAAAGTGAAATAATTTTCCAGAGTGAAGTAACTTAGAAGTGGCAGATGGCGTATTGGAGGATGCGCAGGGTCTTGATTCAGGTGTAAACATTTCGATTCACAAAGGTGAGATCACTATCTTCTGTCCATTTATAAAAATTATTCTTTACTTGGATGTAATACCCACAGCAACGAAATCTAATCATTTTTGTCAACCAATAATAAAGAATTCAACCATATTCATAATTACTATAGTCTTTTATATGATTTTATTTATTAATCAAATTATATATTTTTGAAGTTTTTCAATAGCTTCAATTTTGAATGATTGCATGAATTTGAATAAACTGGCAAAAAAATTCAAAAAACTTATCTATTAAGTAGAACAAAAATTTTAATAAATTATATTTAACAAATTTTAAATATTAATATTATGAATTAAAGGATAAATTATAAATTTTCTTAAAATGGTCAATGACTATTTATAGGTTTAAAAAATAAAGTTGACATCGTATGACATTTTATATTTGTATTATAATCAGTTAGGTTTTATTTAATTTTTTATTTAGACAAAAATGTAAATTAATGTACTTTCAATTGAATACCTTGAATGTTTGAACTTTCTTATAATATCCATTGAAATTAAACTCTCATGGAAAAGTTAAGTTAATTCACTCATTATAAAACTAAATTTTTCTCTATCTCTCTTTCGCTTTTTAGATATTTTCCATTGAATACAAAAATAACACTTTACTAATCATTAGTTAAACCTATTCTAAATTATTATCTAATATCTATATTAGATATTATTATCTAAATATTAATAAATTATTAATAATAGTAAACTGGGGACATGTTATTAAAATTTTTATTATACAAAAAAGATCGTAATAACATTATTTATTTTAAAATATAATCAATATATGAATAAAAATAATTCAAAATCAACTGTTTTGTTTTTGGAGATATGTATGAATTTGAAATAATATAATGCGCGCTTAATATGTGTTGTGATAAATTTCCACGCATAGAGTTTCATTTATTCACTTTTTCTTCTAACCGTATTTATTATAAGAATAGGATTGCTCATAATGCTATATGATTATGTAGATGAGTTTAATTTTTTGGTTTGATTATCTACACTAAATTAAATTAAAAGAACTTCGTAGCTTACTTCCCTTTGAGACCAAATTTCTAATGTATAAACTTCTATTCTTGCCTCATCTTCTTTACAGGATAGCCAATATGCAGCAAACCTAGAAATGTGTTCTTCTTAAAAAAGTCAATATGTGTGGTCTTTAATAAACCGCTCTATTCACATACCTCTAAGTTGTTTTATAAAAATAATATTCAAAAATTACGTCTTTTTTTGACTATATTCGTAAGTCATATTTTTCAAAGTTTTATCTCTGAATTATAATTGTTGATTGCTGTTTGAAATCAAATTTCAAATAAATTTTCCATTTTAATAAATTTAATTTAATTTCTAACTTTTGTTAGTGATATAAATTTTCAATAAACTTATTAAAAGTTTCAAACTTTTTATATGCAATATTAAAATTATTCAAAATTAGCATAAAAAAAGGTTCAGATTAAAGTAATAGAAATATTGGCAAACGGAAAGTTTCCCTACATGGAAAATTTCCCTACAGTTTAATCTTCTTATCTCGCTAGATAATCTTTAACACATGCTTGAGTATGAGAAGCGAAAACCTTGCTTACATTGAAAAGTAGCTTACATTGTAATTATACGTAGCCTACAACACGAGAATTATGTTTGAGTTTATATGATGCTTGCAATAATAGGAAATCACTTTAAGAGATGCAATTCCCCTTTTTCTATATTCAAATAATAAACATCCATATACAAAATGCATTTGAACGGCTACAAATATTGTTCTAACAGAGTTACATAATTAAAATTATATTATGTAGGATATTACAATTAAAATGCTTAAGAATGAAAAAATTTAATTGAATTTTTTCGAACTTTCGCGAACCTCTAAAATTCGTCAATTTTTTTGGAAACAAGCGATCACGGATCAACGAGGTTTAACTGTAATACGTTTTTGCTAATACGTAATTTATTGTTTTTGCTAATACGTTATTGTAATACGTCTTAAGGGCTTCACAAAGCTATTATTTTTTATTGGTTAGTGCAAACGTCAATCACTAGTACTCTTATAATTAGTCTTCTTTTGTTTATAAGCTTAGTGCGAAAAGCTGTGAAACAAGGAGATTAAAATTGTAGAGAAATTTTCCATGTAGGGAAAGTTTCCTAGAACCGAAATATTCTCCATGGCAGTTATCCTACTTTCAAAATTTATCCATGATGGTAATTTCCCGATGGGTAATATTCTCACTAGCAAATTTTGCAGCGGTAATTTTCCGGTCACCTATAGAAAGAAGATAAATGTTTGGAAATTGTACTGCATTGCATTCCTTAATTGCTTGTACGGGAGATTCAGGCGGCATATTAATAGATATTTTCATGAAATGATTTTTTAACGTTTTAATTTTATCGAAATTAAATCTATACAAGGTAAAACTTCTTTGTATTTTGTGATACCCTTTTCTAGCTTGACATCTTTTACCGAGAAAATACTTGGAACAAGACCTAATAAAGAAGTTAAAATCATTGCAGGATTGAAAAAAATTCCCATTAAGACAAAATAATGTGATAGAGAAAATATGAGCAATGATTGATAAATTGTAATGAAATAAATTGAAAAGATGTGATACTGTGTAGTGTGATTATTGTCATCCCAGTCAGCAAAGCTTGTACCATACTTATCAACATGACGTTTAAAACTTATCACTTCTAAAGTTTCAACGTTATATACAAAAACTTGTAGAAGTGTTGATATAGATTATCTTTTTCTGTCCAGCGAGTTTTGCAAAATTTTAATGCTATTCTTTTTTCATTCATTCTATTATGATTTATAGTTGCACCACTTCTATTTGGATTATATAATAAGTACATACAACAATTTTTAATACAATCAATTACGTTACGGATATAAGGTATTGAACACTTATATAAATTTTGTAGATTGAAAGAAATTTGTATTATATGCCAATATAGTCTGATAATTGTCGATTTTTGCAAAGTAGTTTCTTAGAATAAGTAAAAAAATCAATGAATAAACAGAAAGGGAAGGGATATATATACTATCTCTGTATGTATCATTGAAAAAATTATAATTTTTTTTATTTCGTTTTATTACATTAACTTTCTTAAATATTTATTTTTTTCTGATTTCAAGTTTATTTCTTAAATAAATTGTTGTTATAATATGTTAAAAAAATTTTTTCTTATACTTTGAGGACACTCAGAAATTTTATTGATACATTTTTTGGCAAATATTTTTGACTATAAAAATTTAATTGTATTTTAGATTAACACCATCTAGGAAAATAATTAATTATTGAATATTGACCTCATTTTTTGGCTTTTCTTATATCTAAGTTCCTATAAATGTTAAAAAAGATATATTTTTCACTACGATTTTAATCACTAAAAAACGGCCTGGAGTAAAAAGCGACTAATGGTCTTGGGAAGGTAAATTCAACCGTCAAAATAAATTGTTTTCTTTCTTTCAGAAAACAACAAAATTGTGATTATATAACTGTAATTTTCATTTGACAATAATAATATCATATTATTAGTTGGATATTTTCACTATTAAATTATTTAATAATATTAGGAAAATTTTAGCTCATATTTTGGACGAGGTGGCCGAGTGGTTAAGGCGATGGACTGCTAATCCATTGGAGTTTCTCCGCGTGGGTTCGAATCTTTTTCTGCCTTCTTCGCTTGAGCGCGCCGGTCCTTTCGATGATTTGTGTTGGCATTTGAACCAATTTCAGAGGCGATTTCCTACACTTTAGAGCGTCAGTCAGATTAAGGTTTATTTTAAAAGCTCATAAATAAATTGATTGAGTTCTATTTGATCTAATGCCGCAAAACATGTATGTATTTCAAACTGGTAAATTAAAATTATTCTTATTTTTAAATTATAATATTTTTTTAGAAACTTTTTATCTTTTTACATACTCAACCAGCAGATTCGGAATATTGATTGGCGTAGGAATTTTGTTGGAAGACTTTTAGCCGAAGGACTTTTTGTAATCGTTGAACAAAAACGTATTCTTTGCATTATCGTTCCACCTTAAAATCACGAATACTTGCCGCAGAACTTTTAATTGGGCTTTTTGCAATAGAACTTTTATTAATGTTAGAGTTAGTGTTAAGGTAATTTTATCCTAAAGTAATTATTATATCTTAACATGTTTCATTTAGATAACAATATTTTTTGTAAAATATTGGCTTAAATGTTACCAAAGTGACTCCGAATTTAACAAGTTAAATTCTTTGCAGCAGCTGCGTTTGTGCCCCCTAGTCACGGTATTGATGCCTTTCAAGAACAGTCAATAACGAGGATTTATTTCAAGAATTGACTTCCTAGTTTGTCCTTTACATCAGTGGAGTACGAAACAGGGGAATTCAAAAAGGAAGAATTGCTCCAGCGTTTTCTGTAGAAATGTTATGAAAGGACGCTGAGTAATTTGCAAAACACCAACAATGGCGTAGAAGGATTATTTCATAAGGCATTACAAAGTTATGTTGCAAATACCAATTTAAAAGAAAGAAGAAAAAATGCCTAGGCAAGAAAAATAGACATCTAATGCAGGAAACACACATTCTATGAAGAAAAAAGTAAAGACATTTATTTGCAAATAAAGACGCTTGTTTCTAATTACGATTATAAACTTGATTATTTACGAAGTATTGCTTTTCATAAATAACTCTTAAAGCCATGTTTATTCATTTTGAGGTAAAAAGTGCACCGGCAAAGGCATAAAACAGTCACCATCAAGGAACCCAGGACGAATGGACTTCACGCTTCGTGCACAAGACCATCGACGATAATGCATGAAAGGAGAAGGAAGAGTTTTATTTAAAGTTTTAATTTATACACAAAATAATAAATAATTAAAATTTCTGTCATTTTAATAAGGAAGAAAAGAAGATGCTATGCCTTAAAGAAAATTTCGGAGAAAATTCACTGTGTATGTGTCAAAATAAATAAATTGCATTAAATGCTTAGCATTAATGTTATTTGTGGTCTGTGAAAAATCGAAAATAGAGAGAGTATGTAGGAATTTTGAAAACAAGAATGTGGATAAAAAAAGCATATAATAATATGAAAAAAACATTGATAAATTATCTTTAATTGATCGGAATGTTATAAATAGCATTTGCACAAAGTGAAAACAGGAAGTAGTTATATAAAGACTAGATACAGAAAAACATGCTTTTTCTCCATACTAGCGATGCTTATAATCATTATATGAATATATGCGTGTATTTGTAACAGATTAATCAACACCAAGAAAAAAATGGCCGCTTATCCAAAAAGCTTTGAGTAAATTGACTATCCGTACTGTAAGTGTCTTCATCCTTGCTATCTAAGGCATTGTTGAAATCGGGTATATCGCTGTTTTGGTTCCCAAACTCCCGGAACGTTTCGTCGTCATCAGAGGACGTGTAATAGGAGATGTGTTTATGGCTTTTCTTTTTCTGCCTTCTTCGCTTGAGCGCGCCGGTCCTTTCGATGATTTGTGTTGGCATTTGAACCAATTTCAGAGGCGATTTCCTACACTTTAGAGCGTCAGTCAGATTAAGGATCTGAGATAATGAAATGATTAATTTGTGTTAAAACAAAAGTAGGAGTATTTTGGGTCGATAAATTGAACAATTCCTTTCAAAATGCAGCTTAAATTGAATTTAAGAGATCTGTTTGCTCGATAAAAATCCAATAGTAAAATAATTTTAAATACCCAGAGTATCTATTGATGATTATTATTATACTACTAAAGAGTCGATCGTCAGTTAGAGAATTAATTAACCAGATTTTTTTAGTTATTTAGTAAATGCTAAAGTTCTATTAACTTCTATTTTTCAACAAAAAATTTAGAACCAAGGTAGATTTGGAACTTCAGGTAGAAAAGTTACTTGATCTTTTTGTGGTTATCACATTAATAACATTAGTGTCTATAATAAATTAATATTTTTTCATTTGTTCATATTAATAGACCTCTAGATGTTAGTAGTGGAGTATAATGGGATAAGCACAAAAACAGTACTTTTTCAGTTTTGCAAAGGCCATTGTTTAATCCTGAGTTGTTCAAGCTTTTTTGGCCGCGCCTATAAAAAAAGGCTGTATTTTTTTTTTTTTTACAAATTTTCTATTATCATTTTTATTAAATAGTCAGCTACCGTTAAGAATAAAGAAAAATTAGTTATACCTCCGTGAAATAAGTTAACAAAGTTTTAAGATGATTATGTTTCTAATTACTAATGTAAAGTGGAAAAGTAGTCTATCATCGTGTTTTCCTTTATATTACTTTGATTCAAAGGATGCGAAAAACACAATGTCTTTAATGGTGCAGCGGGCCTCATTATGGGCGACACTGTGATATTAAAAATGTCAAGGGTTGATAAGTAAGGAATCGCTTTAAAATGTAAACTATCAGACGTTTAGCTACACTCATTGTCATTATTTATTAGTTTTCCTAGCAAAATATTTAATCCGGAGGGTTTTAACCTAGAAGACCCGATCTAGGCCGTTTGCGTGAATCTAAGAGAAAACAATAAACGATACCAGGCATAAATTTTGGAATATCAAATCCAAAGTATCTAGACAACTGTGTTCTCTATCGAATTATATAATTATTTGCGAATATGAACGGTAGGAAATTCAACAATAATGCTCAAAATAATTAATGGTTAAAAATAGCGGTCCACTCTGGAAATTGCCCTCATATATTTTGACAAAGTAAATAACTATATTTTGAAATTCAAAAAACGAGAATATGTCGGATTCTTGGATAATTCGACAGAGAGAGATGTTGAACAACGACGACTAGATATAGAGCTCTCGCTTCTATTTTTTGTACAGAACAAAAAAATGAAATGAAGTATAATTTTCCAACATGTAATTGCCATATTTTCAGGCGTATAATGAGAAACTTTTTCGACAAAAAACTCAAGATGCTACTCTAGAAAAAGAATAATTTAGTGCTGATAAAACTGAGGCCAATCAAAAGATTTCCGGAAAATCTAAAGCTAAATTAGCTGTAATTTATGGAGCCCTCACTCTCAATTAGAAGCGCTGTATATTTGGATCAACAAGATATTCAATTCCTCATGCATGAAGAGTGGAACAACTTTATGCAAGCTACAAGTGAGATTAAATTCACCTTCAACGCAAGAATAAGCCTTCCCACAAGAGATGTATCAGATGAACGGTTTATTGTATCCGCGGATGCAGGATACAATAATTGCTATTCTAAGCAAACAAAAAAATTATTTTATTATTATTAAAAGTAGGGATCATAAATGCTATTCTAAGCAAACGCAAGTTTATCTCACTAGCATATCTTTTTCTTCTTTTTTTCCAAAAGCATATAGAAAGCAATATCTCATGTTCAAAGCAAAAGAAGTTAATCACCGATTATATGAGGCTTTTTTGTTCTAGAAATTTTCAAAGATACAGTCTAAGATGCAGGGTATGGAGACGGAAAAATATTTTTCGACTTGGACTCACTCCACTTCCTTTTCATGTTTCGACGCTGACTCCACGCATTTGTAATTTTGCAACTGCAACTCCATTTATCTATAACTTCCTTAACACTCATGACTACATCTATTTATAATGATGAGACCTTGACTTTAAAAATGATAATCAAGCAATATAAGCCGTGAAAAGTCACCTTTTAATTTCTAATAGCATCAATAGTAAGTAATCTAGATTTTGTAAAAATTTATCAAGTTATCAGAGAGCAAGTATATAACAATTCTGGCATTTCTTTTATATACTGAAGAGTTCACAAAACTAAAAAATATACTATTTCATTTTTGTAATTATTTGACAGAACGTGATCTTAGAATCTTGCAATGAAAATGCATTTGATTTATATAGATAGAAATATCGAATTTGAAAATGACGTATGTGGTATGAGAAACTACATGCATAAACGAAACAATAAAAAGAAAATCATAAACATATGAAAAATGAAGTATATCTACGCATACATATACTCTTCTCAAACACAGGCAACATGCAGGAGAAAGATAAATTCCAGTGATTAAGAAGCTTTTTTCTAAAGATCGCGACTTTTCAAAAGAGGATACTTTAAAATACTTGATGATGTTTTAGAGGTTATTTTTTTTATAGAAATAATGCAATTTTGAAGGATTTATAGGTCAACCTTTGTTGCAACAAATTTTCAATTTCAAATAATGTAAAATTGCTTTAGAAACATCAGTTATAGATTACTGACTCACTAGTTCAATCTATAACTAATGTTAAGAGTGTGATGAAATCTACAATATTTCAAGGTGGATTGTGAATGTCGATTTTAGATAGGTATTGAAAGATGTCCTGAATCTTACACGTTTCTGCTTTATGTTGCAGCGCAAAATGTTTGATCTATTTTCTTCAACATAATATATTTAAATGTTTTGTTTCTTAGTATTTAGTTCAGTGTCTTTCTTACATTGTTTCGAAAAAGATTTCCAAATTATTGTCTATATTCTTTTATCATGGCCAAAATGATAGTATTCAAAAACTAAATTAATCCTAAATAAATTTTCAAAAGTATTTGGTTTAAATTTTTAACAGAAAGTTAATATTAAAGGAAATTGGAATTTGTGTAATAAAAAGTTCAGTTTTTATTTTATTGAATTTTTCTGCCTTTTTCTATCAATTGCAAAAAGACAACTTTAGACCAAAATGATAAAGATTTTTTATGTTGCGTTATTAAAAAGTTGGGCACAAAAGAGAATGCCTAAGAATTAAAATTTTGAATATAAATATTTTAAGTTGGAGTCGCGATAATCATTACTACAAAGATGCACTAAATATTACCTGTCCACGCATCACTGCCATTTGTTTTTCAAAAATTTTGCAGCTAAAGTTTTTATCTCTCTAAAAAAGGAAAAATATGAATAAAAATTTTTCACTAGCAAAAAGAAAATGCATGATATGATTAAAGGTATACAAGAAACACTAATTATAAAAGATTGCGATATTTACACATCATGGTGAATATTCAAACATCTCGTTAATATCGTCTTTTTAGGCTCTAAAATAGTGGTATACCTAGTTTTCAAAAACACAAAATCTTCCTTAAAGACGATGAATCTCAAACCAACAAAAACATGTCTGTATGCAGGATTGCAAAATATACTTTTGATGACATTGATCTAACAGGTGTTTCAACGAAAGACTTCACAAGTGAACTATGCGCATTTGGCAGAGGGGACAAAATAAAAACTTGGAATCTCCCGAAGTTGAGGTCATTCTGTCAATTTCGTTTACTGAATGATACAGGAAAGATAAAAAGATTCGTGAACTTTTAATGAAAAAAAATCTAAGGTTTTCAACTAAGGAGGACTAAGGTTTTCAACAGTGAGCAGTACTGCCGTAATTGTAAAAGAATAAACTTTTGCTGTAATCAGGATTTTAATATTATAAAAAAAAAATTTATGAAATAATAACACGATACAAGTGTGTTTAAGCGTGAGTTTGATCGACGTAGTAAATGTATATAATAGTGTGAAGGATGAAAATTAATGATATTTTTTCATTTCTCATTATTTAGTTCTGTTACCACAACTGAAAAATATGTGAGGCAAAATTTTGAGTGGTTTGAACAAATTTTATTAGTCCCTTAAGAGTGCCATTTATTAACATAGGCGAATTACATTACATAATTTAATTTATATGTACTATTTAAAAATAAATATAAAGGAATGAATGATTTAATCGCTGAAGGCTGGAGAAATCTTGTCATGCAAAAGAGCGAGTTTGTGTTCAAAATGTGAAATACGCAAAAAAAAGCTCGTACATATCACCTGCCACTTTATTCTAAGTATGATGCAGAAAAAAATGAATATATTAGTATTGGAGAGCAGAAATAGAGTCTCACCTTAAATAAGTTAAAGAGTCCATTTGAGAGAGAATTTACAAATTCATTGGATGAAACTAAAGGCAATATTGCATCAATTACTTCTTCGCAAAACGGCTTTTTCGCAAAGCGCAGCCATGCCCAGTGGTATGGATCTGAAAATACGAAAGAATAAACTTTTTTTAAATTTTTTATTACTTATTAAATCTAATTGATTTGGTTCGTAAAACGTCTACTTACACCATCTTAAAACTCGAGAAAGGAAGGATAAAAAATGAACGGCATACTTTTCATGCTTTCGCAGGCCCTGACGAGATCCTGAACACCAATTTGAAGAATATTCCATGTACTAATAGTTTTTGTTTAACCTTTTTTGTAAGACAGCCAAAAAACTTTTCAGAGTATAAATAAACTTGACAAGATGTATGTTGGACTAAATTTTATGAACAACCTATCCCAAAGTTTACTTTTTTGTTCAAGTACATGGAAACTCTAATGAAAATAACCTGATTGATTAATAATGATTAGTTTGAAAAAAATGAACATTTTAAGTGAGCTAAAAATATAATCCTAGAATATTGGCTTATACGAACTAACAATGCACAATCTTTACAGTAATATGCTGAAAAGGGCGAAATGAATATGAAAAAGTTTTGGCAAAGTTTGGAAAAAATAAACATTGATTAA